>BPLQ01014930.1:0-412067 GCA_021605075.1 Caerostris darwini
TTACAATTGTGCTTTAATATCTCTTAAAATATTGAATTCAGCGCAAAATCGCTTTCACAGCAACAAAGACAATTGTATTACAATCATTTTAAGAGTATTTGCATTTATGTGTGACATTAATTATTTTTTTTGCACTATTAACTTAGCGTTTTGCAGCTGAAAAAGAGAATTTGAGTAACGCTGATTCAATGTTTTGAGTTTCATCACTTCTATAGCCCTCCCTATTTAAAATTCTACTTAGAAAAGCTATCTAATATTAGTACAACCGATTCTATATCGAACCGCGACTTGCTTTTTACTATAACAGCATTCTCTGATTTTTCGCGAATTTTTTAAAAAAAGATTGCTTCGGCAACCCTCGGACTTTTTCGCCCCTCTAGCATACGGAAAGCGGAGCTTTGTCAAACTCTCTAAGAATGTATTTGGAGCATTTCTTTTTTAATAAATCTATCTCTTGTTGTAATAATCCCACATTATTCATTTATGTATTGCTTAACGTTTTATTTTTTCCCCTTTAATTTGACGCCTTTCCCAATTTTCTAGTGTTATTTTTCACGATTTTAGATTTCAGTTAGCATTGCCATTTTGTACATTTTTAATTCCATTCTTGACTCCATTTCTTGTCCGCCATATTTGCCTAAGTTGTTGTTTTGGCTTCGACTTCCGTTGAATGTTCCAGAATATTCTAGAAGAATCAGCCGAAGTCTACGCACTTCCGACTAGTTTACCTAAGAAGCACTGATTCCTACAGCAACATCAGCATACAAAGGTTCTCAACACTTTCGTCCCTCAGTCAACTAGATTCTAAGCACACAATCTGGGTCTAGGATTAGCTAATTTGCATACAATGGGCATTCTTACCAATTTCCATTCCTCTTCATTCCTTCATAGCAAGCTCAATTTTTATAATAGCAGCCCGAAACTTGCACACAAGATGTATTTTAGCATTTCTGACAATTCCATAGTTTTAGAATTTCTTAATTGTTATTAGCATGAGAGTTATAGGACTAATTAAGTTAATTGATTTTCTTAATTAGCCTATATCTCGAAAACTATCATTCCTAGCCATTTTCCTTGTTTTCCCCCTTAGAAACCCCCTCTACTTCGTAATTGCACATCTAATGGTGTTTTGTTTTTCTAATTTCCTCTTTTTTTTTTTAAATTTTAATTGCTTTTTTTTTATTTCCTCAATAACTTCGGTTCTATTTATGCAAAAAGGACCATCTAATGGGCACTTTACTCGACTACTAGAGCTCTTTCCAAATTTGTAATTTTTTTCAGCTTAGCTATTTTTTAGACTTTTTTGAATTTTTTAAATTTTTTTAAAATGCCCATTACAAGAGATCTTTAAGCCAGAAAGGACTCGTTTCTGCATCATTAGTCACAGCTCTATGAGCCACTTCAGTTATATTTTGCATTCCACCCTACGACCTTTTTTAAAAATTTTTTTTTTTTTTTTTTTTTTGGATTTTTTTTTTTTTTTAATTTTTTAAATTCGCATTGTCTCCTGCCCTAGTTAAGCAATGCTGACTTTTAAGCAGCTCCTGACTCCTCAACATAAGAGTTATCCAGCAAAGCCAGAAAATACCTTTTAAGTCAATTTTATTATTTTTCTTCATTTCTTCTTTTTTTTTTAAATTTAATTTTTTTTTTTTTTTTTTTTTTTTTTTTTTTTTTTTTTTTAATTTTCCAAAACAGGAGTAATAAGGTTCAGAAAGGCCTGGTTTTTAATCCCAGTTTTATAGCTTCTGCTCATTTATAACTGTTAGTAAGGGGTAAAGGGATAGGGATATTCTAGAAGGAGATGCTCCTATTGTATAAAAACTTTTATTTTTGCTATATTTTTGTTTTTCTCTAAAAAATTTAACTTTTTGTTTTATTCCTCAATCGTTTTCTACTTTTTATTATCATTATTTATGTGTCGCGATATGGCCAAACAAACCTCAGATCTGCCTCATGACAGCTTCTGAAAAGTTTTAGTTAATTTAGCATTTTAAGTTTCTTCTTTTTGTTACCTTATTTATTTTTCAGTTTAAATACAAATTGTTTTACCTTTGCAATAAACCCATGGGTTAGCAAACTCTAAATTTTCTAATGATTAACTTTTTACTAAAGTACAGTGCTGATATTTTGTTTAATACTTAAAGAATTTCCTATCTCAGAAAAACAAACATCATAATTTGTCCAACCCTATGAAACATGTATGTATGTATTTGTATTTCTACTAATAACGTTTCTGTTATTATTTTAGTAATAATTACTCAAGATATTTGAGCTTCGAATTTACAATTGTTTTACTTGTATTAATTTTTATTCCATTATTATCCCTTTATTTTCCTAATTATTTTATATTGCTCCTATTAATCCTTAAATTGTTTTTCAAGTGCTCTAAATGTTTTTTTTTTGTCTTTTTTTTTTTTAATTATTGTGCATACAATGAACCACGGGGAGAACAGCCAGGGTAGTTTAGCTAGTTTAATTTGTTTTATTTTCTATTTTTTAAGTGACAAGTATTGAACTTTACTATTATTAATATTCTATTACAACTCGATATGTCAGTACGTCAATCAATGACCAAAATGACAGACAGTGAAAAAATAAAGACATAGATTTCACGGAAGGGATCCAAGTCCTACTAAACATAGCAAGGGACTTGGACGAAATTTTCAAAAAGGTCAAAAAACATGTCAGTCCCATATAAAGATAAAGTAAGGGACAAATTTAAAGAAATGGATAAGCTCTTCATAGCCCAATCCAAAGAGATAATAGAGCTCAAAGCTGAACTCAAACTAGCAACAAAAGGAAAGTGTGTTGTAGTTGACTCATCCTACGACACAAACACAACAGACCTCCACATAGCCAAACTGGAAGGCAAATTGGAGGAAAGTAGATCAATACTGAAAAGACCATAGAGGAAAACAGACAGTTAAAAACCAAATAGAAGAACAAAAGAAGATCAAGCCAACGTCAAATCAAAAGCAACAAAGCAACACATATGCAGACAAACTTAAAATTAGAAAGCAAACCCCAACACTAATAATTCGCCCAACAGAAGGCACCTGCTCAGGCAAAGAGCTTCAACAAATAATAAGTAAAAATCTAATAAACACACAGGAGGCAGCAGCCGTGCAACAGGTATATATAAACAAAAAAGAAGAGTTAATTATAAAAACAAAGAACAAAGAACAACTAAAGAAATTGCATGAAAAATCAACATGACAGCAAAAATAGATCAAGTGGCGAGGGTAATAGAGCCACAACAGAAAAAGCAATCACTCATAATATATGGAATCCCTGAGGACACTAACAAAGAACAGATAATAGTGGCAATTCAGAAAACAATACTAAATGAAAAATCAGAGATAACGATAGAAAAACTCTTTACAGATAAAAACTCTAGACAGCACGCAATAGCATCTCTTACCACAATAGAATCCCAAAAAGTGCTCACAAAAGGAAGGCTACTTATCAACTTCATAACATGTCAAGTGAAGCCCTACTTCAGACTCAAGAGATGCTTTAAATGCCAACAGATCGGACACTTATCCTACGACTGCAAAAACAAAATGATGTGCGGCAAGTGTGGTGACGAACACGACACAAGAAAGTGTTCTTCTGAAACTAAGAAGTGTGTAAACTGCACCCAACACAATAACAGCACAGAAGACAACCTACCAGTAAACCACTGCGCCTTTGACTTCAAATGCCCAACTTATAGAAACCAAATAAACCAAATGAGACGCCAACAAAAAGAAACAACCACAGCACCCCAACAACAACAAATAGCTTCCCAAAAAGAAAACCAACTGGACAAACAAAATAGCCAAGAACAAAACCAACATGAATAATAGCCCAACAATGAACAATAACCTCAGCGAAAATCAAAACAATCAACCAAAAGACGTAAACTTCACTAAACATTCAAAGCTAAAAATAGCCCAGCAGAACCTGCAGCATTCAAAATCTGCAACTCTACTATTCATAAAGATAATGGAGGAAGAAAGTATAGATATAGGATTAATACAGGAACCATATTCAACAGACAAAATCCCAGGAGTCCCCACAGGATGGAGACAAATAACAAGCACCACAAAAAGAGCCTCAATAATCATAAGATCATCATTCATACCAATTACAATAGCAGACCAAGCACCAGACAGCATCTCAATCACAATTCCACTTGAAGGAGAAGATCTATTAATGACATCCCTCTACGCCTCTCCGTCAGAAGACATCAATATTCCAATCCAGCACTATGAACAAAAATTTCCTAACAACACCAACCAACTACTGTGTGGAGACTTTAACGCACACAGCACAATATGGGGCTACAGCTCAGAGAACCAGAGAGGCAGAGATCTCATAGAATTCATGTCTCACAAAAACCTATTCATAATAAACCCTCAAGGCTCAAAACCAACCTTCATCAGAGACAATGCAGTAGGGTGGCCAGATTTAACCCTGTGCACCACAAAAATATACAATAAAATCTCCAGCTGGAAAATAGAAGACCTTGAAATAGGAAGTGACCATCAAACAATAATCTTCAATATCAACAGTGAAGTAAATGTACCAATAATATCCAGATTTAAAACTAAATACGGAAACTATAAAAAATTTAACCAACAACTAAAAGGAAAGCTACCTGCAATAGATTTAAATCAAATAAATAATAAGGGTGAACTAGAAAAAGCAGCCTCAGACATAACAGCCGCATTACAAGAATCAGCAGAAATAGCATTCAAAAGAAAAACCAAAAATATACAGCCAAACCAACACCATGGTGGAATGACAATATAAAAACAACGTTCACGAACAAGGGCAATGAGAAGACGAGCCCAATCACAAAAAGACAGGGATCAAAAAATATTCTGGAATTCCCAACATAAAAAAGAAAAAGCAATTCTAAAAAGCTAATAAATAAAGAAAATCAATTTCGTGGAAAAAGTTCTGTAACGAAGCAAAATCCCCATACGGACAAACATACAAGGCCGCATTCAATAAATTCTTTCAGCCTCCAAACCTACACAGCACAGCAACCAACAACTCAAGCGAGGAAAACATCAAACACATTTTAACATCTCTCTTCCAAGACGACAACGAGCAAGAAGATAACTATCAACAAAAAGAAATTAGGACCATCTCAATCAGAATAAGACAAATCAACACCACCACTCAACAGTCTCAACCCTTCACGCAAGAAGAACTCAACCACATAGTCAAAACCATACCTAAAGACAAAGCTCCAGGACCAGATGGACTAGATAGCAGAATATTAACCCTATTCTACAAGCTAGACCCAACAAAGATGCTGCAACTCTATAACAAATGTATAATGATGGGCAGCTTTCCGACTTCTTTTAAATACGGAGAAGTAATCCTTTTCAATAAACCCAATAAAGACCCTACAATTCCCTCTTCATATCGTCCAATCACGCTTCTCCCAATACTTGGCAAGTGTTTCGAAAAACTAATACTAAACAGACTGCAATTTCACTACAACAGCAACAACCTAATTCATAAAAACCAATTTGGATTTAGAAGCGGCTTATCAACGGAGCATGCCCTCCATAATCTAGTGAAAAAGATTTATTCAAACAAAGCACGCAACTTCTACACCGTAATAATATCCATTGACATCAAGGGAGCATTTGACTCACTGTGGTGGCCTTCTATAATAAAGACCTTAAAAGAAGACAACTGCCCGCAAGACCTAATAAACATTATTTGTGATTACCTAAAAAATAGAAAAATAGAATTCAACCATGGAAATAGAAAAATTATTCACGACCTACAAAAGGCTGCCCACAGGGATCATGCCTAGGCCCATTCCTGTGGACATTAATAGCAAATAAAATTTTAAAAGAAACCTGGGAAGAAGATGTAAAATTACAAGCCTTCGCAGATGACTTCATATTTATTATAAGCGCCAACAATAGAAGGTCATTAGAAACAAAAACAACAACAGCTCTTAAAAAATTTCAATCCTGGGCAATAAAAGAAAAACTAAAGATCTCAGAGGACAAAACCCAAGCAATAGTATTTGGAAAAAAAGGAGCAGTAAAAAGAAAACCAATATTGAAATTTAGCAACCGGACCATTAAATGTAACTCAACACTCAAATATCTAGGAGTTCTATTAGATCAGAATCTAAGCTTCCTCCCTCACATACAACATCTTAAAAGCACCCTTCTAATCAAGTCCAACAAATTAGCAACCATGTCAGGAAGAGGATGGGGTATTAACCCCAAATTCACCAGACTATGGTATAAATCAGTGGCAGAGAGGATAATATGCTATGCAGCATCAATATGGGCCGATAACCTTACAACAAGAAAAATTAATCATATCAACTCAATACAGAGGCAATTTGCATTAAAAATAACTAACGCCTATAGAACCTCTCCAACCTCAGCTTTATTAATACTAAGTGGTCTAGAGCCAACCTACTTAGTAGCAAAAAGGGAAGCAACATTCACACAAATCACAAGACTTAAAATTAATGCAACATTCCACCAACATACATATCTACAGAATGATTATCAAGAATCAATATCACAGTGGTGCGAACCTCCATGGAACAAACCATCAAAAATATTAAAAAATACAGAACAAAGAAATAGTGATCTTCAAATATACACAGACGGATCAAAAATGGATAATAGGGTAGGCTCAGCTTTTGTAGCAATGGACAACGACATAGAAATCCACACATGGCAAGAGAGACTTCAAGGCAATAACTCAGTCTTCCAAGCAGAACTAAATGCATTATTGAACTCATTAACATGGATAAAAACACAAAATATAAAAGAATCAACATCTTTACGGACAGCCTATCATCCATAATAGCCATCAACAGATTTTTCAATACAAATAGCCAGGTTCAAGATGTCAGAAACATACTAAACACAATCAACAACAAATCAATAAGCCTACTATGGATTAAAGCACACGCAGGTAACAAAGGTAATGAACGCGCCGACTCTCTAGCCAAAGAAGCAACAATGAGAAGTACACATCAATCGAAAATAAAAAAACCAACAAGCCTACTAAAACGAGAACTAAAAACCAACAGCCTCAAGATATGGCAAGAAGAATGGGACAATGGGATCACAGGAAGAAGAACTCATCACTTTCTCCCAACAGTGTCCACAAAAATGTCAACAAACACAAATATAAATTACTTTGTTACGGGTCATGGTCCCTTTCCAGCATACCTATACAGGTTTAACATTAAAGATACGGACAATTGCATTTGTGGCGAAATAGGCACACCGGATCATTATCTATTCTCTTGCTCTCTAACAGTCTCAAATCATGCACTACAACCAAACCCAGAAACATATGAAGCCTGGGCAAAAAAAGCAGCAATCTCTAAAAAAATAAAAGAAAAAATTATCAAGGTTATGGACTTTGTAACGCAAAATATAGACTATATCACACAATAAAAACCATAAACATGTCAATAATATTGTGATGTAACCATATCCCTTAACAGTTTATGTTTATCTATTTACTATTCATAGTTCATATCACTAAGAACCTTGTGTCAACAATTCTGTACATATGTATATAACTGTTATTCTTTTCTCAAGTTGTCTAAATTCATTTTTAATTTTCCTTTTAATATATATTAGATTTTTATAAGTAGTTTTAGTAGAGCGGTTGCTGGCGGAAAGCATGGAATACATGCTATTCGCCATAAATCACTCAAAAAGGCCTAAAGCAAGAGTTCCTAGAACTCCTCACGATTGAGAGCCGTTCTGGCGTGTTGATATGCACCAGACAACTCTCAAAGCGGAACGGACCCAGTGATTATCACTGATTAGCAACAGTGAACTCAGCCAAAGGGCTGCTTGCGTTACCCAGAGTGGTTATTCAATCCTCCTTTCCGTAGTTGTGCAACCAACACTGAAATCCCGTTAATTCGGGAAGGCCAGTGGCACTCCTGCGGCGTTCAAGATCAGATTGATAATTTGATACTCAGCATGCCTAGGCGTTGTAAGGCCTGTATTGCATCGTCCGGGAGACATACTCCATATGAACCATCATACTAACCATGTTATACTGTTTTTTGTAAATAGGTTCTCTTTTGAAATTTGCTCCAGGGAGTAAAAATCGCAATTTTTATTAATTATGTCAAACATATAGCATCTTTTTTGCTGTTTACCTTTTGTTTAATAAATAGATTTTACAAATAAATCAAATTTGTTTTGCTTCTTTCCCTTTCTTTGCCTGAACTTCATTATCCTTAATTTTTATAATATTAGATATAATATTAGAGTTATACTTTATAATTACTTTTATATAATTACTTTATAATACTTTATAATTACTTTTATAATATTAGAGTTATTGTTACAGCCCTACAGTTGCAAAAGAAGACCCAGGAATTAAAAAAATTTCTATACTCTTTGTTTTCAATAGTTTTACATGATTAAAACTATCTCCAAAGGAGATCCTTTGACAACAAGCAGAAGGTACTTTCATAACAAATATATAAAATTAATGTATTTAATCAATTCGTATTTTTTGTATTCTTTTGTAATAATCTCATTTATTTTACCAAAAAAAAAAGGTTACTTTTTGTTTGAAATTTCTTATGTTTTCTAATTAAAGTTTTTTCTTTTGCAATAAGATCTCCAAAAAAAAAAATATTTTGTTATCAACTTTTTGTTGTCTTGACGATTTCGTGATGTGAAAAACTGTTTTCTACTTGGGAGTAACTTTCCCGTATCAGTATTTACTGAATACTGAATTTCAGTAAAATAAATAAATCATATAAAATTTTTAATGAAATAAGTTTCAGTATAAAATTGCAATATCTTAAAAAGGATAAGCAATTTTTTTATATTATGAATAACTTAAATAATTCAGAATAATTATTTAAAATATTTAAAAATTTAAGCGAGTTATATTTAAAACATAATCAGTATTCCGATTTAAAATATTCAGGATAATTAATTAAAATGTTTAAAAATTGAAGCGAGTTACATTTAAAACCTAATCAGTACTCCGATTTAAAATATTCAGGATAATTATTTAAAATATTTAAAAAATTAAACGCGTTACATTTAAAAGGACTACTAATTTACAAATAATTTAATTTTTGGTTCGATATCTTTTTATTGAATAATAAGATCAAAACATCTTATATTAACATGTCTTATATTATCGTATCATAAAAAAATAATTAAATTTTATTTAAATTTAATTGCCGGTCGATTTATTTTGTCATTATGTTATTCATTATATATCATCATATTTTTTTATGCAACAATCGAAAATAAAACGAAGCATACATAAGAATCAAGCTCTACAAACCTGCTAATTTTATTTTCGGAAAACAAAGGTATACCAACTTATGTAAAACTAAGGTTTTTTTTATGAATTAAACTTTACAAAATTCAATTAAATGTATAGCAATCGGAAAAAAATTTAAAATAAAACTACTTAAATCAATAATTTACATTTTTAAAAAATAATAACATCCCAAATCGTACTTTCAAAACTAATTTTTGAATTTCAACTATTTGAGCAAAGTTAAACAAAAAAGTAACAGCAATTTGATGACAAGCACTTTTCAAATTGATTAATTGTTTTTTTTATAATTCACTGTGTAAATTATATAAAATTATTAATAATTATAATTTATTTTTTGATGAATATGAAATGTAAATTAATGAATATCATAAATCAAATGTTCCAAACTGCACTTAAAATATGAACTATTTTCAAAACGTTTATTAATTACATTATAAACATATGTTTATTAAATGTTTATTAATTATATATAAACAATATAATAAACAATAAAATACTCGTCTCGTATTAAACATAAACAATAAAATACTCGTTTTCATGTAATGTATGTACTTTTCAAATGAATTTATTATGATTTTTTTATAACTTCTTAAATTAATAAACAAATAAAACAAGTAAATAGATTGCATAAAACATTTATTTACATCACGAGACACACAACATGACAAATAAATTAAAATTCTTGGTCAACAATTATTTGTATTTCTAGAAATCGACTTTTTTTCCAATAAGCATCGAATAGAGCCAATATTTACACCAAAAACATTGAAGCCTCAGTTCGTATGGTGTTCCTAATTCGGCATTGGTCAATCGTTGCATCTTTATTTATAAAATTGACGACTGCAACAATTATTCCATTTGGCAATTCTGCAAAAAATAATATTCATTTTTAGAATTGAACAATAAACAATACAGAAACCCCAATCAACATCTTAGCTTTTCAAACAATCAATTTTTAAATCAATCAACTTAAAACAAATTAATCATAACATATTTACGTTAACATAACATATCAAGAATGAAACTTTTCAATAAAACTGATTTTAACTTTCAACCCAATGGGGGGTTGAGGGATTAGAAGGACGATTTACCTAGTAAGTTTAATTTCATTTGCATATACAATATCGGTGGAGTTACTTAGATTTTTACTTAGATTGAATTGAATAGAAGTTATATAAAATATACTTACAAAAAATTAGTGAAACTTTATTTAGGGGATGAGACCTTTGCCAAGACCCAAGCCATATCCCAAACCAAGGGCACCACCATGACCAAGACCTGCTCCATAACCCAGTCCAAGACCTGCTCCATAACCAAGTCCAAGACCTGCTCCATAACCGAATCCGGCACCGTGTCCGATCACTCCACCGTAAGCTACTGGGGCAGCATAGGAAGCAGCTGGGGCCACGTGGTTGACGACTGGGGCGACGGGTCCGGCGTAGGGGCTGTTGATGAGGGCTGCAGCCGGGGCGCTGGCGGCGGTTCCAGGTTCGTTGGTCTTGACGGTGGCCCTGAATCCGTGTCCGTCGGCGACGTAGTCCACTCGTCGGGCCCTACCGTCGATGTCGGTGATGGTGTAGGATCCCTTCCTGTTGCCGTAGCCGTCTCCTACTTCAGATCGGGAGTTGGTGGCACCCAGTCCGTCCTTGATGGTGTAGCCGAAAGCATTGTTGCCGAAAGCCTAAATAATTTAAAAAAATCATTTATCAAAAAATTCATGACAGTAAAATTATAACTTTTCTGATTATTGGACATATTAAAAGATAAATTAAGTAAAAGAGACATGTGCTTACGTCTTGAGTTCGGGCGCTGGTGCTGACTCCGGTGTTGACCAGATGGCCGTGTCCTCCAAGGAGGACATTGGCGTGGACTGCTGCGAGGGCAGCGAAGAGGATGGTGACCTGAAATGGTTTCAAGTTGAATTATTTGTTTAATGTACGAAATCAATACTTTTGACGTGCAGAGGAGTACTGAGGTTCGAATCCTCTGTACACATTACTGTATTCAATACTTTTAAAAATAGAAGATTCCATGGCGATTGTTACAATCTGTATAAAGCATTGCGCATGGATGTTTGAGCGTTGAGGGTTGTCTGGTGAAAAGTTTCAGGTTTTTTCCCGTATAGTACGCAAATTTTGCACAGTTGTAACCAAAAGTGATCTTCGTAGCCACTGTACTCCCGCAACACCCATGGTTGAGAGGTCCGTGGTATTTATAAGACCTATCAATAACCTCCTACCTACTACCCTAACCTATCTATCTGGAGTTGGTGCTACGTGGACATAGCTACGGGGATGAGTTGAGAAAAGATGAAGCAAAAATTCATTCAAGTAGTACATCAGTAGTATTCAAAAGTTTTGATAAATTTTAAATATTATTACACTTTTTCACATCATTAACTTAATTTTGAACACGACAAGAGTCTCTAGATCATTGTCTACGAAAACCCTCTAATCCTGACAAAGCCATACATTCTTTGATAAATTAGAGTGTATTTTCTAATTTAACATATCGAAACAATAAATAGTCTTTAAACTAAGCTACTAGTACATGAATTACCAATAACGGCAAAAGCTGTTGGATTATTTTCTCTTAGATGTTAAATACTTGTAGTAAGTGTTCTATTCAAAATGCTTTTTACATAATTCTATACAATTAAGTGACAGATGCTAAAAAAATTCAAAGGGTTCTTACCTTGGCAATCATGTTGGTAGAAGTGCTTTACTCGAACTGTACTGAGTAGTGATGTTTTTCAGGTACTGGACTGCTGTATTTATACCCGTGTCCTGCAAGGACAGCACCTTCCAAAATCGTGATGTACCCGTTTGGTGAGAAGGGATCAGGTATGGCGCGTTGGCAACCGCACCCGAGAACACCCTAGAGGCGTTCGTTCACGCTTAAACAACCTTCGAAAAATCCTTTCGGCTTAATGACATCTCACATACAAAATGCAAATCGAGTAACGCTTTCATTTCTTCTTCATTTTACAAATAGCTTTTCATCGCTAATATAAGGTAAATGTTATTTTACCTTATTTTATTTAAATAATTTTTTTCTAAGATTTTTTTTTCTGCTATTTTAAAGCACATTGTTTGGATTTGATATATGTTATTGAGCACTTTCAATTAACTTTATATTAAATGAGTTTACAATTTTTTGGGTCGTTATAATTTTTTTATATTTTTTACATTATTATTTAATTTTTTATATGTCTTATATTATTATTTAGTTTTTTTTTATATTTTTGTATAATATTATTTAATTTTTAAAATTATTTTTAAATTTATTCGCAATTTAGATGTTAAATTATAAATTAAAATGATGATAAAGTTTCACAAATGTGCTCGTATATTAAGATTAGATTGCTGTATAGTGAAACGAGTTATTTAATTTAATATTTAATTATTATTTGCATACACTTAACATTTTCTTATACCGGACAGGTATGATAATTCACCAACTAAAAAAAACATTTTTTTCATTGCCTGATATTTTATGTAATGATTTTTATAAAATTATTATTAAAAAAATTAATGAATTATGGTAAAATTTACTGTGATAACTTTTGAAATTTTTGAAATTCTTCTGTGTTTTTGTTTCATGATTATAAAATTGTACAAAAAATTTAATAAAATTAAAAAATAACAGAATGAACACATTGAAAAATTAATACTTCATTCTATAGTACTACTGAATTGGTGTTATCGAAATAAATCATTTGGTTTATTTAGTTGAAAATTAAAGTACTCCTTTTCATTAATTTAATATATAGTCTGGATATTGTGAAATTTGCTTAAATTTAAGTATAAATGTGCAGTATATCCTTCTATGATAATGTCATGGTCTGAATTAATATTGTTCATGGAATCATTATGGAACGTAAAGCTATTTATCCTTAAAATTATAATGGAATGAGGAATCTGACGGCCGAGTAGCTAACTGACTAATTGACTTCATTCACAAATTGTGCAATCGCCAAATCTGAAAAAAAAAATGGTATGGAAAGCGGAAACCCACTTGTGTGTATTTATTAATCAATTTCTTCAATACCACTTTAAAAAATGATTTCTAATGTTTATTATTACCTCGCCAATGACTATTTCTTTTCTATCAATCCTTTTATTTGCAAATAAAAAAATGTAAAAAAATGTATTCAAAACAACTGCTTCTTTTGCAGAATTTATTCAAGTAAGAACGAAAAAATTGGTGTTAGGCATTTTGGATCGCCAAGTTGACATTGTCCTAAAATCCAATATATCGGATAAAAAATACAGGAATATAGTTGACGTAAACAATTTCTTTTCGTCGAAAAGAACATCCTTTTCGATAAAATCATTTTTATATTCCACATATTTGTGTGAATCATTGCTTTCGTGATAATTAATATCATAAAATTAAAATAAAGTTATCGACTTAGTGAGTAAGATGATATTTCGGCTCGAATCAATCTCATGTTCTTCTGTAACATGAGATTGATCCGAGTAGAAATATCATCTTACTCACTAATTATGATGCAATGGCCGAATCACTGCAATGCGAAATATCACATTGGTTTAAAGAATAAATTTTATAATTTTTATATCAACGAAATTTTTTTTATGTTATGGGCATTTTAAGCTATATTAAATATTAAATTAAATATCTCGTTTCACCATACGCCAATGTAAATTTAATATACGAGAAATTTTGTGAAACTATATCGTGATTATTATTTTACAATTTTAACTCCAAATTATGAAAAAAGTTTAAAATATTAAAAAAATTAAAACTACCCTAAAAATTATAAAACTAATTTAATATAAAGTTAATTTAATTTATAATTTAACCTCAAAATTGCAAATAAATATAAAAAATTAAATAGTAGTATAAAAAATATAACAAAATTAAATAATAATAAAAATATAACAAAATTAAATAATAATATAAGAAATGTAAAAAAATTAAATAATATTGTAAAAAATATAAAAAATTATAACGACCCTAAAAATTATAAAAACTCATATAAATTTAATTGAAAGTGCTGAATAATATATATCAAACCCAAGCAATGTTCTTTAAAATTGGGGGAAAAAAGAATCTTAAATAAAATATTTAAATAAATTTTAAACAAAATTGCATTTGCTTTATACTGTCCATGAAAGGCTATTTGGACAATGAAGAAGAAATAAGAGCGTTACTCGATTATTTGCATCTTGTATGCGAGATGTCAACAAGCCGAAAGTACTTTTCGAAGGTTGTTTCAGCGTGGACGAACGCCTCTAGGGTGTTCTCGGGTGCGGTTGCCATACATGATTCCAGCTCACCAAACAGGTACATCACGATTTTAGGTGTTGATTTGGAGTCCAGTATCCGAGAAACATCACTACTCAGTACAATTCGAGTAAAGCACTTCTGCCAGCATGATTGCTAAGGTAAGAAACCTTTCAATTCTTTTAGCATCTGTCAATTAGTCATATAGGAAGCATTGAATGCAGCACTTACTACAAGTATTTAACATCTAAGTAAATGTAATTCAGCTACTTTTGCTGTTATTGGTAATTCATGTACTTAGTAGCTAAGTTTAAAGATTATTCGTTATTTTGATGTTCTAAATTAGAAAATACTCTCTAATTTATGAAATAATGGATGGCTTTGTCAGGATTAGAGAGTCACTTTTACTTATAAAGAATTATATAGAAAACATTTTGGATGAAACACTTACTACATGAATTTTGTATCTAAGAGAAAATAATTCAGACACTTTTGCTGTTATTGGTAATTAATGTACTTAGTATTCAGTACAAGTAATTCATTCAGTAGCTTAGTTTAAAGACTATTCGTTATTTTAATGCATTAAATCAAGCATTCTTCTCTAATTTATCAAAGAATGTATGGCTTTGTCGTATTTGGAGAGGTTTGCTAGACAATGATCTAGACTTACGAATTAACTCAGTCGAGTTCGAAATTCAGTTTTCAGTTCGTGTTCAGTTTATAATTTTAATGTTCATTCCATGACTTTAGCCAGAGTGAATACCGCTTGGAGGTCACCACTAATACATGCATGGTACCCCGCTAAATATCCTGGCATGTCCTTGCAGTACTCCTGTCCTAGATCTGCTCATACGGCTTTAGCTAGATTAAGGACTGGTCACACTAAGAGTTTGACCTTCAATGGAGACGAGAAGACATTTACCCTTTGTCATTGTTCGGCCATCGCATCTCATCGATTGTATTGGTGCCTCTGTGAGGCAACTGTTGAATGAGGGGATGACCGTTTACGATCTATTGAAGTAGCATGATCTACTGGACTTGGTTTAGGATTCTAAATCAAGGGGATAAGCAACAACAACATGTTAAAAAGTTTAATAATATTTAAAATTTATCAAAACTTTGGAATACATGATTTAAATCAAGCCATCGAAACATGGCGTACTTTATCTAGTACAGAATAAAATGATAAATGTATGGCATTTTAATTTTCGATTCATATTTTCTCAATTCGTCCCCGTAGCTATGTCCACGTAGCGCCCTACCAGTTAGGCAGGTGAGGGGGGGAATATTGATAGGTCTTATGTATGTCACGAACATCTCAACAACGGGTGTTGCGGGAGTACAATGACCTCGAAAACCGCTTTTACGTGTAAATGTGCTACATTTGCGTACCATATGAGGAAACAATCTTAAAAAACCTTTCATAAGACAACCCTCAACGCTCAAACATCCACACGACATGCTTTACACATATTGTAAATATCACCATATATTCTTCTATTTCTGAAAATGTGGACTAGGATAATGGCAATCCCAGATTCGAACCTCATAACTATTCTGTACGTGCAAAGAAAAGCTTCCCTATGTTAAATATATAATTCTATTTTATACTCTTTTAGGTCAACATTAAAATTTTATCAAAGTTATTTATTATGCAATTTTATCAGTGTCATTAACATAAAAGAAATATAGCTCTCTGTATAACAGCACTTCATAAAATTTGTACTAAATTAAACAAATAATTCAACTTGAAACCATTTCAGGTCGCCATCCTTTTCGCTGCCCTCGCAGCAGTCCACGCCAACGTCCTCCTGGGACACGACCACCTGGTCAACACTGGAGTCAGCACCAGTGCTCGAACTCAAGATGTAAGTAGATGTCTCTTTTACTTAATTTAGATTTTAATACGTTTAATAATCAGAAAAGTTATAATTTTCCTATCATTAATTTAATGATAAACGTTTTTTTTAATTATTCAGGCTTTTGGCAACAATGCTTTCGGCTACACCATCAAGGATGGTTTGGGTGCCACCAACTCCCGATCCGAAGTAGGAGACGGCTACGGCAACAGGAAGGGATCCTACACCATCACCGACATCGACGGTAGGGCCCGACGGGTGGACTACGTCGCTGACGGACATGGATTCAGGGCCACCGTCAAGACCAACGAGCCCGGAACCGCCGCCAGCGCCCCGGCCGCCGCCCTCATCAACAGCCCCTACGCCGGACCCGTCGCCCCGGTCGTCAACTACGTGGCCGCAGCAGCCCCCGTTGTCGCCGCTCCGTTTGCCGTCGCCGCCCCTGTAGCTTACGGTGGTGTGATCGGACACGGTGCCGCCGTTGGTTATGGAGCACCCCTTGGACTTGGATATGGAGCAGGTGTTGGTTTTGGTTATGGAGCAGGTCTTGGACTGGGTCTTGGAAAAGGTCTCATCCACTAAATAAAGTCTCGCTCATTTTTTTTGTAAGTATGTTTAATATAACTTCTATTCAATTCAATCTTTTTTAAGTAATAATTTATTTTAGAATTTTCACGATTAAAATAAGATATTTAAATCAGTTTGATTCACCATATTTTTTTTCACTGAATAGCAAGTTAAATAATGAAAATATACAAATATTTGTTGAATTAATTCAAAAAATTTCCTAATACTTGAGAAATTTTAAATTAAAACAACCATTATTATACATTAATTTAGAACATAGTTTTTCCTTATTTCATTTTCTTATTTTTTCACTATTAAATTAATTTTCAAGTTTTTCTAACATCGCAGCATTTTATAAATAATTAGTAATTTTACAAAAGTACAAACCACTGTTATTTTTTTTTCACGCTAAGAATTTGATATTCTTCCGGAAACTTAAACATCTCTTAAAAAGACTTTAAATCTTATACAAGAATAGGAAATAAGTAAATTAATTAACTTTGAACCGATATCGTGTATGTAAATAAAGTCGCACACTTACTAGAAAGTCATATGTCATACGAAATGTATTATTTAGGGCTTGTAAGAGTTTAAGTATGAATTCGAAGAGTCGAACAAATATGAATCTTTTCGTCATTTAGTGGAAGATAAATCGTCCTTCTAATCACTCAACCCCTTTGGGTTGAATATTAAATTAATCATACTGAAAAGATTCATTCTTGAAGTTGAAAGACTAAAAACTTAAGTAATATTAATTTTGTAACAAATATTTTTACGTTATAAACTGTAAAATAAATTAAAGAGGCCATTCATTGAAAGTTTATTGGTTTTTATGTATTTTTATAGTTCAATTCTAAAAATGAATATTATTTTTTGCAGAATTGCCAAATGGAGTAATCGTTGCAGACCTCAATTTTATAAATAATGATGCAACGATTGACCAGTGCCGAATTAGGAAGAACAATGGCTTCAATGTTTTTGGTGTAAATATTGGCTCTATTCCATACTAATTGGGAAAGTCGCTGATTTCTAGACACTCAAATAATTGTTGTCCAAGAATTTTAATTTATTTGCCATGCAGAATCGCTTGTGATGTAAATAAATGTTTTATGCAATTTATTTACTTGTTTTATTTGTTTATTAAATTAAGAAAGATAGAAAAAAAATCATAATAAATTGATTTCAAAAGTACATGACATTATACAAAAAGTACATACATTACATAAAGATGAGTTAAGCTTTTTATTATTGTTAACCTTTGAAAATAGTTCATATTTTAAGTGCACTTTTGAACATTCGATTTATGATATTCCTTAGTTCACATTTATTATTCATCAAAAAAGTAAATTATATGGGTATATATTTAACTGAATTTTGCAAAGTATAATTCTTTAAAAAACTTAGTTTTACTAAAGTTAGTATAATTTTGTTTTTGAGGAAATAAAATTAGCAAGTTAGCAGTGAGATTCTTTTTCTTTTACTTGTAAAAATGTGATGAGAAATAATTAATAACCTAAATGATAAAATAAATCGACCTACAATTCAATTAGGTAAAATATTATTGTATTCATAAAGATAAAATTATCAAATTATAATAACTGAGAAATTCAATACTATTAGAGAAAATACCAGAAATTTGATAGTAAAACCAATACAAATACTATGAAAGAAGACATAAAGAACTGGAATGATAGTCTACAATTATATAAAAAAGGCGAAAGGTAAATCAAAACATTAGACATTTGATATTAAAACCAATACAAATACTATGAAAGAAGACATAAAGAACTGGAATGATAGTCTACAATTATATAAAAAAGGCGAAAGGTAAATCAAAACATTAGACATTTGATAGTAAAACCAATACAAATACTATGAAAGAAGACATAAAGAACTGGAATGATAGTCTACAATTATATAAAAAAGGCGAAAGGTAAATCAAAACATTAGACATTTGATATTAAAACCAATACAAATACTATGAAAGAAGACATAAAGAAACGAAATGATAGACTGCAATTATATAAAAAAGGCGAAAGGTAAATCAAAACATTAGACATTTGATATTAAAACCAATACAAATACTATGAAAGAAGACATAAAGAAACGAAATGATAGACTGCAATTATATAAAAAAGGCGAAAGGTAAATCAAAACATTAGACATTTGATATTAAAACCAATACAAATACTATGAAAGAAGACATAAAGAACTGGAATGATAGTCTACAATTATATAAAAAAGGCGAAAGGTAAATCAAAACATTAGACATTTGATATTAAAACCAATACAAATACTATGAAAGAAGACATAAAGAAACGAAATGATAGACTGCAATTATATAAAAAAAAGGCGAAAGGTAAATCAAAACATTAGACATTTGATATTAAAACCAATACAAATACTATGAAAGAAGACATAAAGAAACGAAATGATAGACTGCAATTATATAAAAAAGGCGAAAGGTAAATCAAAACATTAGACATTTGATATTAAAACCAATACAAATACTATGAAAGAAGACATAAAGAAACGAAATGATAGACTGCAATCATATAATAAAGGCGAAATTAAATCAATGTTCCCAAAAGGTTATTTCAAATTATTTTTTAATTTAATTTAAAATACATTTAATGTTTGTGGTTGAAGGTATGATGAATAAAATGATCTTGAATATTTTTGAAAAAACAAAAAATAAGTTTTTAATTTTGAAAATAATAAGAATGAATCGCCACAATGATGATTTAAATAAATTCGTAGATGCGAGCATCTTCCGCATGGTCCCATGGTCTCTCCATATATTCTACCGTCCCTCAAAGTTGGGACTACAACAGAAGGATGTAGATTAGGTTTAACGAAATTAACTCGTCTAAATTTAAAATGTTTTAAATATTAAAAGTTGAGAAAAATGATGACTTATAAAAAATTTGGAAAAAAATTGAAGTTAAATGCGTTCCAAAAATAAAAGAATTAAAACCAAGCATCCTGCCTGTCGATATGAGACATTGTATTTATACATATTTGAGAATGTTGAGACATTGCATTTGCACATATTTGAGCATGTTGAGACATTGTATTTGTGCATATTTGAGCATGTTGAGACATTGTATTTGCACATGCATTTGTACATATTTGCGCATGTTGAGACATCGTATTTGTACATATTTATACATGTTGAGACATTGTATTTGCACATATTTGTACATGTTGAGACATAGCATTTGTACATGTTGAGACATAGCATTTGTACATGTTGAGACATAGCATTTGTACATGATGAGACATTGTATTTGTACATATTTACGCATGTTGTGACATTGTAGTTGTACATATTTGTATATGTTGAGACATTGCAGTTGTACATATTTGTATATATTGAGACATTGTATTTGTACATGTTGAGACATTGTATTTGCACATGTTTGTACATGTTGAGCCATTGTATTTATGCGTATTTGTACATATTGGGACGTTTTATTTGTACACGTTGTCCTCATCATCATTTGAATTTTCAATGTCTTTCACAGCTAGAATTGAAACTCACACCTTCAGCAGCTTTGAGCCTCATCTCTGCATACATTGTACTGTTTCTTGTACAAAAAAAATAATTAAATGACAGAATTAAAAACATGAAGTAATTTGAGAAAAAAACGCTGTTCAAATTTCTGGAAGAAATGAAAAATTCATTTTTTTTTCAGAGTTTAAAATTGTAGCCTGTTACGTAAACATGCAAGAACAGAACTAAGCAAGTAATATTAAAAAAAAATTTAAGTCAATTCCTACTTTTTTTCCCCACTATATTGCAGAAAAGTCCTTTACAAATGAAGTTGAAATTTTCCTCTTACATCTGGCGCCATCTATTGGTATATATATGCAACTTAAATCTAAAAAAACTAAAATGAATTAATTAAATTTAATGAATGAATTAATATTTGAAAACATCCAGTGTTATCCACTACAAGTTTCAAAAAATGTATTTAAACTTGAGTGGATGAATAAAAAGTATTTTATGAACAATTAAAAAATTAAATTATGAACTAATAGTAGGAATTGAAAAAAACTAATTTATATTTAAAAAGATAATTAATATTTTCCCTCCAAATATTTCAAGATTTTATAATCTAAAAAAAAAATAGGGAATGGGATCCAGGTTTAAAATTATTAATTATTAATGGCTAACTAAAAGATCAGATACTTTATCAATGGAGTGCTAGCTAATACAGAATTGTTATGCGCATATTGTTTTCTTTTTTATCATTAAGATATTAATTTTAAAAACATATTCCATTTTAAAAATGCATC
The DNA here is from genome assembly GCA_021605075.1 of Caerostris darwini. Classification (NCBI taxonomy): domain Eukaryota; kingdom Metazoa; phylum Arthropoda; class Arachnida; order Araneae; family Araneidae; genus Caerostris; species Caerostris darwini. Next base: position 21,303 of record BPLQ01014930.1, read on the forward strand.
AAATAAATAGTTGGGATTGTTGCTAAATAATGCAAAGAGAATATAGAGGTTTTGCAAGTCCTTTTAAACCTTTTGCAAATAAAATTCAACCTTCTCAAAATCGAGATCTTATTTATAGGTTAATACAAACATTATATATATACACTCAAGAGCCAAAACATTATGACCACCCCTACATTTTGCAATGAACTTGCCTGGATGACATGGTAGGCACGTGATCAGGTGGAGGTGTTATTTAACGTATTAAGTGGTGTATTAATCCATGCCAAGGCGGGTTGAAGCTGTGTTTGCGCGCCAAAGGTAGGCCAACTCATTCTTGACAGCTGGTCATAATGTTTTGGCTCTTGAGTGTATATACACATTATATATATATGCGAAGGTAAATACGTATATATTTGTGTGTATAGTTGAGTGTTTGTGCACGAGTATGTAAGTTTCTGCGTAACTGTGCATGTTCATGCTCGTGTATGCACGTAGTTGAGCACGTGTGTAATTGTGTTCGTTTGCTTGGTACATATGTTATGTGTCAGTACGTGCGTATGTATCTGGATTCGTGGTGAATTTACATGTGTTCCATATGTATATGCATATATGTGTACGTCTGTGCGCGTGTGTATATGAAGATGTATGTTTGTGTGTGCATGTGTACATGCTATGTGCATGTATATGAGTATGAATGAGCTTGTGCATGTGTTTATTCATTTACATGTTTACATGCGCTTGTGCATGCATATATATATATATGTGCATGTATTTATACATGTACATGTTTACATGCGCTTGTGCATGCATATATATATATATATATATATATATATGTGCATGCATTTATACATGTACATGTTTACATGCGCTTGTGCAAGTGTATATACATGTACATGTTTATGTGTGAGTATATGAAAGTATGTTCATGTGCATGAGCAAGTGTATGTGTGTTCATGCTCAAATGTATGCATGTGTGTGCATGTGCATACATGCGTTGTAAGTGAATTTGTATGTACGTATATATATATATATATATATATATATGTGCATGGGTGTGCATGTATGGTTTGTGCATGTGCATGCGCATAAGGTTCAAATGCTTAAATTCAATTTTCTGTCCAGATTTTTATAAATCATCATTTTTTTCAAAGATTGTTATTTAAAAATTTCATTTTTTTTTTACAGTAAATTTTGTTAAACCTAATCTACATCATTCTGCTGTTTTCCCAACTTTGAGGGACGATAGGATGCATGGAGAGGGCGACACCATGCGGAAGATTCTCGCATCAACACATTTATTTAAATCATCATCACTCTCATTCATTCTTATTATTTTCAAAATTAAAATACTTATATTTGTTTCTTCAAACAGATTCAAGATCATGTTATTCATCGTACTTCAAATACAACCATTAAATGTATTTTAAAATTAAATTAAAAATATAATTTGAAATAACATTTTGGAAACATTGATTTATGTTTCGCTTTTGTTATATAATTGCAGTTATATTATTTCAGTTCTTTATGTCTTCTTTCATAGTATTTGAATTGGTTTTAATCTCAATTTTCTGATATTTTCTCTAATATCATTGAATTTGTCAGTTATTACAATTTTATAATTGTACATTTATAAATACATTAATATTTTACTTAATTGAATTGACGGTCGACTTATTATATAATTTAGATTATTAATTATTTATCAATCTCATTTCTGTAAGCAACAGTGCAAAAAGAAAACGAAACTCATTTAAGAATTTTTGAAATCTCTGCTAAATTGCTAATTTTATTTTCTAAAACAAAGATATACTAACTTAAGTAAAACTAGTTTTTTTAAACAATTATGCTTTATAAAATTAAATTAAATATATATCTGGATAATTTACTGTTTTGATGAATATGAAATGTGATCTAAAGAATATCATAAATCAAATGTTCAAAAGTGTACTAAAAATATGAACTGCTTGCAAAAGTTAACAATAATAAAATGCTTTTATTATGATTTTCATGATTTTTTTTATGATTTAATTTAATTTTTAAACGATAATTATGATTTGAATCAAGCTTTATGATTTTCATTATTTTTATATGGTTATAATTATGATTTTATGATTATGATTTTTTTTATGATTTTATGATTATGATTTTTTATGATTATGATTTTATTCAATTTTTAAACGATGATTATGATTTGAATCAAACTTTATGATTTATGGATGATTCTTATGTTTTTTTTATGATTTGATACGAATGATTTATGATTATGATTTTTTACGATTTGATATGAATGATTTATGATTATCATTTATTATGATTTTTATATGATTGCGATTTATTATGATTTTTATATGATTATGATTTTTATGATTTTATTATGGTTTTAATTTTTTTTTATTTTGATATTTTCAAACTTTCTTAATTAAATAAACAAATAAAAGCAAGTAAACAGATTGCATAAAACATTTATTTACATCACAAGCGATACTGCATGACAAATAAATTAAAATTCTTGGTCAACAATAATTTGTATTTCTAGGAATCAACAACTTTCCCAATAAGCATCGAATATAGCCCATATTTACACCAAAAACATTGAAGCTAAAATTCGTTCGGTATTCGTAATTCGGCACTGGTCAATCGTTGCATCTTTATTTATAAAAATTGAGGTCTGCAACGATTACTCCATTTGGCAATTCTGTAAAAAAATAATATTCATTTTTAGAATTGAACCACAAAAAATACAGAAAAACCGATCAACTTTAATAAAGGACATCTCTAACATATTTTTCAGTTTGTAAAGAAAGTATTTTTGTTTCAAAATTAATGTTACTTAAGATTTTAATCTTTCAATCTCAAGAATAAATTCACTATAATTGATTTTAAAATTCAATCCAACGGCGGTTGAGGAATTAGAAGGACGATTTATCTTCCACTAAAAGATGATTATACTTTTATTTGTTTGCCACTTCAAATTTACGTTAATAAAAACCCCTTTAAGCACTAAATAATGCATTTAGCACTGCATTTGACTTTCTAGAAAGTATGCGTGTTCCTTTACACACACTATATCGGTTGAAGTTATTTAATTTATTGTGTAAAAATGCCGCGATATTTAAAAAATTTGAAAATTAATTTAGTAAGGAATGAAAAGGGAAATTGAATTAAGTAAAGAAAGTTTATTCTGAAAGTTATCCTGTAATAATGGCTGCTTTAATTTGATGACTATTTAGCTTACTACTTAGTGATAGATATTTTTGCTACTTTTTGAGATGTGGTGAATCAAAGTCATTTAAATGTTAAATTTAAAAATCTTATTTCATTCTAAAATTCAATAATTAAATGTTTACTTAAAAAGATTGAATTTAATAGGAGTTGTATAAAAGATACTTACAAAAGAATTAAGCGAAAGTTTATTTAGTGGATCAGACCTTTGCCAAGACCCAAGCCATATCCCAATCCAAGGGCGCCACCATGACCAAGAGCTGCACCATAACCAAGTCCAAGACCTGCACCATAACCAAGTCCAAGACCTGCTCCATAACCAAGTCCGGCACCGTGTCCGATCACACCACCGTAAGCTACTGGGGCAGCAACAGCTAATGGGGCAGCATAGGAAGCAGCAGGGGCCACGTGGTTGACGACTGGGGCGACGGGTCCGGCGTAGGGGCTGTTGATGAGGGCAGCAGCTGGGGCGCTGGCGGCGGTTCCGGGCTCGTTGGTCTTGACGGTGGCCCTGAATCCGTGTCCGTCAGCGACGTAGTCCACTCGTCGGGCCCTACCGTCGATGTCGGTGATGGTGTAGGATCCCTTCCTGTTGCCGTAGCCGTCTCCTACTTCAGATCGGGAGTTGGTGGCACCCAAACCATCCTTGATGGTGTAGCCAAAAGCATTGTTGCCGAAAGCCTACATAATTAAAAAACAACATTTATCCGAAAATTCATGATAGGAATAAAGTAACTTTTCTGATTATTGAACATATTGAAAGATGAATTGAGTAAAAGAGACATGTGCTTACGTCTTGAGTTCGAGCACTGGTGCTGACTCCGGTGTTGACCAGGTGGCCGTGTCCTCCAAGGAGGACATTGGCGTGGACTGCTGCGAGGGCAGCGAAGAGGATGGCGACCTGAAATGGTTTCAAGTTGAATTATTTGTTTAATGTACGAAATCTATACTTTTGACGGGCTGGAGAGGGCTGAGGTTCGAATCCGCTGTCAGGGTTATTGTATTCAGTACTTTCAGAAAGACTGTGGAAGACTCAGTGTCGATTGTGACAATGTGTGTAAAGTATCTTACATCAAAATTCTGGTTGTCGGATGGGATTAATATGGGGTTTTTTTTTCATATAATACTACTAAAAGTCGATCTGCAAAGGCACTGTTTTCTCCTCAACATCCGTTATAATCATGGTACAAACTAATATTTCTTCCTGTTCCTTCTAACTTGTAGGATGTAACATAACTTTGGTACGGGATGGATGGTATGGGGTGGTACGTATGGATGATACAGGTAGAGTCAGAAAAGTTCAAATACCATACATTAATCATTTTATTCGATGCCAGATATAAAGAACACCATGTTTCGATGGCATGTTTTAAACAAGTTATTCGAACATTTTGATGAATGTTAAATATTGTTGAGCTTTTTAACATCATTCACTTATAATTTTGATGAACTTTAGATATTATTAAGCTTTATAATACCATTAACTTATAGTTTTGAACACGACTGCGTTAGTTCTTAAGTCTAGATCATTATCTACCAAAACCTTATAATCCTGACGAAGCCATACATTCTTTGATAAATTCGAGAGTATTTATTTAATTTAGAGTAACATAATAACCATTAGTCCTTAAACCAAGCTGCTAAGTACATGAATTACCAATAACAGCAAAACTGCCTGGATTACATTTCACTTAGATGCTAAATACTTGTAGAAGTGTTCCATTCAAAATGCTTTCAATATAATTCTTTATAGTTCGAGTCCCAGCGGTGCCATGGTTGTTTGTAGTGATTCGGTATCCACTTTAAACAGCAGGTCCTGCTATAACATTATCGTAGAGCGTAGCGGTATTGTTACTGCGCGTCCGTAGCTTAACTTCAAGCTACACGCACCTCCTGGGTAGTGCTAAGTGAGTAACGTCGGTGCAGCCCTTGATTATGGCATAAAAGACAATTGTCTAAGTATTTGCCATCTACATTAGGGAAAATAATAATTCTTTATAACTAAAAGTGACCGATTCTAAAAGAACTCAAAGGATTCTTACCTTGGCAATCATGCTGGTAGAAGTGCTTTACTCGAATTGTACTGAGTAGTGGTGTTTCTCGGATACTGGAGTGCTGTATTTATACTCGAGTCCTGCAAGGTCGGCACCTTCTGGAATCGTGATGTACCCGTTTGTCGAATAGGGATCAGGAATGCGCATTCGAACCGCACCCGAGGACACCCTAAAGGCGTTCGATCTCGTTTGCGCAACCTTCGAAAATTCTTTCCCGCTTCATAAAGTGTCTCACGTTTACGACGGTATGTCGGTAATTTTATCTTAATTCTTTTTTAATATGCAAATGGTTTTTTATTGCGAGCATATATTTTCTTTTGAAATGTTTTTATTGAAATTGTCTTTGCTCCAATTTTAAAATAATTTGAGTTTTATTTATACATCTGGGCACTTTCTTCAATTATATATGCTAATTTATTCTTACAATTGCTATCAACGTTATTATTTTTCATGTTTGAAATTTTCCTTTCATTTTCTGATTAAATTATAGTTAGATACTAAGGATGGAGTTTAAAATAAAAAAAAAAAAAAAATATTTTTACAGTAATTTATTTTTGGTTTATATTCAAATAAGTTATTTCATTTCATTTTTAATTACTAATTGTGTACGCTGAAAATTTTCCCCGGTTATAACTATGGGATAACTCACACACCTAATTAATTTACGCATATTTTAAATTACCTAATAATTTATATAAGGAGAATTATTATTTTTTAATATAGATTGACGTTTTATTAATATACTACTGTGCCCAAAAAGTAAGACAATTTTTTTTTTCAAAAACTTTTTATTTATTCTTTCAAATTTATTTCATCACCTTCAAAGTAATCCCCTCCGGACACCAATGCACTTATGTCAGCTTTTTTTCCAATCCTCAATGCATGCTAAAAAGTCATCGGCAGGGATGGACTTCAAAGCGCGCGCCGATTCAAGTTGAATCTCTTCAATCGACTCAAAACGGTGAGTTTAGGGAATAGTCAGAAGCGGAACGGTGTGAATACGGTGGGTGTGGAACGATATGGGTTTCATTTTTGGCGAGAAAGTCGCGCAAACAAAATTCAATGCAAGTTCTTTCGTCAATGAATTCAGACATTTCAAAAATCGCCGGAATCAGTTGTAGCGTCTCACAAAGCCAAGCGTAACTGAAGCCAAACGTATCTCACAAAGCTAAGCGTAACTCAAAGCCAAGCGTAAATAACTACTTTTTGGAGACGGAAAGCGGAAAATTTCCCCCGATATAACTATGGTGGAATTCACACAACATAATCAATTTTTATATATTTTTAATTATCTAAGTCTTTATATAATGATAATTATAGTCTTTTTATTATAGAATGGGAATTTATTATTAAAGTTCTTATAATAATATTTTTATATTTGGGATATTTGAAATTCAATGATGTTTTTAATTTATGGTAGTAAAATCGTATAAAAAATGACATAAAAACACAAATATTCTATTTATTTATTTCGATTATGCTGTGAAGGAATCTATTAATATTTCCGAATCCTTCAAGTTTGTGGTTCCGCAATCCATTCATTTATCTCTTTAAAGAAACTTTTTTAATTGAATTATTTTGTGTTCAAATTAAAAGGTGTTCACTAACCTGCTTAATTTCTTTAGAATTTTTAAATAAATTAATTGCCTTGGTATTTAAATAAATGCATCGTTTATTTTTTATATGAGTAAAGGATAAGAATCTTTTTGTGCTTTGAAAGAGCAATGGGCAAATTAAAATTGCACTTTGACAGAGTGGTTTGATGTTATCAAAATAATGTATCTGACTGATTTAATTGAGAAAAATTTTACTATTTAATCGCTTACTAAAATGAATATTGTGATTACACTTAAAGGTTTTTATTTTATACATGAAACCACAGTATTTAATTTTATTTTATCATTTTATTTCTAGAAGTGCAGTAATTTTCTTTTTTATTTGCGGAAAAAAATTATAGAAATTTTTTATTTATATTTTACAGAAAATTTGAGAAATGACCAAGGAAATGAAAAATATCTGATTTGGTTTAGTTTGTCGCTCTAAAGTCATATTGTGAACAATTTAGGATTATTAGACTGGGACCTACAATTTAACGTGGATTCCGAACCACTCACAAACATCCATGTCACCGCCAGGATTCGAACTTGAAGCCTATGGTTCCAAAGGCCAGAGCGCTAGTCAACTGTTTAGAAAAATATCCAAAGAAAAACATTTAATAATATAATATATTTATTTATATAAATTTAATTTTAAAAACAAAAGGTTAAATTAGTTAAAATTTATATAGTTTTCAGGAAATTGGCTTAAAAACTAACCAAATCTAATTATTAAGCATATCCTATTGTTATAATTTATTTATATCCTATTGTTATAATTATTTTATATCCTATTGTTATAATTATTTTATATCCTATTGTTAATTAACTTATCCTATTGTTATAATTTTACAATTGCGTTTAGATAGATATAGCTCGGCATGAAGTTGGTTTTCGTATGAGCAGTTTTCTTATGAACTTTTTTTTCTCAGATTAGTTACTGTTATTTTCAGTTATCGATATTGCCATGATTTAATTTATGTTCATGATGAACTGAAACAAGCATAACTGGTTTATCACAGAAAAGTGAAAAATAAAGATTTTGCGAACTTTTGCGTATTCGCAACTTCAATTTTAAATGGATTCATTTTAAATAGGTTCAATGGGTTAAATTCAATGGGTAAAAAAATGAATAAACAAACAAAAATAATATAGAAAGGTAACAAATTTGGTTTTCAAGCTACATATCATATTTCTCTTTAGAGCCTAAAAAAGTTATGGTCACTTCGTAATGAAAAAAAAAATCTTTCCCTTATTATTCTTCTAAATGCATGTACCTCGAACATTTAGAAAAATAATGACGCCATGAAGCCATGATTGCAGATTTTATTACTAAATCATGTCATATTGTTATAATTTCACAGGTCTATTTGAATAGGTATGATTCGGGAAGCAACTCTAGAAGGATTTCCTGTGAACATGAGTTTTTCTTTCTCAAATTAGTTACTATTATTTTCAGTTATCGATATTCGCATAATTTAATTTATGTTCATGCTGAACGGAAACAAGAATAGTAGCATAGGCTGTCATCTTTCGTACCAACCAATTGATTTTCAACCAATGCCAATTCAAAAATTAAGAAACAAGTCTGCTTGGTCAGAAAAACTTTCTCTGTACGAAGCAGTAAAAGAAACTTGGAAAAATTTATCACAAAAAAGGGAAAAATAAAGATTTTATGAACTGTTGCGTTTTCGTAACATCAGTCTCAAATAGGGGAACATTCAATAAAAAAAAAGAAAGAAAAAGGGAAATTAATAAATAAAAATTAGATAAAATTGTCATTTGATTTTGAAGCTACATATCACAATTCACACTTGAGCCACCAAAAAGGATGGCCACTTCATAGAGGAAAAAGTCCGTTCTTGGTTGGTGTTGTTATTATTATCCTATTGTTATAATTTTACAACTGCTTTAAGCAGATATAACTCGGGAAGCCGCAGGTTTACTTATGAACACTGTAACCGTGGTTCCACCTACCATGATTCTTCCTACGCACTGCAAGAGCGTCCCTTGTAGGCGATGAAATTTTCAGTTAGCAACGAACCTTCCGCCAGAGAAGCTGGCCCAAAATAACAAACTCTCATGTGCGCTTGTAATTAAAGTGATATGTTTTGTTAAATGAGTGTTCTTGTGACCTGACCACACCCTGATCCAGCTGCACAAACCAACAAAACGACGACATCTACTATAACACGAATTTTTCTTCCTCAAATTGGTTAACTGTTATTTTCAGTTATCGACATTTGCAGAATTTAATTTATGTTCATGCCGAACTGAAACAAGCATAACTGGTTGAAAAAAAGTTTGCTACGTTTAATCGTAAATTCCAATGGGTGATGTGGTTGTCATTCCTTCCTTCTCTCTGTGTCAGCCATCGGAAATTCTATCTAATACACAGAAAGTCTTCAGACAGAAAACGTTTCGTGCCTGTCATGTTGACGGATAAGTGTGATTTGGTAATGCTGGAGTTCATGGGCCACTTGACACGTCGTTCAAATATTTTTTGTTCATTTTGCTTTCTGCATTGCTAGCAAATAGAGATATAATACAATTTGGCCCAGGTGCTTCTTACTGCGTCAGTCAATTGGTTTATGTTCATGATTTATTCTAGGCCATGCTGCTCTTATGCTGCCAATATGCATGCGACCTGCCTTGAAAAATTTTCCGGTCCGTTAGATTTATCAGACTTTTACAAAATATATTTATTTCATAATGGCCAAAGTAGGGAAAACCAATGGGTTAAAAAATGTATTATGTGCACATCCCTATATTCAAAAATGAACTGTCGAAATGATGAGAGATCGAGTTTACAGTTACATTTGTATAACACTTACGATACTAAAGAGAAATTTTTTAATTTAAGAAATCTGGCACAAAAAAGTTGTTAGCGCTTTTAGTTCAACTTACACCTGATAATCGGGTTTTTTGAAAATGAAATTGATCCAACACAAAACATGCTCAAACATAACGGACGCAATACCCATTACGACGTTCAAATACCCAAATGGAGATCGATTTGCAAAAGCTAAGTGAAAGAGTGGAGAAACAAATATGGCACTAGTAAAACAAATATTTTTTAATGTTTTCATTTTTTTATTTCGTTTATATTCATATATTTTTTATATTTCATTTTTAGTGTTATATATTTCTTCACAGTGTGTGTTTAGTATCATTATTATTACACTATCTATGTTTACATGTTAGAATAAAACACAATAATAATAACTCATTATGTTTCAGTTTTTCACTCCAAAACAATGTCTATAGAGGGTCAAAATCTAATATGGGGATGTATCATTTTATATTCGGAGTTAGGATGCATTTCTAAAGTGGTCCACAAGATCAATTGGGCTGGCCACCCTTGTTCTAGGCATACAAAGACTTGTGAAAGCCGTAGGATGGATAATACATTATAGGACATTATAAAAAATGAATATAGTATTATAAAAAGCACACGTAAATAATTTCATGCGGGAAATTACATTAAAATGTTTAACAAGTGTTAGTCACTAAACTCAAGTTAAATGGTTTTTATGAATTCTTCCATTTCATAATTATGCTTACACATTGTTATTTGCAAATATGTGCCGATCCGAACAAGTTTATAAACTTTAAAGGATCAATCACATCTACTGGTAAGAAAAATGTTTTATTATTGGCTAGAAAAATGTTTTAATATTGTAATGTTTATAGTATGCATCTTAGAATACTGTATACCAATAAAAGACTTTTTTGAGTGCCAACTTTCAGAAATGAGGGGAATTGATAAAGATTGTGACACAATATACCAGAGTCCCTTAACGATAGAGTTTTATATTTTATTCAGAATAATTATCTAAAATATTAAAAAATTTAAGCGAGTTACATTTAAAATTTGTATTGAATAGTAAGATAAAAAATATCTTATATTAACATGCCATATAATATCTTATAATAATAAAAACAATTTAATTTTATTTAATTTAATTGCCGGACGACTTATTTTTTCATTTAGGTTAGTAATTATTTATCATCACGTTTTTACAAGTTACAGTCGAAAAGAAAACGAAGCTCACTTAAGAATTTGTTTAAGGAAGCACTGCTAACTTGATAATTTCATTTTCTATAACAAAGATATAATAACTTAAGTAAAACTAAATTTTTTTAAAGAATAATAAATGTAAACTAAGAAATATTCCAAATCGTGTGTATAATATAAAGCTGTTTTTAGAATTTCAGCAGTTTCAGCAAAGTTAAACAAAAGCGTAAAACCCTTAACTTAACACTATTTGATGACCAGCACCTTTCAAATTATTAAATTGTTTTTTATAATTTACCGTATAAAGTATATAAAATAAATAACAAAACAATTAAATAGATTGCATGAAACATTTATTGACATCACACGCGATACAACATGACAAATAAATTAAAATTCTTGGTGAACAATTATTTGTATTTCTAGAAATAAAGGACTTTTTCAAATAATATCGAATTGAGACAATATTTACACCAAAAACATTGAAGCCACAATTCGTTTCTGTCTTCCTAATTCGGCATTGGTCAATCGTTGCAATTTTATTCATAAAATTGAGGTCTGCAACAATTATTCCATTTGGAAATTCTGCAAAAAAATAATATTATTTTATAGAACTGAACAATAAAAATACAAAAAACAAAACCAATCAACTTTTAATGAATGATATCTGTAACATATTTTTCAGTTTATAAAGTAAGGATTTTTGTTTCAAAATTAATGTTACTTAAGCTTTTAATCTTTTAATTTCAAGTGCTAATTATTTAAAAATACTGTGATATTTAAAAAATTTAAAAATTAATTTGATAAGGAATAAAAAAGGACATTGAATTAAGGAAAAAAAATATGTTCTGAATGTTATCCTTGTAATAATGGCTGATTAATTTAAAATGTCTCATGTATTGCTAATTTTGTAAAGGAACTCAACAAATATTTGAATATTTGAATTGTTTAACTTACTATTCAGTAATAGATATTTTTGCGACTTTTTGACTTAAAATTTTGGTGAATCAGAATCATTTAAATGTTAAATTAAAAAATCTTATTTCATTCGCGAAAATTATTACTTAATAAGATTCAGTTAAATACAAGTTATATAAAAGATACTTACAAAAAAATGTGCGGAAGTTTATTTAGTGGATGAGACCTTTACCAAGACCAAGTCCACGGACTCCTCCATGACCCAATCCAAGTCCGAGACCTGCTCCATATCCGAGTCCAAGGGGTGCACCATAACCGAGTCCGGCTCCATGTCTGATGACACCCCCGTAAGCTACAGGGGCGGCGATGGCCAAGGGAGCGGCGACAACGGGGGCGGCTGAGGCCACGTGGTTGACGACTGGGGCGACGGGTCCGGCGTAGGGGCTGGCGATGAGGGCTGCGGCCGGGGCGCTGGCGGCGGTTCCAGGTTCGTTGGTCTTGACGGTGGCCCTGAATCCGTGTCCGTCGGCGACGTAGTCCACTCGTCGGGCCCTACCGTCGATGTCGGTGATGGTGTGTTCCTGTTGCCGTAGCCGTCTCCTACTTCAGATCGGGAATTGGTGGCACCCAGTCCATCCTTGATGGTGTAGCCGAAGGCATTGTTACCGAAAGACTGAATAATTAAAAAGGCATTTATCAGAAAATTCATGATAGGAAAATTACAATTTTTCTGATTATTATTGAACAAATTAAATGATAAATTAGGTAAAAGACATCCACCTACATCTTGAGTTCGGGCGCTGGTGCTGACTCCAGTGTTGACCAGATGGCTGTGTTCAAGGAGGACATTGGCTTGGACTGCTGCAAGGGCAGCGAAGAAGATGGTGACCTATAAGAAAAGTTGGATTATTTGGTTAACATATGAAAGCTCTACTTTTAACACACAAAGAAGTACTAAGGTTCGAATCCGCAGTCGGCATTATCGTAGTCAATACTTTCAGAAATAAAAGAGTATATGGTGATATTTACAATATGTGTGCAGCATGGCGCATAGATGTTTGATCTTGAGGGTTGTCGTGAAAAGGCTCAGGTCTTTCCCTTATAGTACGCAAACGTGACGCAGTTGCAACTAAAAGTGGTCTTAGAAGCCACTGTACTGCCCGTTATTGAGATGTTCGTTAAACACATAAGACCTACCAATATCCTACCAACTACTACCCTTATCTATCTAGCTGGTAGGCCACTACGTGGACATAGCTACAGGGATGAGTTGAGAAAAGATGAAGCAAAAATTAAAATGCCATACATTTATCATTTTGTGCTAGATATAAAAAATTCCTTGTTTCGATAGCGTGTTTAAAATCAAGTATTCCAAAGGTTTGATAAATTTTAAATATTATTAAACTTTTTAACATCATTAACTTATAGTTGTGAACACGACTATGTTAATTTAAGTTCAAATCGTTGTCTGCTAAAGGGATCCTGACAGCCTGACTAATCCATACTAACCCATCCTGATTAGAATAATCTTGACAACATATATTATTTGATAAATTAGAGCGTACTTTCTAATTTAACGTATAAAAATAACAATAAGTCCTAAAACTAAGCATTAATTACCAATGACAGCAAATGTAGATTAATTACTTTTCACTTAGATGTTAAGTACTTGTAGTAAGTGTTCATTCAAAATTCTTTCTCTATAATTCTTTGTAACTAAAAGAATTCAAAGGTTTCTTACCTTGGCAATCATGCTGGTAGAAAGGCCTTACCCGAATTGTACTGAGCAGTGAGTTTTCAGGTACTGTACTGCTGTATTTATCGTGATGTGCCCGTTTGGTGTGGAGGTATGACGCGTTGGCAACCGCACCCGAGAACGCCCTAGAGGCGTTCGTTCACGCTTAAACAACCTCCGAAAAATCCTTTCGGCTTATTGATATCTCGCTTACAAGATGTGAACTGAGTAACGCTTTCATTTCTTCTTCATTGTACAAATAGCGTTTCATTGCTAGTATAAGGCAAAGGCTTTTTTTTTATTTATTTTATTAAAATATTTGCTAAGACTCTTTTTCCCTTCAATTTTAAAGCACATTGTTTGGGTTTGATATATGTTATTGAGTACCTTCGATTCACTTTATATTAAATGAGTTTTACAATTTTTAGGGTCGTCATTATTTTATTTTAGATTTTTAACTTTTTCGTAATTTTGCGGTTAAATTATAAATTAATAATGACGATATATTTTCACAAAATTGCTCGTATATTAAGATTAGATTGGCTTATAGTGAATCGAGTTATTTAGTTTAATATTTAATTATTATTTGCCTACACTTTACATTTTTTTTACCCAACAGATAATTAATGATCTAATAAATGATAATTCTTCAACTAAAATTTTTTTTTTATTGCCTGATATTTTATGTAATGATTTTTGTATTTTTAACAAAGAGCGACAGTTTATGGTAAAATTTACTAGGATAACATTTCAAATTTTTGAAATTTCTCTGTGTTTTCACATGATTGTAAACTTGTACAAAAATATTAATAAAAATAAAAAAATGGATTGAACCTATTTATTTACGTCGATTACTGAATATCTATTGAAGGGTGAACTTTCCAAATTCAGACAAATGATGGACTAACTATCCTATGGTGATTAACGTCCTTATAAATATATCAATAATTTGTTTTGATATCTATTTAAATGAATATTTTTTTTTAAATATTTAATTACTAAATAAAAGGTAAAAATGAACTTTCTACTTGAAAACTGCATTGAAAATATTAAAACTTCAATCTATAGCACTACTGAATCGGTCTTATCAAAATAAATTATTTGGTTTATTAGTTGAAAATTAAAGTACCCAATTTCATGGTTTACTAAAATTTATAGTCTGTGTATTGTGAAATTTGTTTAAATTTAAATATAACTGTACAATATATCCCTCTATGATAATTTCATGGTATGAATTGATACATATTCATGGAATCATTATGGAACGGAAAGCTATTTATTCATAAAATTATAATGAAATGAGGTATCTGATGGCCGAGTAGCTAATTGACAAATTGACTTCATGTACAAATTGTGCAATTACCAAATGTGAAAAAAAAAATGGTATGGAAAGCTGAAATCCACTTCTGTGTATTTATTATCAATTTCTTCAGTACCACTTTGAAAAACGATTTCAAATTTTTATTATTACCTCGACAACGATCACTTTCCTTTATCAATCCTTTTACTTGCTAAGTAAGCTGTATTCAAAATAGCTGCATCCTTTGCAGAATTTAATTAAGCTAGAACGAAAAATTGGTGTTAGGCATTTTGGATCATCAAGTTGACATTGTCCTAAATCCAGTATATCAGATGAAAAATACAGAGATATAGTTGAACGGAAACAAATTCTTTTCGTCAAAAAGAACATCCTGTTCGATAAAATCTTTTTTATATTCCGCATATATGTGTGAAACACTGTTTTCAATAGTTAATATCAAACAATTTAAATAAAGATCTCTACTTACAGAAGAACATCTTCGAGAAGGAGCATCCTCTTTCTCTCTAATTATGATGCATTGGCCGATTCACTGCAATGCAAGATGTCACATTGGCTTAAAGAATAAATTTTATAATTTTTATATCAACGAATTTTTTTTTATGTTATTGGCATTTTAAGCTATATCTGTCTATTCATAAATGTGCCTACCGGTACACCGGCATTTTATAATGCACCCGAAAACACAAAAGGATTGGGAACTCTTGTTCAAGCACATATAGTTATGTACGATACTTTTTATATTTTTAATTACTTTAAAAAAGAAATCAAAGTTTTAAATTTTTGTCTTTGTATGATTATAATGGCTATAAATTTTTGTTCAGATTCGAGCGGGAATATCGTCTTACTCACTAATTGTGATGCAATGGCCGATTCACAGCAATGCAAGATGTCACATTGCCTTAAAAAATAAATTTTGTAATTTTTATATCAAAGAAATTTTTTAATGTTATGGGCAATTTAAGCTATATTAAATATTAAATTAAATATCTCGTTTCACTATACACCAATGCAAATTTAATATATGAGAAATTTTGTGAAATCATATCGTGATTATTATTCATATAATTTTAACTCAAAATTAAGAAAAAAGTTTAAAATATAAAAAAATGATAACGACCCTAAAAATTGTAAAACTCATTTAACATAAAGTTAATTGAAAGTGTTCAATATGATATATCAAACCCAAATAATGTGTTTTAAAATAGAGAAGAAAAAAAAGGATCTTAGCAAAAAAATATTTAAATTAAATTGAAATTGCCTTTGCTTTCTACTAGCAATGAAGCGCTATTTGTACAATGAAGGAGAAATAAAAGCGTTACTCGATTTGCATCTTGCATGCGAGATGTCGTTGAGCCGAAAGGATTTTTCGAAGGTTGTTTAAGCGTGAACGAAAGCCTCTAGGGTGTTCTCGGGTGGGGTTGCCAATGCACCATACCTGATCCCTTCTCACCAAACGGGTACACCACGATTTCAGAAGGTGCTGATCTTACTGGACGTGAGTATAAATACAGCAGTCCAGTATCCGAGAAACATCACTACTCAGTACAATTCTAGTAAAGCACTTCTACCAACATGATTGCTAAGGTAAGAAACCTTTGAATTATTTTAGCATCTGTCACTTTTAATTATAAAGAATTACATAGAAAGCATTTTGAATTCAACACTTACTACAAGTATTTAAAATCTAAGTGAAAAGTAATTCAGTTACTATTGCTGTTATTGGTAATTCATATACTTAGTAGCTTAATTTAAGAACTATTTATTATTTTGATCTGATAAATCAGAAAATACGCTCTAATTTATCAAAGAATGTATGGCTTTGCCGTCGCCATTTGCTAGACAATGATCTGGACTTACGAAATAACGCAGTCGCTTAATAATATTTAAAATTTATCAAAACATTCGAATACATGATTAAATCATGCCATCCATACACGGCGTTCTTTATATCTAGCACGGAATAAAATGATAAGTGCATGGCATGTTAGTTTTTACTTATTTTCTCAACTCATCCCCGTAGTTTTGTATACGTAACGCCCTACCGGTTAGGCAGGTGAGGATGGAATATGGGTAGGTCTTATGTATATCACGAACATCTCAACAACGGGTGTTGCGGGAGTACAATGGCCTCGAAAACCGCTTTTACGTGGAACTGCGCTACATTTGCGTACCATATGAGGAAACAATCCTAAAAAACCTTTCATAAGACAACCCTCAACGCTCAAACATCCACGCGCCATGCTTTACACGTATTGTAAGTATCACCATATACCCTTCTATTTCTGAAGGGAAAAATTCTGGACTACGATAATGCCGATCGCGGATTCGAACCTCAGCACTCTTCCGTACGCCAAAAGTTGAGCTTTAATACGTTAACTAAATAATCCTACTTTATACTCTTTTAAGTCAACATCCAAATTTTATCAAAATTTTATCAGTGTCATTAACATAAAAGAAATATAGCTCTCTGTATAACAGCACTTAATAAAGTGTATACTAAATTAAACAAATAATTCAACTTGAAACCATTTCAGGTCGCCATCCTCTTCGCTGCCCTCGCAGCAGTCCACGCCAATGTCCTCCTTGGAGGACACGGCCACCTGGTCAACACAGGAGTCAGCACCAGTGCTCGAACTCAAGACGTAAGCACATGTCTCTTTTACTCAATTCATCTTTTAATATGTTCAATAATCAGAAAAGTTACTTTATTCCTATCATGAATTTTCGGATAAATGTTGTTTTTTAATTATTCAGGCGTTCGGCAACAATGCTTTCGGCTACATCATCAAGGATGGTTTGGGTGCCACTAACTCCCGATCCGAAGTAGGAGACGGCTACGGCAACAGGAAGGGATCCTACACCATCACCGACATCGACGGTAGGGCCCGACGAGTGGACTACGTCGCTGACGGACACGGATTCAGGGCCACCGTCAAGACCAACGAACCTGGAACCGCCGCCAGCGCCCCAGCTGCTGCCCTCATTAACAGCCCCTACGCCGGACCCGTCGCCCCAGTCGTCAACCACGTGGCCCCTGCTGCTTCCTATGCCGCCCCATTAGCCGTTAATGCCCCAGTAACTTACGGTGGTGTGATCGGACACGGTGCCGGACTTGGTTATGGAGCAGGTCTTGGACTTGGTTATGGTGCAGGTCTTGGTCATGGTGGCGCCCTTGGATTGGGATATGGCTTGGGTCTCGGCAAAGGTCTCATCCACTAAATAAAGTTTCGCTTAATTCTTTTGTAAGTATCTTTTATACAACTCCTATTCAATTTAATCTTTTTGAAGTAAAAATTTAAATTTTGAATTTTCGCGAATGAAATAAGATTTTTAAATTTAATATTTAAATGACTTTGATTCATTTTTTTCAGTCAAAATGTCGTAAAAATATCTATCAGTAAATAGTAAATTAATTAATTAATATATTCAAATATTTGTTGAATTCATTAAAAAAATTACTAATATAAGAGAAATTTTAAATTAAATCAGCCATTATTACACGATAACTATCAGAACATAATTTTTTTGTCTTAATTTAATTTCATTTTTTATTCATTACTAAATCAATTTTCAGATTTTTTAAATATCACAGCATTTCTAAATAATTAGAATTTTTACACAAATACAAGCCACAGTTATTTTTTTCACGATATTAAGTTGATGCTCTTCTGGACACTTAAACAACTCTTGAAAAGATTTAAAATCTTATACATGAAAAGGAATAAATAAATTAATTAACCTTGAAAGATATTGTGAGTTAAAGGAGCAAGCACATTAACTAGAAAGTCAAATGTCATACAAAATGTATTATTATTTAGGGCTTGGAAGGGTTCAATGATAAATCCGTAACGGCGAAAAATAAAAGTCTGTTCGTCATTTAGTGGATGATAAATCGTACTTCTAATCCCTCAAACCCAGTAGGGTTGAACTTTAAAATCAATCATACTTGAGTTTAAAAGATTAAAAACTTCAGTAATATTAATTTTGAAACAAATACTTTTAATTTATAAACTGAAAAATGTGCTAGAGATATCATTCATTAAAAGTTGATTGGTTTTTCTGTATTTTTTATTGTTCAGTTCTAAAAATGAATATTATTTTTTACAGAATTGCCAAATGGAATAATTGTTGCAGACGTCAGTCTTATAAAAAAAGAGGCAGCGATTGACCAGTGCCGAATTATGAACACCGAACCAATTGTGGCTTCAATAATGCTGTTGGAGTAAATATTGGATATTAATTGGAAATAAACGTTGATTTCTAGAAATTCAAATAATTGTTCATCAAGAGTTTTAATTTATTTGTCATGCAGAACCGCTTGTGATGTAAATAAATGTTTTATGCAATCTGTTTTCTTGTTTTGTTTTTCTATTGAATTAAGAAAGTTAAAAAAAATCATAACAAATTGATTTGAAAAGTACATGACGAGTAAAAGCACATGTAAAGACGAGTTAAGCTTTTTATTATTGCTAACTTTTGAAAATAGTTGATATTTTAAGTGCATTTTTGAGCATTTGATTTCTGATATACTTTAGTTCGCATTAAATATTTAAAAAAAGGAAATTAGTATATAGATACATATTTAATTGAATTTTTAAATTCTTTAAAAAACTTAGTTTTACTAAAGTTAGTATATCTTTGTTTTTGAGAAAATAAAATTAGTAAGTTAACAGAGCTTCTTTTAACAGATTCTTAAGTGATCTTGGTTTCCTTTTGACTGTTGCTTGAAAAAATTTATTGCTAAATAATTAATAACCTAAATTACAAAATAAATAGACTGGCAATTCAATTAAATAAAATACTAATGTATTCATAAAGGTAGAATTATTAAATTGTAATATTTAAGAAATGCAATGATATTAGAGAAAATATCAGAAATTTGATATTAAAACCAATTCAAATACGATGATAGAAGACGTAAAGAACTGGAATGATAGACTACAGTTATATAGTAAAGGTGAAACATGAATCAGTGTTTCCAAAAAACATTATTATCACTTCAAATTATATTTTTAATTTAATTTTAAAATACATATAACGTTTGCTGAACATCGTTAGATCACCGAAGTCAAGCATCATTGGGCGCGGTCAGTACTTGGGTGGGTGACCACCTGGGAACACCGTCTGCCGTTGGCATTCACAAATTTGGGACCTGAATGGCCGAGTGTCTAGCGCTCTGGCGCTCAGTGCCACAGGTTTCGGGTTCGAATCCCGGCAGTGCCATGGATGTTTGTAGTGGTTCGGAATCCACTTTAAGCCGTAGGTCCCGGTCTCCTATGAGTGTAAGAACGTCACGGAGCCAAAGTCAGACTTCGACCTACGGGTGCTTCATCACAACAGAAGCTGCTTCCTTCCCTTTCAATTATGAGTACGTATGGGCTCGTGGGCTTGGCCAGCCAAGTGGGATAAGAAACAACAACAAACACGTTAAAATGGTCTTGAATATGTTTGAAAAAAAAATATAAGTTTAATTTTGAAAATAATAATAAGAATGAATGAGCACGAGGATGATTCAAATAAATGTGTTGATGCGAGAATCTTCCGCATGGTGTCGCACTCTCCGTATATTGTATTGTCCATTAAAGTTGGGACAACAACTGAAGGATGTGGATTGGGTTTAACAAAATTAACTCGTCTAAATTTAAAAAATTTTAAATAATACACTTTGAAAGAAATGATGATTTATAAAAATATTGGACAGAAAATTGAATTTGAAGTACGTTCGAAAATTAAAAACCTCTTGTCTGTCTATATGAGACAGTTGTACATGTTGTCATCATAACCATTCGATTTTCAATGTGTGTCACAGCTGGGATTGAAACTCACATCTTGAGCCTCGTGTCTGCATATATTGAACTGTTTAGTGTAAAAAAAAATTAACTTACTTAAAACCAAATTAAAAGATAAAATTAAAAACATGAAATAATTTAAGAACAAGTAATATAAAAAAAAAATTTTAAGTCAATTCCAACTTTTTTTCAATATATTGCAGAAATTTGCTATATTATCGCTATTTGCAGCATTCATTTTTTTAAGTTAGAAAAATTCTCTCTCTCTCTCTCTCTCACATACACACTGTCCATCTCTCAATAATTTATTCACATGTTTCATTTTCCATTTTGTTCCCTCCTTGACTCAAACTAGAACCCAGAATGAAAAAAGAATCTGAAAAAGACATTTTTTCTACACGCTTCGCCACTGACGGTATTTATTCCAAACTTTATATCCTGCTAAAAATCTTATATAAGAGAAATCTTTTTCTCCCATATAAAACTAAAATTAATGAATTAAACTTAATTATTGAATTAATATTTGAAAAAACTGTACTAACATTAAGTGCCATCCACTACAAGTTTTAAAAAATGTATTTGAACTTGAGTGGATGAATAAAAAGTATTTTATGAACGATTGAAAATTTGAACAAGATATATATAGGGAGAGTGTGAACTAATAGTAGGAATTAAAAAAGACTGTTCATATTTCACAAAAGGAATGAAAAATTCAATTTTTTTAGAGTTTAAAATTGTCGCCTGTTACGTACAAATGTAAGAAAACAACTAAAAAAATTAATAATTTAAGCCTTAAGACGAAACTCACAGAAGATTCATTGCCAAAGATTATTTTATATTTAAAAAGATAATTGATAATTTTTCTTCAAATATTTCCAGATTTTATAATTTAAAACTGAAACAGGGAATAGGATCCAGGTTTATCTTAGAAAAAAAGGAAAGAGTTAAATTAATTTAATTAAAAGAGTTAAATTAATTTAATTTAATTTTAAAATACATTTAATGTTTGTAAGTGAAGGTACGATGAACAAAATGATCTTAAATATGTTTGAAAAAAACAAATAGAAGTTTTTTAATTTTAAAAATAATAATTAGAATGAATGAGTACAATGACGGTTTAAATAAATGTGTTGTTGCCACAATCTTCCGCATGGTGTCACACTTCAGCAGCTTTGAGCCTCATCTCTGCACACATTGCATTGTTTGTTGTAAAAAAATTAACTTTCTTAAAACCAAATTAAACGATTAGAATTAAAAACATGAAATGATTTGAGAAAAAGACGCTGTTCAAATTTCTGAAAGGAATGGAAAATTCATTTATTTCAGAGATTGAAATTGTCGCCTGTTACGTAAAAATGTAAGAACCGAATTGAACTAAAAAATTAATAATTTAAACATTAAGATGAAACTCATAGAAGATTGATTGCTAAAGATTATTTATATTTAAAAAGATAATTGATAACTTTTCTTCAAATATTTCCAGATTTTATAATTTAGAACAGAAACAGGGAATAGGATCCAGGTTTATCTTCGAAAAAAAGGAAAGAGTTAAATATTTTAAAAAAATGTATTTCATTTTTTTCTTCTCTTTTATGGCTAACTAAATGATCAGATACTTTATCAATGGCGTGCTAGCTCGAATACAGAATTGTTATTTGCATACTGCTTTCTTTTTGTATCATTAAGACATTAATTGTAAAAACATATTTCATTTTAAAAATGCATCAAATAAATACATGTGATTGTTGCTAAATAATTTGTCAAATCCTTTTAAACCTTTTGCAAATCAAATGCAACCTTCTCAAAACCAATATTTTATTTATAAGTTAATACTTGTACATGTGTATATTTATAAAGTATATGCATTTGGGGGCCTAAATATGTAATTCTCTATCAGTTGTGATGTATTGGCATGGGTAAAGATATATACTTAAATATACATTTTAATAAACATGTATCTCAATTACAACTGCATATTTACCTACGTATGTATGTATGTATATGCATTGGTAAGAGCGTATGTATTTGTACGTTTTTCCGTGTTTCGATATGCGTATGGCAATTAGTGTTTTTATATGTATACTTGTCTGTATATATGTCTGTATAGTGTGTATATATGATGTATGCGCACTTTTACATGTGAGATGTATATATATATATACGAATATGTTTACGAATATTTATACATATATATATGCGAATGTAAATACAAATATATTTGTGTGTGTCGCTGAGTGTATATACATACTTAAATATATCTGTATGTGGATATTTATTTCTTGTGCGTAACTGTGTATGTTCATGCTCATATATGCACGCCTTTGAGCACGTATGTATTTGTGTTCGTGTGCTTGGTGGATATGTGTAAGTATGTGCGTATGTATCCGGATTCGTTGTGAAAGCATGTGTGTTCACATATGTATATGTATATATGTGTACTTATGTAAGCGTGTGTATATGAATGTGTATGTGCGTGCACGTATATGCATAGGAATGGGCTTGTGCATGTGTTTATTAATGTATATGTATTATATAATTGCAGTCCATCACTTCAGTTCTTTATGTCTTCTTTCATAGTATTTGAATTGGTTTGAATATCAATTTTTTTTTTTCTAATATTATTGAATTTTTCAGTTATTTTAATTTGATAATTCTACCTTTATGTGTATACATTAATATTTTCCTTAATTGAATTGCCAGTCTATTTATTTTATCATTTAGGTTATTTACCAGCCCATTTTTGCAAGCAACAGTGCAAAAAGAAAACTTAAGAATCTGTTAAACGAAGCTCAGCTAACTTGCAAATTTTATTTTCTAAAACGAAAGTATACTAACTTAAGTAAAACTGATTTTTTTTAAGAATTATACTTTACAAAACTCAATTAAATATATTTCTATATAATTTACTTTTTTGATGAATATTAAATGTGAACTAAAGAATATCATCAATCAAATGTTCAAAAGTGCACTTAAAATATGACCTGTTTGTAAAAATTAACAATAATAAAATGTTTAACTCAGCACTATTTAATGTCTGGCACTTTTCTATTTATTATGATTTTATGATTATGATTTTATTTAAATTTTAAACGAGGATTATGGTTTGAATGAAGCTTTATGATTTTCATGATTTTTATATGATTATAATTTTTTAAGATTTTATGATTTTGATTTTTTTTTGATTTTATGATTTTGATTTTTTTATGATTTTATTCAATTTTTAAACGATGATCATTATTTGAATAAAACTTTATGATTTATGGATGATTCTTATGATTTTTTTACGCTTTAATATGAATGATTTACGATTATGATTTATTATAATTTTTATATGATTATGATTTTTATGGTTTTAATATTATAATTTTATTATGTTTTTAATTTTTTTCAAACTTTCTTAATTCAATAAACAAATAAAGCAAGTAAGTAAATTGCATAAAACATTTATTTACATCACAAGCGATACTGCATGACAAATAAATTAAAATTCTTGGTCAACAATAATTTGTATTTCTAGAAATCAACAACTTTCCCAATAAGCATCGAATATAGCCAATATTTACACCAAAGACATTGAAGCTAAAATTCGTTCGGCGTTCCTAATTCGGCACTTGTCAATCGCTGCATCGTTATTGAGGTCTGCAACAATTATTCCATTTGGCAATTCTGCAAAAAATAATATCAATTTTTAAAATTGGACAATAAAAAAATACAAAAAAACCAATCACCTTTTAATGAATGTTATCTTTAACTTATTTTTCAGTTTATAAAGTAAGGATTTTTGTTTCAAAATTAATATTACATAAGCTATTAATCTCAGGAATAAATCTTTTCAGTATGATTGATTTTAAACTTCAGCCCAACGGGTATTAGAAGTATGATTTATCTAAGCAATTCAATAACGATTAGACTTTTATTTGTTTGTCACTTCGAATTTATTTCCTTCAAGCCCTAAGTTTATACATTTATTATAACGTTTGACTTTCACTAGTGTCTGTTCTAGTTCATTCTCATCCACAATATCGGTTCAAGATTATTTATTAAGATTAATTTATTTATTCCTTTTCATGTATAAGATTCAAAGTCTTTTCAAGAGATGTTTAAGTTTCTGGAAGAATATCAATTTCCTTTCGTAAAAAAACAAAACAAAACAGTGGCTTGTACATGTGTAAATATGCTAATTAATTAAAAATGCTGTGATATTTTAAAAATTTGAAAATTAATTCAATAAGGAATAAAAAAGATAATTGAATTAAGGGGAAAAAAATTATGTTCCGTAAGTTATCATGTAATAATGGCTACTTTAATTTTAAATATTTCATGCATTAGTAATTTTTTAAAGGAATTCAACTAATATTTGAACTATTTAACTTACAATTCAGCGATGGATATTTTTGCGATCTTTTGACTCAAAAAAAATATGGTGAATCAAAGTCATTTAAAAATCTTATTTCATTCGCGAAAATTCTAAAATAAATTTTTACTTAAAAAAGATTGAATTGAATAGGAGCTGTATAAAAGATACTTACAAAAGAATTAAGCGAAACTTTATTTAGTGGATGAGACCTTTGCCAAGACCCAAGTCATATCCCAATCCAAGGGCGCCACCATGACCAAGACCTGCACCATAGCCAAGTCCAAGACCTGCACCATAACCAAGTCCAAGACCTGCTCCATAACCAAGTCCGGCTCCGTGTCCAATCACACCACCGTAAGCTACGGGGGCAGCAACAGCTAATGGGGCCGCATAGGCAGCAGCTGGGGCCACGTGGTTGACGACTGGGGCGACGGGTCCGGCGTAGGGGCTGTTGATGAGGGCAGCAGCTGGGGCGCTGGCGGCGGTTCCGGGCTCGTTGGTCTTGACGGTGGCCCTGAACCCGTGTCCGTCAGCGACGTAGTCCACTCGTCGGGCCCTACCGTCGATGTCGGTGATGGTGTAAGATCCCTTCCTGTTGCCATAACCGTCTCCTACTTCAGATCGGGAGTTGGTGGCACCCAAACCGTCCTTGATGGTGTAGCCGAAAGCATTGTTGCCGAAAGCCTACATAATTAAAAAACAACATTTATCAGAAAATTCATGATAGGAATAAAGTAACTTTTCTGATTATTGAACATATTAAAAGATGAATTGAGTAAAAGAGACATGTGCTTACGTCTTGAGTTCGGGCGCTGGTGCTGACTCCGGTGTTGACCAGGTGACCGTGACCTCCAAGGAGGACATTGGCGTGGACTGCTGCGAGGGCAGCGAAGAGGATGGCGACCTGGAAGAGCGTAAAGTTGGATTATTTGTTTAATTTAGTATACACTTTATTAAGTGCTGTTATACAGTGAGCTATATTTCTTTTATGTTAATGACACTTTTAAAATAGTATAATAAATAATATTGATAAAATTTAAATTTGGATGATTATAATTTTGTTTTACTTTTAACATTATTTAAGCATGATTTAATACTTCGCACCATTATATTTAAACTCAGTTAGTTATCTACCTTCCTACTCAGGTCCTGATATTACCAAATATTCTTTAATTAATTTCAGATTATTACCTGATTTTAATCAATGATACAAATAGTTGTATTAATTATTAATGACTAGGTAAATGGATGAATTATATTCACTGAATAGTTTATTTCTCGTTTTAAGTTTTGGTTTCATTTCAATTAATTGTTTTTCGCAAAATATTTTTACGAATATTTAGCTTTTGAATTTCGAAAATGCTATTGTTGATAGACTACTCAATCGAAATAAATTGAATATAAAATCAAAGATACTATTATAGAGTGGCCAACTCGCGGTCGTCTTGACTATTTTTGCTGCCCGTGAGATTTCTCACACTTTTGCAAAATATATTTATTTTATAATGGCCAAAGTAGTGAAAAACAATGCATTAAAGAAATACATCATGTGGGCATCCCTATATTCAAAAATGAACTGTCGAAATGATGAGAAAAACTCTGATTTATTTTAAAGTAATATTCTTCCGAACATATGACAGATATTGTCTGTTTTATTGATGAATTTACAGTTATGACTTCGCAGAATAATTAAGTTAGAAACACCAATTACAGTGCAACACCAATGACGATAATCAACAATTACAATTATGGTTGCAACACCAATTACGACGTGCAAATATCAAAATTGAGATTCATAAGCTAACTGAAAGACAGCAGAAACAAATATCGCACTAGTAAAATAAATATTTTTTAAGGATTTCACTCTTTTTATTTCGTTTATGTTAATATATTTTTTATATTTCGTTTTTAGCTTTATATATTTCTTTACAATGTGCGTTTAGTGTCATTGTTTTGATAGTATCTATGTTTACACGTAAGAATGACAGTAAACACAAAAATAAAAACTCATTCTGTTTCAATTTTTCACTCCAAAAAATGTCTACAGTGGGTCTAAATCTAATAGGAGAATATAGAATTTTAGATGCGGCCCGCGGAGTAAGGAAGCATTTCCAAAGTGGCCCGCAAGATCATTTGGGTTGGCCAGTCCCTGGTTTATAGACTTCTCAATCAAAATAAATTGAATATAAAATCGAAGCTATTATCATATGTCACAATGAAAAAGACTAACGGTTACTTTTTCTTTTGTGAAGCGAATACAAAAGTGAAAAGTTTGAGTATTATTGGCATAATTTATTTAAAATTTATATTATCCCAAGAAATACTCTATTAATACCAATAAATAATTAAAATTTGCAAGGAAATTCGAAATTTTAAAACAATTTTAATGTTATTTTAAAAATAAGGCTAAAACATATCTTACCTTAGCAATCATGTTTGAAGAGTTGTATAGCAGTAGAAACGCTACAGATTGTGATATTCTCTCGAAATGCGCTACCTTTTATACCATAATCGAATGGGGACACCAGCCTTCAAAATTGTGGTATACGCGCTTTAGAAAATTGATTAAAAATTTGAAGAATGTCGAAAAAACCCCACCCTTTCTCCTCAGCAAATCACGCCACGATCGTTCTATCGTAGATCACCTTCGATGATTTGAAGGTCATCTCAATTTAAACCAGTGTGTACTACCGTTTTTTTAATTCCTGTTCTGGTTTGGTGAAAGGCGGGAATTAATGACTGGGAACTTTTCCGAGTTATGTCGGTAATTATATGACATAACCTTCGAAAGTCTTTATTTTGTATTTTCCTTCAGTTTTTGTTCGTTTTGAAGGGGTTTGTGGGTTTTCCTTTAACGGTGCACATTTAAATGTGTATTTTTTAAAATTTAATTTCTAAATTAACCCAATTTTTTTAAGCCATTTATGTGTCCTGGAATGTAAAATATGCAAAATCTGATAAAGAGGTTATGACAACTACACTTTCTTAGTAAATCAAACTGCATATTTGTTTAAGAAATAATTTAAATTGAGTTCCTTTATCAATTGCAATATGATGATAAAAGCTTGTGTTATACTTTTGAGGTTTCAAGTAAAGAATTGGGAAATAAATCTTCATATTACTATTAAATTTTGCCGTGACTTAATTACGAGTCTTCATAACTTGCTATGAGGCAAATGAGGAGATTATTTTTTTTATCACACAACAGTATTTCTTCACTGTATTTTTTTATTCAATTTCACGAACTTCAGCCAGAATGATCTGATGGATAGCGTATACTTTACAAAAGCAAGGATTCTTCCACTAACACCAATATCTAAGAGCTTTTGAAATAGTAGCTCTCTCCACATCAAATCATACGCATTCTTAAAGTCAATATAAACTGCAGAAAGAATGTTTTTATTATCCAACGCATCTTTCACTACCTGGCTAAAAAGAGCGACCTGAGCACTTGTTGATCGGTTCTTCCTGATTGGTTTGGTTTGGTCACGGTTGGCTACGGTCATTTTGTGCACACTTTAGGCTAATTAGAACGGTATCTACACTCTAAAGTAGATTTCGAACCTTTAACAAACATACATGCCACCACCAGGATTCGAATGTGAAGCCTGTGGTACCCGGTTCTTCCCTGTGCAGCTAGCCTGTTGTTTAGATATCAATTTATTATCTTCAAGATACCAATTTAGCCTATTATTAAGTATTTCCATAATTTTCCTCATTATACTTATCAATTAGATTGGTCGATAGTTCCTAATCAGCTTCGCATATTTTATCTTTCTTTAAAATTGATATGATGGTCTCTTCCATTTCGTCGGAACATTTTCTGTCTCCCAAATATTGTTAAAGACCTTAAGAATGGTCTGTCTTGCAAATCGCTTCCATGGACTTTAAGAATTATCCGTGGATATGATCTTCACCTTGAAACAGGGCCGGATTTAGATGAAAAGAGACCCTAGGCTATTCCACTTAGGAGGCACTTTCACCTCCCATTTTTAAGTTTGTAAATTACATGAGAGATAATAAAATACATCATTACTGTGATATATATATCAATATACTAAATGAAACATGTTGTTTTACTAATTTAGTACTAATCTTTATAAAAAATGTGGCATGGATAATAATAAAAAAAAGTCGAGAACGCTTATTTGGACATTTATTCTCAGCACCCTATATAGTACTTGTAACAATAACTAATCAAACATAACACACAACATTTACAAAGAAACAAAATTCAAATAATAAAAATCTTTGACTACGAAAATATGCAATAAAAATTATCCTATTTTTTATCAAATGAAATTAAATATATTCAATACATTGAAGATTAAAGCAAATTCAATTCAGATAAATTTATCTCATATTAATTCGCATTTAAAGTTTAAGTATGAATTATTATGAATTTTAAGTTTTAAACTAAACCAAAAAAATGGAACTTTGTTCAAACAAAATCCAGATCACGAAAAAGAACTCAACAAAAAGAATCAAATTAACTCAAAAGGCGAGAATCAAATGATCCTCTACGCAATCCTAAAATAAGAATTTTTTCTAATAACATAAACACGTATTTCGTATCATCGAAGTAACACGAATATAAATGAACGTCGGGATATCAATAGGTCTGTTCGTTTGTCTCTCGCAATCTACACTTTAATTATGCAAGAACAAACCAGAGCTCAGTAGCATAAGGCACGTCAATATTTACCACAGCAATCAGTGAACGTATGAACTATACATTGGTGCAATCTAGTATATACAAACGAACAGACCCAACGAGCCTAACGCGTTGATCTTAACCAATACATTTTTATGTTTGTTTATGAGTCCTATGTGTAGAATTTCCCTTTATTTTCGATGCAGTGTTTTAGTGTTTACTGTTTTTAAATAGTACAATCCTAATTTTGCTAACAATTTGAATGTAGGTCCCTCTTGATCTTGAGGCCCTAGGCTGAAGCCTAGTTAGGCTATAGGAAAATCCGGTCCTGTCCTGATATTTTCACAGTTCTAGACTATTTATGACAGTGAACAAATCCAAGGAATTAAAAGGAATTTTGAAAGTATCATTAAAGTCTGTACTGGCAAGTTTCGTTTTCATCATATCTTTCCATTTTTTTAAATGTTTAGACATCGTTCGGGCATATGTACAATTCCTTTGATTTTCGGCATAAGTCTGTCCAAAGGCATTAGCCATGTCCTTGTAATTGGTAAAGACATTTACTGTTTCAACAGCAAACCAAACAAGTGTTGAGAGACTTTTCTCAGCACTAAGACTTATAAAAAGCTGTCATGAATCCACAAGGAAAGAAGATCCTGTAGAAACTGTTATATTATTTTAAAAAAATAATGTTCCATGTATTACAAATCTAGTATTTTACTATCTGGCACTGTTTTTGTATAACGCATATTTTTTATAAACAAATGTAGAGTACAACAATGTCTTTTAAGTGAATGCAAATGCTGCACCTTTAAAGTAGTAAAAATTACTTTGTTATGAAAAAAATATTTTATAGAGAGATGCGTTTAATAGTAAAAGCCATAGAATTTATTTCAAACATTCTTCTAAATCCATTCGTAAAGATTATAAAATTATGAAAAAGAGTGTTATTGAAAAGAGGGAATTCTTTGGCAGACTCCCCACCCCTGTTTAGAAACATATCAATATTGTACATGGATAATATTTCATACGTATGTTGGATATTATGAAAAGGAAATGACATTTTACTTTCTAAAGTGTCTTTCATTTTATTTTTAAATGATGATAATGTATTATTCCAATGCAGCTGGCAATACAGAGACAGTTAATCTGCAATATAAGCAACGGCTGCACTGTTGTTATTCATTTAGCAGGGGGCACGTGTAGCTTTGAAGATACGCTACGGACGCGGAGAAACACTAACCCCCACAAAGATCTATGACCACATTAGATCGCGACTCATGGTTTAAAGTGGATTCCAAAGAACTGCAAATATCTATGGCCCCGCCGGGACTCCAACCCGAAACCTGTGGTAACGAGTGACAGAGCACTAGCCACTCGGCCATCAGGCCCAATTTTTATATAAATATTGTGTATAGATAATATTTTATATGTATATTGGATATTATGAAGAGACAATGGCATTTTACTTTCTAAAGTGTCTCATCTTTATTTTATTTTTAAATTATGATAATAGGATTCATAAGAATTTGTAGTTCTTTTTTCAGTTTTTCACTTCACATTAATTTTATAAATTGGCAAAGGTAACATGAAGCGTACTAGATAATGATAAGAAAGGATAAAAAAATTTAAAAAAAAAATGACATTTGATATCATGCAAATGATTTTCATTAAACTAAACAATAAAGTAAGTGTATTCATTTCGAGTTTAGGAAAAATATATATTTTATTTATCATTAGTTATCATTTTTTTAATGAAAAATGTATTTGAAAAGATTTGATCCTGGAAATTAAACGAGAAAAAAAATATTCACACACAGAAGCAAAAAAAAATTGTTATTTATTATTTCTTTTTATTATAAAAAACATTGAAAGTCCCTATATTTTATTTATTTATTTTCTTTCAGGAACTTAAATTCTATGTTTCCAAAAAGTTTTTACTATCTCTTTATCTCTTTGCTGTTTAAAATCACAGTTTGAATGAAAACGGTAAAAGATTTTCATTCCAGATTAAAAATGAAACGAAATTTAAAAACAACAACAACAATTCAATTTCTCTGCAGAGCGATAAACAAAAGACTCAATTGTGTGAAATTGAGTAATCATCATTATCCAAACATTCAATTCCGTGCATGCTCGTTTATAAAAGAGCAATAACACTGCTAAACAGCTGCTCCCCCTACTATTATTGATACTCCAGACGAAGTTGAACATTGGAGCACGAGCAGATAATGAATACCACTCACAAGTAATGAGCACATCGGAATTGAGCTTCAACTGAGTTGTTTGCCCATCCGAGAACAAGTTTTCTTCTCATATTTTGTTTATACACCACCCCTGTTCTAAAGTGTCTCATCTTCATTCTATTTTTAAATGATGATAATATGAGTCATGAAATTTTGCCGTTCTTTTGAAACGCATCTTGTTATTTTTTTTTTTTTTTTTTCGTTCTTTTGTTAGTTTTTCATTTCACATTTTTTTTTTTATAAAGTGGCAAAGGTAACGTGATATATACTAAATATTCGTAAGAAGGGACTTCTAAAAAATGTTTATTATCATTCAATTGATTTTTATTAAACGAAACAAAAAATATGTATATCCATTTCGAGAATAAGGAAAATTATATTTAATTTATCGTTCTTATAAAAATTTACTTTTTTTTTAATTAAAATATATTTTATAGAAAGGAGGCCTGGAAATTTAATCAGAACAAAAAAAAAATATTCACACACACACACAAAAATAATTATTTACTATTTCCTTTTATTATAGAAACACGCTCGATTTTTATTTATTTATTTTCTTTCAGGAACCAAATTTCCATGAAATGTCGTTAACTATTTCTTTATCGCTTTTGCTGTTTACAATCACAGTTTGAATGAATGAAACCGGTAAATGCCTACATTCAAGAATAAAAATGAAAAGAAATTTAAAAGCAACAACAAGAGCATTCAATTTCTCTGTAGAGCGATAAACAAAAGATTTGATTATGCGAAAGAAAGTAATCATCATTATTTAAACATTCAATTCCGTGCAAGCTCATTTATAAAAGAGCAATAACATTGCTAAACAGCTGCTCCCCCACTGTTATTGACACTTCAGCAAAAGTTGGTCATTGGAGCACGAGCAGATAATGAATACCACTCACAAGTAATAAGCACATCGGAATTGAGCGTCAATTTTCATGAGTTGTTTACCTATCTGAGAACAAGATTCTTTCACATCTTTTTTTTTCATCCACATACAATGGCAGCAGCCTTGAAAGTGACGTAAGCTTTCATTCAATTAGCTACGATCTGTGCATTCAACTCGTCGCAACAGCGTCTGGAAATGTTTCACATCGGAAGGCCATTATTAGGAATACATTAACAGAGTTGAACGATATCGCGAATGGGTACTACCGGAAATTGGAGCAGTTTATTATTATTTATTTTTATTGATTGATGCTAAATGACCAGTTAGAGATTCTTTTTTTAAGATATATTTCAAGGGCGGATATAATAATTAATTGCCTTTTTCTGAGATCGTTGGGTGTTGTCATTCTAAGATGTCATACATGAAGTTTTATTTTAATCATTTTTTTATAAATGAAATATTTCTCGTATACCTTAATGCAAAATGTTATTTTTTAATAGAATTCCGTCATAAGTTAGTAGTCATAAGTTAGTAACACAGTTTATAACAGGAAAAAAAAAACCGGAAAAAGCGGAAAAACCGCTGCCCACATTATTCCTATTTCTAGTTTCCTTTAGCAAAATTTGATTTGATCTTCCAGCTGTATTTTAATATCAAAATTTTCATATTTTTAAAAAAATATTTTATTCTTCGTATTCTTATTTATAGAAATTTCGACATCAGAATATTTGCCAATTATGTACTACCTAAATGACAGGGATTCTAGTGATGTAATTTGTTTTAATGAATGTAATTCACAATATGTATAGACCTGGAGTGGCCAACCTACGGCCCGACTTGAACATTTTTCTTGCCTGTGAGAATTATCACAAAATATATTTATTTTATAATGGCCAAAAGTAGTAGAAACCAATGCATTAAAAAAATACATTATGTGTGCATCCATATATTCAAAAATGAACTGTCGAAATTATGATAAAAAAATATAATTAATTTAATTAATTTAAAATAATGTTATTGGGAATATATGACAGATATTGCTTGTTTTATTTATGAATTTACAACCATAAGTTCGCAGAGTAATTAAATTATATTCTGCGAACTCATGATGAGCGCTCATCTTGGAACATCTAATATAACAGGTTCTATATTTCATTTTAAATTATCTCAGACGCAGTGATAATCCCTAGATACGCATCCCTAGATAATTGAGAAATCTGGCAGAGCTATTGGTTTAACTTACACCTGCGAGTCATTTTTTTTTTTTTCAAAAAAGTAATTGACCCAACAGAAAACACGCTCAAACATAACGGCGCTAACTTGCAACACCCATTACGATGTGCAAATACCCAAATTGAGATGAATTTGCAAAAGCTCAGTGAAAGAGTGGAGAAACTAATATGGCACTCGTAAAATAAATATTTATTAATGATCTCATTTTTTTTTATTTCCAACGGCAGTTTATGAACAGTTACAGAACAACGAAAAATAAAAAAGAACAGAGAAAACAACAAAACATGCTGCAACAAAGTTCATTAATCTAACCTATCTCTAGCCTCCCAATATCGCTCGGCGAGAAAAGTCTTGCTCAGAGCTGGACAGTGCAGTAGATGCGTGGAGTCTAATGATCTCATTTAAGTTTATATATTTTTTTATATTTCTTTTTGAGTGTTATATATTTCTTTGTAATGGATGTTTAGTATCATTATTATTATAGTATCTATATTTATATGTAAGCATAATAGTAAACACAAAAATAATAACTGATTCAATTTTTCACTCCAAAACAATATCTACAGTGGGTCTAAATCTAATATATATAATTTTATATGCAGCCCGCAGAGTTAGAATAAATAGCGGTAGTCATTAGTAGTAGAATTTATTTTTATAAAATTTGAATCTTTTTCAAATTAATTTTTACTTCAAAAACCTCGGATAAAATAGTTTTACAAGAGTGTAAATCAAAAAATATGTTAAGCTAATAGAAATTTATACTGTTAATAAGTAGTAATATTGTCAGCAATATTATGGACGAAACTACTAGAAGTGGAATGCATCCACAAATCATTCTTTTATCTGTTTCATGTAAAATTTGATTGCTAAATTCAACAATTTCAAACTATTTCTCTGTAGAATTAAAACTCATAGACTAAATAAAACGTTTAATAGATATCTAATACAAACTTGTCGAGGAATTTTTCCTTCAGCTTCTATCGTAATAACAAATACTGTCGTCTTAATTTTGATTCTCCAATGCGAGAACTATTCTAAAATCTTTGAATATGAAATTTAATATATAATTGCCATTGTAAAACCCTTGAATATATAATTGCCATGCTAATATTCTTGAATATGAAATTGAATATATAATTACCATTCTAAAACCCAAAAGATGAATGAGGAATAATTTGCAGACAAACATCTGTAGTTCCCTTGATTCCTGTAAAATCAGATGCAAATAGGGAATATTGTAGGGGCAGCGAACGTGATCTGGAGGAATCAATAAAAGGATAAAATAAATAATAAAAGGAACCAACTCAAAACAAATGTTTAATTACAATTTTAACGAATTGTATTAATAATAATTTGTAATTTCTCGATTAGGCCGCTATTCAATTGTCAGCACTTTATTTTATTCCCTAATTTTTTAGTGCTGAACATCAGTGGGCCTCGTGTCGTGCTACAGTTATGTGCGCCATGATGACCATCAGTGATTATTTTAATCAATAACATCTTTATTGATTTTTACAGTGATTCACTTAATTTATGAAGATTAATTATTTTGCATATGAATTCTCATCATCATCATCAGTGGTGCAACGGCCCCATGGTGAACCAAGTCCGTCTGCCTGTTTTCAGATTTCCGAACGAGAGATGTTTTCTTTTTACGGTGTAAGGTTGTCAATTCTCCGCGCTCTACAGTCATATTGAACTGGGAATAACGGGTTTAAAGTGGATTCAGAAGCATTAAAAACATCCATGGTACAACCATGACTCGAACCCGAATCCTGATGACCGAGCGCCACAGCGATAGTCATTCACCTATCAGGCTTCAAATAACGCCGCATTATAATTAAATTAATTAATAAAATAATTAATTAATCAATGTATTGTTCATCAATGAAAAAAAATAACATTCAATAATTTCATCGTATTATCATTTTTCTTTAAATGCTAGGTTCAAAAGTGTACCATACCAAAAAGGCATCAAATTCACCAATAATAGTTTCATCAAGTTTCAGCAGTTATATTGGACCGGGACCTACGTTTTTAATTGGATTCCGAACCACTACAAACATCCATGGCACCGTCGGCACTCGAACCCGAAACCTGTGTCACCGAGAGGCAGCTTATGAATTCTATTTAAAGAAAATTTTTAAAAGTGTGAAGCTCATTTAAATGTATTTCTGCAAGTCTTGCATTTTGTAATTCTGGATTTTCAGAATTTCATAGAGATAATTGGCATTTTATAAAACAGATGTGGCTAACCTGCGGCCCTCCTTGAACTTTTTTCCTGTCCGTAAGATTTAACACACTTTTACAAAATATATTTATGTTTTGATGATCAAAATACGTAAAACCAATGTGTTAAAAAATACATTATCAAAATACATTATTAAAAAATACATTATTTATTACATCCCTATATTCAAAAATGAACTGTGGAAATGATGAGAAAAAAATGAACTTTGATTTTAAAATAATTTTCTTGCGAATGTAGGACAGATATTGCCTGTTTTATTGATGAGTTTACAGTTATGAGTTCAAAGAATAATCAAATTATAAACGCCAATTACAATGCAACACCAATTACTATGTGCAAATATCAAAATTGAGATCGATTTACAAAAGCTAAGTGAAAGAGCGGAGAACCAAATATCGTACTAGTAAAATAAATATATTTTAATGATTTTATTTTTTTTAATTCATTTTTATTTATATATTTTTTATATTTCATTTTGAGTGTTCTGTATTCTTTAAAATGTACGTTTAGTATCCTTATTATTATATTGTCTTAGTTTACATGTAAGAATAATAGTAAACATAATAATAATAACTCATTATGTTTCAATTAAGGATTGCAATATCGGACCAAAAGTTCAATACCGGTATTCGGAATTTTGTAGATCTTAATACCGGGATACCGGTTTTAATACCGGTAGTAGAAATTTTAGAAAAAGAAGGAAAACACAGGTGAGTTTTTTTTTATTTGCCAGTTTTATTAGAGAATGTAACTATCACAAAAAAAATTGTAATTTATAAATTATAACAGTATATAAAGATCACAAAAAAGTGTAAATATCACTATTCAGTCTGTGGTACTATTACAAATTTTAGAAATGTGATGTTAAAAAAAACATAATGCATCAACTGTACTATCATTAAGCCTGGAACGTAATTATGTGCAAAAGTTACCAGCTGCCGAAAACGGTCTTACAGCATCTCGACATGGCAAACCATCTAAGGCTGTCATTTTACTTATAATTTCATCCAAATTATCTTTTTTTAAAAAAATAATCTAAAATCCCTGAGGGCTTGGGCTTAGAAACTGTACTTAAGTTTGTATCTTCATCGCAATTAGATTCTTTCCTCTTTAACAAATTTGTATCATGTTTCGTTTTTATATGTGTATGGAGTCCGCTTGTACTTCAATAACTCTTGAGCATTTTTTACATTGTGCCACCCTATTCTTTTCATCATATAAATAATGAAACCAAACCGAAGTATTATCAACTGATTTTTTATGTTCTTTAAAGTTATTCTAATTTATTATTAAGGGGTATTATTTATGAATATATATATATATAATAAATCTGAAAAATATTTTAAACTCTAAAGTATACAAATAACGATAACAAACTCCCCAATTTAAAAAATATCGAAATATTACACACTTTCTTCACAACCATAACATTGTTTTCACAGATAAGAATTTCTAGTTTTGAGATAAGAATTCTAAATAAGAATTCATAGATAAGAATAAGAATTTCGCAGATAAAAATTCATTCACAGATAAGAATGCTAAATTTCTAGTAAATACCGAAAAAACGGTATTTAAACTTGTGAATACCGGTATTACAAAATTGTACAAATGGCTCAAAATACCGGTATTCGGTATCCCAGTATACCGGTATTGCAATCCCTAATTTCAATGTTTCCCTCCAAAAAAATGTCTATAGTGGGTCTCAATCTAATGTGGGGAAATGCAATTTTATATTGGGTCCGCGGAATTATGACGCATTTCCAAAGTGACCCGCAGGATCATTTGGGTTAGCCGCCCCTGCATTAAGGAGGAATTCGAGGCCCAAATGCATTAAGTAAATTGTATAATTATTGAAAAGTGTTTGTGCAAATGACTAATTATTTTTTAGTTGTAAAAAGCTTTTCAAAAAGGAATAAAATTTCAGTTGCAGGAAAAAAAGTTATTGATAACTCTGGAATTTTAATTAATTGCATGGAACTTTTCGTTACAGAAACATAACTATTTATCACATTTTAAATTTATTTACATAAACTTTTAATTGATATATTTTTGAAAACTTATTCAGAAAAAATTAAATGGTTCGTGGGATATTTTAGTATTGTTGTAGTCCTCCTTTAAAATAATTCTACATTCAACAGTTTTCAGATTTTGAGAAAAAAAATTTATTATTTTAGTTAGATTTTAGAATTTCTTAAACGGAATATTACTAAATTTTAATTCAAAAATATTTTTATTTAATATTATTTGAATTGAATTTTGTCATAAGTTACATAATTAATAAGTCATAGTCATAAGTTGTTAATAAGTCATAGGTTACTAAAATTTGGTATAAAGCAGATATAAAATAAAAGATCTGTCTATCAGTATTCTCTAAATGTTATAAAATGAAAGAAATTTTTTTTACTTTGAATGTATTTTTTTTTTATTTGGGACGTAGCCAAACTCTACAGGATAGTTTTTTACTAAAATAAAACTTAAATATATTTTCTCATATTTGTTATTATTATTATTTTTTTTTTTTATTAAAAAGAATTACGATTTTACAATCACAGCATAACTTTTTCTGCGTTTTTATTCACATTGTGATTTATCCTTTATGTGGAAAAATATTTTTCAGGATTTGTCTGCCTGACATACTTTTGATCCTTCGCTCCTATCGGTTGCATCTATTACGTTTATTTTAAATCATATTACATGTTTGCACTCGCGATTGAGATAGTTTTAAAATATGCGGATTTCTTATTAACATGTTGAATTCCACATAAATATTTACTATTATTATCATGATGTTTACTTATTTCATAGAATAGAGTTATGTTATGAAAATTAAAAATGTTTTATTATCTGTAGCCCGGTCATATCAGCTACCTTGAGAATATATTTAAAAATTTAAGATATATACATATATATATATATAATAAACTACATTTATCTCGTTATATCTTTATATATATATAACATATATACATAATATATATATATATAGCCCACTGGTTTTTCCCATCTAATTTTGTATGGCCTTGTCGTGGTGGATGTGCTTTACACTAACCGTATCACAACTGTTGAATGATTTGAAAGTCATTTTTTCCGTCACAAAACCGAAACAATCAAGCACATTGAACACTACAGTTGGTTTAATGTGTAACTCATACCAAATACGTTGTCATTTTGATTCATCACTGGAAGCTGAATTCACTTTCTTTACGGCCCTTACAGCGCCATCTATCAATACATTTTGAAACTTTTTTGATGCCGTACCGTTTCCCCCTTCTTCAAGTATTTTCAGTTCAACTTTGAACTCATTGTGACGAGTGGTTCATTTTTTACAGCATTTTGAAAGTGGGGCTTTAATTATAATCACCCTGTATTTTAAAATTAAATTAAAAATATAATTTGAAATAACCTTTTGGAAACGTTGATTTATGTTTCTCCTTTTTTTATTATATAATTGCAGTCTATTATTTCAGATCTTTATGTCTTCTTTCATAGTATTTGAATTGGTTTTAATATTAATTTTTTCTTTTTTACTGGATTTTGAAAGTGGGACTTTAATTATAATCATCCTTTATGTATGAAATTTATATTAAATATATATATGATAAAAACATAAACTATATGTGAAAATAAATGACACCAACAAGAGATATATTCATAAAATAAAATATTTATTTTCTGAATTCCATGCAAATATTGAAATAATTAATTAATGATTTGATCATCTTTTTTACTACCAATGACATGTAACAGTAGAAGTTGAGAGCAGAAAATAAAAGAAGCACAGTATGCACAAAAAAGTATCAATTTTTCTTCAACTGCACCAGTAGAAACATAAATAAATAAGACAGATAGCTGCAGTTCTTAAGATCCTTTTGTATCAGAGAAAAGGATGATAACACCTGAGCTGTAGAAATGCAAAAAAGTGAAGTTCACGCACCAATGCTGTAGGAGAAAATGCAGGCAGAAGAATAAATATTTTCAATGAAAGCATTTGGCAACACCTTTGTGATTAAATGGGAGATGAACCGCGTCCTTTGGCAAAGAAAAATCTGGAATAAAAAAATAATAATAATTAGGAATCTTTCATCATGGTAGTAATCTTGGAATTATTTAGGAATCTTTCATGATCGAAGTATTACTAGAGTTATTTAGGAATCTTCCACCATGGTAGTAATATTAGAATTATTTAGGAATCTTCCATCGTCGAAGTAATATTAGAATTATTTAGGAATCTTTAATCAGGGTAGTAATATGAGAATTATTTTGGAATCTTTCACTATGGTAGTAATATTAGAATTATTTAGGAATCTTTCATCAGCGTAGTAATATTAGAATTATTTAGGAATCTTTCATCATCGTAGTAATATTAGAATTATTTAGGAATCTTTCAACATCGAAGTAATATTAGAATTATTTAGGAATCTTTCATCATCGAAGTAATATTAGAATTATTTAGGAATCTTTCATATGCTCACATATCTAACGTATGACACATATAAACAAAGGTATTTTAGAAAATTGCCATATTATATTTATGAAACAAATTTTAAAGTACTTACTACAGTTTAGTAGAGAGCTTAATAAAGCTTTCCAAGACCAAGAGCTCCAGCATGGCCGAGACCTGCTCCATATCCGTAACCCAGACCTGCTCCATGAGCAAGACCAGCTCCATATCCGTAACCGACACCAGCTCCATGAGCAAGAGCAGCTCCAGCTCCATATCCATAACCAAGACCTGCTCCATGAGCAACAGCACCACCGTATGCTACTGGGGCAGCAACGGCCAATGGGGCAGCATAGGAAGCAGCGTGTCCAATAGCTGCAGCTGGGGCCACGTGGTTGACGACTGGGGCGACGGGTCCGGCGTAAGGGCTGGCGATGAGGGCAGCAGCTGGGGCGCTGGCGGCGGTTCCAGGTTCGTTGGTCTTGACGGTGGCCCTGAATCCGTGTCCATCAGCAACGTAGTCTACTCGTCTGGCCCTACCGTCGATGTCACCAATGGTGTAGGATCCCTTCTTATTGCCATAACCGTCTCCTACTTCAGATCTGGAGTTGGTGGCACCAAGTCCATCCTTGATGTCATATCCGAAAGCGTAGTTTCCAAAAGCCTAGAGAGTGGATTTGTTTTAGTACGCCATGCTATATGTTATCTATATGTTTTTAGAACAGAATATGCATAAAATATAGCCACAGGAAATCAACTTACGTCTTGAGAGCGAGAGCTGGTGCTGACTCCAGTGTTGACCAGATGACCGTGTCCGAGGATAGGGTTGGCCTGGACTGCTACAAGGGTAGCGAAGAGGATGGCGACCTGAAGAGGATTAAAGGATTTGGAGTTACATAGTTTTACAAAGTCATAGACATAGTCATATACAAATGTCTTGATGAATGTACTCAATACTTTCAAGTAGCTGCTTTATAAGAAAATGTTACCTTATCTAATCAGTTAACTAGCAATTCAGAACAAAGAACTGATGGCCAAGTGACTAGCGCATACATAAAAAGTTTACACAAAAAGTTGCTGAATTTGAAATTTAGCAAGTAATGCCAATCAGAAAGCCTCTTGAGTCATAATAAATCGGTGTGTGACCATAATAAATCGGTTAGGGGTATTTTACTCTTACTTAAGAAGGAGGGAAATTGCGTTTGGGGTGTTTGTCCAAAATCACAGTTGGTAACTGCCGTACCGATTATGGAGTACCAATGGGAATTGACCCCTTAACCTCCTCATCTTAATTCATATATATATATATTTACAATTATAATTGGCTGCTTTAAGTTAGTAAAGGAGATAAAAAATAAAGTTTCTAAAAATTAAAAATGGTATTCTAAAAAAATTAAAAAATACTAAAAAATAAATAAAAGTAAGATACAAAATAAAA
Organism: Caerostris darwini; assembly: GCA_021605075.1. Taxonomy (NCBI): domain Eukaryota; kingdom Metazoa; phylum Arthropoda; class Arachnida; order Araneae; family Araneidae; genus Caerostris; species Caerostris darwini. The sequence continues at coordinate 63,449 of BPLQ01014930.1, forward strand.
AGTTAAAATTAAAAATTAAAAGAATTTAAGTTAAAATTCGGTACAATTAGGGACCCGTTGCCGATGCCATAAAACTATTGAATATATAAAATTTAGATTGCTGAACGTGTGGGCCAACCAAAATCATAGTTGCATAACGGAGCTGCAGTATAGAAAGGCACTATTTGGTTAACTTTGGGTAAAGTTAAATCAACATCTTTACCGATCTAATAGCCAGGCCCGAGATCTAGGTAGTGCTACTACATAGTACTATACATAGGTAGTACTACTAGTAATATTATAATACTAGTACTTATTATCGTATCTAAACAGCTAAGTATATTTTCTTGATTATAGTATTCAAAATTCGAAGTAAAGTATAAAGTTGGCTTCATTTAATAATAATTTTTTCCAGTCCAATAACTGTGATTTTTAGTCTAATAGTTAGTGTCTTATTTATCATAACACTTAAAGTTCACAAAAATGAAGTTTAATATAAAATTTCATTTTGGACTATAAATGAAATATTATTAAAGAATGTTAAATAAGTTTATGAATAATATATTTTACAATGTATAAAGATTTGATAAATTCGCTTACCTTAGCAATCATGTTTGAATGGAGGTTTGAATGTTCTCTGTAAGCAGAGCAGAACTGTAATGTCCATCCATAGAGTACTCGGCTTTATATACTCATTCCTCAAGGACATCTTCCCCCGATTTTGTGGCATACCAGTTTAAAAATTAAATAGTTAAAAGAAAGTAACTCGCCTTTACCACACCCTGCTACAAGGAAACTAAACAGTTAGAACGTTCTTTTTAACTCTCACCTTCAATAAGAATAAGTCTTTTCTCACGATTTCGCCACACCATTGGCATATCGTCCATTCTGTAGAACCTTTTGGTTTTTGTTTTCCCTTTTTACTTCATTGCTCCACAAAACGATCATTTTGTTTATTTTATTTCCAAGCCAAACCTCGTAGTTGGAAATGAAGTAGAATAAAAACAAATGGCAATTCAAAAAGGCGAGTGAGTTTTCATGCGGAAGTGGATGGGATTCTTTTTTATTCTTTTTTTTCTTCTTGGAAGGAGGTTTCGGTTGTGTGGATGGCTTAACCTTCGCCTGAATTTTGCATATTAATTTTAAAGCGATTTGCAAAAGCAGTCTAGGCGTTCCATCAATTTTTTTTTATTCTTCATCAACACCCAACACGCATTAGCTATACGATTTATTCGTATCGTTCTTGATTGTGATAGATTTTGTAGAACATTTGGGTCACAATAAGAATTCGTTATTGAGAAACATGGGAATTTTAGTTCTAGATTTTTGTCTAATCTGAATTTAATGAGAAATCTTATGTAAGAAAATGTTAACGTGTAAGTCCGTATCAGATACGACTTTTTTTCCTTAATTATTTTATTCTGATGAAAAATGTCAAAATGCCAAGTATTATACAATATATTTCTAACTTTACACTACATATAAGGATATCTATTTCACAACACTGAACTGAATTCAATTTCGTATCTATCGTATAAACTTTACAATATGTATGATAGATACAATATTTTATACTTTGTAATATATTTTAATAAAATTTTACTATTATTTAATGTTATTTTAATGTTATTTAATATTATTTTAATATTATTTTGAATATTTACTTTATGATACTGAACAGTGGAAAAAATAAACAATAATTGAATTTTTTGCCTTACTACTGAACTTATTGAATTTACAAATCAATTTTATGTGTTACAATATACATGTTATATTTTATGCGTTACATTATACATGTTATACTTTATATTTCATGCGTTATATTATACATGTTACACTTCACGCACTACAATATATTTTATGGTTTACATTATTTTAAGTATGCAATGTACGCCACAGTATTAATTTTATAATATTGAACTGAATTGGGCTTACAATTTTTTTTACAACTGGAAAACTGTCCAACAAATGAATTTTAAGAACTAATCGTCTGAACTACAATTTATTTTAATAATGAAAAAATTTAATAATTGAATTTTATACCTTATAAAATTCGTTGAATTTACAAATGATTTTTTTAAAAATGATTTTATCCTGATGCAAAGTGTCAAAATGCCTAGAAGGCGGGCGAATAAAAGTATTATACAACATATTTCTAACTTTGCATTACATTTAAGTATTTTGTTTCACAATACTGAAATGAATTGAATTTACAGAATTTTATACTGTACAAAATATTTGTATACAGGATATTTGAAAATATATTTTGATATTTTTACAAAATATTGTTTCTACCGTATATATTTTACAATATATACATTATTTTGTACTTTGCAATGTATTTTAAGGATATTTGTTTTACAATACTAAACAGTTAAAAATATAAACAATAATTGAATTTTTTGCTTTATTATTGAACTTATTGAGTTTACAAATTAATTTTATGTGTTGCAATATACATATTACGCCCTACAATATATTTCGGCTTTACACTATTTTAAGTATTACACTATTTTAAGTATATATTTATGCTTTACACTATTTCAAGTATACAATAACTTCAGATCGTTTATTTTACAATATGTTTTGTGCTTTGCAATATACTTTAAGAATATCTATTTTACAGTACTGAACAGTTGAAAAAAAAAACAATAATTAAATTTTTTGTTTTACTGCTGAACTTATTGAACTTACAAATCAATTTTATGTGTTACAATATACATGTTATACTTTGCGCACTATAATATATTTTATGCTTTACACTATTTTAAGTATACTAAGTACGTCAGATAATTTATTTTACAATTTTAAACTGAACTGAATTTACAACTTTTTTTACAACTGGAAAACTGAACAACAATTGAATTTTAATAACTAAGCGTCTGAACTACAATTGAATTTTTAACAATGAAAAAATTGAACAATTGAATTTTATACCTTACAAAATTCATTGAATTTACAAATGGATATTTTTAAATTATTAGAGAGTTTTTGCATACCGTATTTTGGACGTCCGTTAGCTTTTTCTCCCTAGCGCGCATGCTCATAGGAAACATTATTACAGATACGCATGCGCAATTTCCTATGAGCATGCACGCTAGGGAGAAAAAGCTAACGGGCGTCCAAAATACGGTATGCAAAAATTCTCTATTATTTTATCCTGATGAGAAATGTCAAAATGCCTAGAATGAGTACGAATAAAAGTATTATACAATATATTTATAACTTTCCATTACATTTAAGGATATTTATTTTCCAACACTGAACTGAATTTAATCTGCAGAGTTTTATTCTTCACAATATATTTGTATATGGATATTTTACAATATATTTTGATATTTTTAGAAGATATTGTATATATTGTACATACTTTACAATATATACGATATATGCAATATTTTGTACTTTGCAAAATATTTTAAGAATTTTTGTTTTACAATACGGAACAGTTGAATTTAAACAATAACTGAATTTTTTGCTTTACTACTGAACTTATTGAATTTACAAATTAATTTTATGCGTTTCAATATACTCATTATTCACTACAAAATATTTATGCTTTGCACTATATTAAGTATACAGATCTTATTTTAAGTAGACGGTACTTCAGATAATTTATTTTACAATATTGAACTGAACTGAATATACAACTTTTTTTTACAACTGGTAACCTGAACTACAATTGAATTTTTACAATGGAAAAATTGAACAATTGAATTTTACGCCTTACAAGAATTGAATTGACTTGAACTATTCAGTTTATACCTTATTTCTAACTTTACATTACATTTAAGGATATAAATTAAACTGAATTGAATTTACAGAATTTTAGTATACTTCACTGTGTCATTTTTTTTTTATTTATTTTTTTTTTTTTTTTTTAGTATACTTCCCCTTATGTTTGTATACGGATATTTAACAATATATTTTGTACTTTGCAAAATATTTTAAGAATATTTATTTTACAGTACTGAACAGTTGAAAAACATAAACAATAATTTAATTTATTTGCTTTACTACTGAACTTATTGAATTTACAAATCCATTTTATGTGCTGCAATATACATGCTATAGTTTACGCAGTGCAATAAATTTTATGCTTTGCACTATTTTAAGTATACAATGTACTTCAGACTTATTGCATGTTCAATATTGAACTGAGCAGAGTTTACAACTTTTTTTTACACAACTGTAAAACTGAACAAAAATTGAATTTTAAACAACTGAACGTCGGAACCACAATTGAATTTTAACAATGGAAAAATTGAACAATTGAATTTTTTACCTTATAAGAATTGAACTGAACCATTGAATTTTATACCTTATTTCTAACTTTGCATCACATTTAAGAATATCTGTTTCATAACACTGAACTGAATTGAATTTACAGAATTTTATATTGGACAATACATTTGCATATGGATATTTTTACAGCATATTTTGTACTTTATATTGCAAAGTAAGAAAAAGAAGAATAAGTTTAAGAATATTTATTTTTCAATACTGAACAGTTGAAAAAAAATAAACAATAACTGAATTTTTTTTCTTTAGTACTGAACTTATTGAATTTTGTAAATCAATTTTATGTGTTACAATATACATGTTATACTTTACGCACTACAATATATTTTATGCTTTGCATTATTTTAAGTATACTATGTACATCAGATTATTTATTTTACAATATTTAATTTAACTCAGTTTTCAATTTTTGTTTACAATGGAAAACTGAACAACAAATGAATTTTAAGAACTGAGCGTCTGAACTGCAATTGAATTGCAACAACTGAACGCATGAATGCAATTGTATTTTAATAACTGAATGTCTGAACTGCAACAATTATACAATAACGGTTTTCCATTTCTTTAGTTTTCTCTTTTTTTTTTACTAATGTTTTTGTTAGTCGAGATTTTTCTAGTCTAGTTTAGTTCTGTTTTTATTAGCTGGAAAAATACATTTGCCTTTTTTTAACCCATTTGTGACTTTCTTAAAGTATGTGCTGAACAATTTCAAAGTCACTATCTTTAAACAATGCAGATGATATAACATAAGATAAATATTTTTTATAAATTATTGTTAAAATAAGCAGATTATGAGATAACTAAATAAACAGATGATAAATAAATAGATTATGATTATGGGAGGTGCATGTACACAATAATTGTGAAATATTTCATTAGTGTTATTCATTAGTAAGTTATATTTTACAGTAAAACAGTAATTTATTTGTATTAATTAATAAGATTTCTTGAAAGATGAGCAGCTTAAAATGGGTAATTTGAGGTGTAATTCAACAACAACAACAAAAAAAATATTTATGTGGAGATATTGTCCGATAAAATTGATCGATGGAGATAATTTCCGATAAAAGAATCTACTGTACCCCTGAGAAAGTCGCCAATCTTACAACCCGGAATATTTCGCCAATCTTCCGTCAATTTCTTAGGGTTACAATATTGTAGAGGAATTCTTAACTTCTTTTCCGGAACAATATAATGACTATTTATTTCAAGTTTGATAGTTATTTGCAGAACCTTTTAGTTATAGTAAATAAAGAACATAAATATATGTTCTTTTAAATATTTATTCCGATAAATTATTTATTATTCTGCGATTGTTCTTATAACGTATGTTTAGAGTATATGATAAAGAAAATAAAAAATAAAAATTTATGTTTCCACTCAAGAAAATAAGAAACAAAGTGATAGAATTTTGAATTATTCTTAGTGATAAAAATTTGGCGTTTTACGATGGCACCGAACTTCGGCAGCCATTTTGTTTGTTTACTTGGCCATTTGGCAAACCAGTGACATATTTTAGAGTAATATTTTACCGCGAGAACTACCTGGCCCATTCATTACTATGCTCACTTGGCGAAGGGGCTACCTGGAGATGAATTTGGCACAAAGGGTACAGGATTCTAGATTTCTACCGAATATAAATCTTTCCTAGGAGAAAATATCAATGACACACCGAAGTTGTATTTTTCTTATTGTCACTTATGTCACTGGGGAGCACATCTCTCAAATTCTTTAAAGATGATATACTAAATGTAAGAACATGAATGACCTTCACCCTTTATTAAGACACCGCTATTTAGATTTTTTGAACAATTACAGCAGCATTTTCTAGTATTCGTATTTTCAACTCATCCTTCAAAATCTGTGAAGGGATTTACTGAACTATAGATTTAACACCTGGGACAGAAAAAATCATATCGGTTACGATAGCTTGTATGGATTCGTAGAAATATCCTACATTTCAAAAGTCTTATGCATTAACAATCAGTCCACTGCAGGTTCAATGTATTACGTCATAAAGTTGCTAACAGATTAATCATGATTTAAGATCACAAAATAGGGCTTGATGACCGAGTGGCTGGCACTTTGGTGCTCAGTACTACCGGTTTCCGGTTCGACTCCCGACTGTGCCATGGATGTTTGTAGTGGTTTGGAATTCACTTTGAACCGTGGATCCCGGTCTAATAGCATCATAGAGCGTTGTGGGGGGTAGTATTACTGGCGTCTGTAGCCTATCTTCAAGTTACACGGTGCTAGCAGGTAACAGCAGGTGCAGCCCTTGCTGAATTAATCAACTAAAATCAAACCTGTCTGTCCATTAGGGAATAAGCTTGTGGTAAAATGTAAAAATATCGCTGATGGCTGAGTGGCTAGCTCTGGTGTTTCGGTTTCCCAGGTTTCGGGTTTGAGTCCCGGCGATGCCATGAATGTTTGCAATTCGGAATCCACTTTAAACTGTGGGTTCTGGTCGAACAGGAACAGGATCGTAGAGCTTTGTGGGGGGTAGTATTACTGGCGTCCGTATTATATCTTCAAGCTACACGTGCCCCCTGGGTAGTGCTAAATGAGTAACAGCGGTACAGCCCTTACATATGGCATAAAGATTAACTGTCTTTGTATTGTCAGCTATATTAGAATAACAGGATAAAAAAATAAAAAAAAATTTAAAATTTCTGACTTAGAAAATAAAGCATCTATTCAAACATACATCTTTCGAGATTATAATAAAATCATCACTCTAATAATAATTATAAGAAATGGTTAAAAATAATTTTTATTTCAAAGTCGTTTTAAATTTTGAAAAAAAGATAGAAACAAAATTGTTTTATTTTTGTTATCGTCATTCTTATATCATACTAGTCTCTTTTAATTTTTGTGACTTGCTAATTTTTATTGTATTAAAAGGGGTTTTGTTTCCTAATATTTTAAATTATATTTCCATTTTGAAAAATATCAGTTATGTCTGTTACAGTGGCAATAAAACCGTTATGAAAATTTCCCATCAATTTCTAATAAGAGAATAAACTGCATAATAAAAACTTAATTTCTAGTTAGAAATTTGACGATAATAACCATTGTAAAAAATGTTGTAAATAATTATTGTAAAATACGGTGTAATTTCCAATCCAACATAAATATGCAATGCATTTTATGAATACAATCTCTTTCGAGAAATGAAATCTTTTCGAATACATAATTTAATGAAATAAAATAAGTGAAATGAAATCATGTTTTTTTGATAATTGCTTTTGAAGAATATTTTGTGTCGATATAAATTTTTGAAAACATACTACTGTGTCCAAAAAAAAAAAAAAGTATAACCAATTTTCAATTTAAAATTCCCGGGGGTTATGGAATTATTCCATATTAGGTAGCTGGCACTGTCCTTGACATCTGTGTGAAATTTGACGGCAAAATATCATTAGTGTTTGAGTGACGCTTGGCTTTGTGAGACACTAAAACCGGTTCCGGTGATTTTTGAAATGTCCGAATTCATTGAGCAAAGAACTTGCATTCAAGTTTGTTTGTGGAAACGTATAGAATGTTGCAGAAGGCATTCGGTGAGCATTCCTATATCGGAAAGGGATGCTTACAAGGGGTATAAACAGTTCAAAGAAGGCAGAGAACGCGTTGAAGACGTAGAGCCCTCTGGTCGACCCTCAATCTCCCCCAATGAAGATCACGTCCAAAAAATTAAAGATGTTACAATTAGAGACCTTGCTGATGATGTTGGAATTTCAAAAGGATCGGTCCATTTCACTTTGTGCCTCAAATGCGTCAAATCTTGATGGGTACCGAAAACATTGAATGCGCCATCTTACACTGCATTGATTCTTCGTGAATTCTTTCGTTAAAAATGAAACCCATATCGTTTCACAACCACCGTATTCACACTGCGTGACTTCTGGCTGTTCCCTAAACTGTAAAGACCACTCCGGGGACACCATTTTGAGTCTACTGAAGAGATTCAACGTGAATCGCCGCGCGTTTTGAAGGCCATCCCTGCTGATGACTCTTTAGTATGCATTGAGAATTGGAAAATAAGTTTTCATAAGTGCATTTTGTCCGGAGATGGATTACTTTGAAGGCGAAGTAATAAATTTGGCAGAATAAGTAAAGAGTTCTTGAAAAAAAAATAATTGGTCTTACTTTTTGGACAGAGTAGTATATGCATTAAATAACTTGTTGAGAACGTTAAATGTACTCTTAACATCGGTAAATCCAGTAACCATCGACAAGAATATGTGAAAGGATTTGTTGAGAATGAGTCGAAAGTGTAACCTCTTCTAACATCCAATATTCAGATAACATTCATTGTCATCAAGTAGTTTTAAGTATGAAACTAGAAAATTTCTTAGAAAACAAAAGCAATGAATGTGGATTGGTATTTACATAAAATAAAATATTCATTAGCCACATAATTTTTAGAATTGTCAGAAAACGTCGGTTTTTAAATATAGACTAATTAAAAAAACCTTATTAATTTTAATTCATACAAAAAAAGTGTTAAGGCTACAAAAAAAAAATGTGGTAATCCCAATGCGGTAATTCCATGAAAAGCGTGTTGAATTCTGGAAACACCCATTCACACGTGAATGATGTCTCAATAGCCAATAGTCTTATGCAAGTGTCGCAAATAAAGAAACTAGATCGAAGTGCTGCATAGACTTGATTTACTTCATGACAAATATTTCAACTAATTTTTTCAATGTCTTCCACAATTACAAACTTGATATACCTTTTCCAATGGGTTTTCCAAAGTTTTTGCGGTGAATAATAAAAACTTTTAATTTATCAATGGACTACTAAGAAAACAACTAATACTTCTATGGAAATTTAAAAAAAAAAAAACAAGCATTTTTGTTCTTAGCGTAATGAGGTATTTTCCATTGATGTAAGAAAAAAGAGTATTATGCCTTCCTTGAATTTTATTTTTTAATAATAGAATAAGTAACATTTAATGTTAACGCACATAAATAAAAATAGTGTCAACGTTGCATCTTTCCTGTTTTATCAAAAAGAATAGTTTGTCTAGTAGATAATAAAATAGAGTTAAAGTAGGATAGATGTAAAATTGGTATACGGAGCAAAGGAAAACTATTTGATATACTACTGAAAAGTCTCATTTTAAATTAGCATTTCTGCTTTTATTGAAATCTTCTATCCCAGATCCATTCTTGCCAAGTCCCAGATTGTTTTTTTTTAAATTTATATGCAGGGTGATTATAATTAAAGTCCCACTTTCAAAATGCTGTAAAAAAAGAAACACTCGTCACAATGAGTTCACATTTGAACTGAAGACACGTGAAGAAGAGGGAAACTGTATGACATCAAAAATAAGTTCCAAAATGTATTAATAGATGGCGCTGTAAGCTGCATAATGAAAGTGAATTTGGCTGCCAATGATATTTTGAATCGAAATTTCAACCATTTAGCATGGGATACACATTAAACCAACTGTAGTGTTTAATGCGTTTGATTGTTTTGGTGTTTTGACGAAAAAAATGACTTCCAAGTCATTCAACAGACATTCAAAGGATAGTCAAGTCATTCAAGTGACACTGTGAGTGGAAAGCCCATCCACCATGGCAAGATCATACCAAATTGGATAGGTAAAATCGATGGAACTTTTTTTTTATGTCATACCGTTTCCGCCTTCTTCTAGTATCTTCAGTTGAACTCATTGTGACGAGTGGTTCTTTTTTTTTTTTTTTTTTTTTTTTTTTTTTTTTTATTACAGCATTTTGAAAGTGGGACTTTCATTATAGTTACCCAGTATTTACTCGATGTAAAAAAAGTTTGTTACAGATTTTAAATCAATCATTAAAGGAAGGTTATACATGTCACCAATGTTTCACAGTGAAAAAAAAATTATGCTAATCAAGAAATACTAATAGCTTTATTTCATTTTTACATACAGTAAAAAATAGAGCACTAATGATATTTAGAAATATTTAAAGACGTTTCTCTTTGCTGTTAGTTTTCGTAATTAACGAAACTGTGGCATAATTTTAAAAGGCGAAGGAGTATTAAATAACATTAGAAATTACAAAAAAAATATAAATATATTTAAAAAAAACTTGATAACGCAATTTAAAAAAATAAAAAAGAGCCTGAAAACAGGCGTGTCACGAGTTCGAAATGAAGATATTTGATTTACTACAAGGAAAAAAGGAAAAGGAAAAAGAAAAATGAATGAATCACCTGTTTCATTATTTACCCACAAAGAGAAAGTTTCATGGAAGTTGTTATTCGATTGCGAAAGACGACCTGATTTATTACATAACAACTCGAATCACATTTGAACGCTTTCACTACTGTATTCGTTCCTTCCTCAGCAAAACGAGTCACTATGTCAAGGTCATGCAGTTCGTTCAACTCTACAATAGAATGTGTATTTAATGGAAATTTCTCATAAATTGGTTCTAATATATGCAATCAGGCATCTTTTTTGAGAAGTTAGAAATAAATTTTTTTTATTACAAGTGTATAGTAAAAGTTTTATGTTATTTTTGAATTTTTAATAAATATTATTTTTTTTATATTTTGCAGAAAATAAACTGCCCAAAAAATTAAGAAAAAAAATTTTTTTTTTCAAAAACTCTTATTTATTCTTCCAAATTTATTTCATCGCTTTCAAAATAATCCCCTCCGGACACAATGCACTTATGCCAACTTTTTTTTCAATCCATTATATCAATGCATTATAAAAATACTTATTTTGAAGCATGTAAAGTTGAAATAAAATACCCTATATCGTAAACATGATATAGATTCAAATCATCGTAGCAGTTAAAATAAAGCAGATGTAAAAAGATATCGGTGTTTAGCATTTTGTAAAGCTTTCTTTATATTGTGAAACATAATAGAGTTTCATAAAAAAACGAAATTTAACTGACAAGTGTACATTTTTTAAAAAAATCTTAGAAATTAATATTATGTATATTGATAAGCATAAAAAGGGAATTCATCAAACATTTTTACGAATTATTTTTTAATTTTCCTATAGATTAAAATTAAATTAAATTTGTTTTTAAGAACAGTGGGAAAAATTTCATTTTAGCTGAGTTATAGGTTATTAAGTAATTAATTTATTTATTGTAATTTATTGCAATTTATTTCTTTATTCTTATGCAAGATAAAATAGATCATCATAGAAAAAAAATTTGTTGATAATTATTTATGAAATAAGTTCTGTTTTCTTTCTTTGGTATATATGAATTTTTTGAAGAATAAAAAAATTGGTCTTAATGCCTCCGATTTTTATGCTGAGAATTTTGCCATAAGGAATGCAATTTTAAACCTTCTTAGACTAACTAACCATAATAAAGCAGTTATCTTTATTACGGTTAGTTAGTCCAAGAAGGTTTAAAATTGCATTCCTTATTGCCTCCAAATTGCCTTCCTTATTGCCTCCTTATTGCCTCTTTATTGCCTCTTTATTGCCTCCAAAGCTACAATCTTGGCAACTGTCTTGCATACACCTAGTGATTGCTTTCTTGTTGAAGAAGCCAAGATAAATCTGTCCGATGCAATTGCTTCCGGCTGGCAGATTGCTTTTTCAGTGGATTCCCAGCCATTGCGGGGTGCCTGTAAATGAAAAGGCCGACTTCTTGGCCAAAAAGGGTTGTAAGTTACCACAGCCACAATTTCCCTTATCCATTTAGTTCTGAGGTCAAGAAGAAAATAGGCAGACGCTTAAAACAAACTTGCAAACTCCTGTCAACTGATAAAACGTGGAACATACTTGTTTCATCCCCCATCCCAATGGACTTGCCCCATGCAGTTCTTACAGCAAATTTCCGACTCTCGACAGGACATGATTTTCTGAATAAACACTTGCACCTCATTGGTGTAGCTACTCATGATGTCTGTGCTCTATGCTCATCAGATGAAGCCATGGACATTTTACATTTGACACCATGCGCTGCACTTGATTTTGTGACTTTTAATTCTGACAACTTTACCAAGGCTAAATTTTATTGGGCTGCTAGAGTTCTTATGGCGGATATCGCTACAGTTGGATGTAGGAATAAAAAAATGTTGTCTTGATAGTATTTTGTATGTGTAACGTATCGTGTAATTTTGTATATTATATAGTTATATAATAATTTTCAATGTAAAATTTTAAATTTTTGTTCAGATGTAATTTCTGTTTTTCAATTCCTACTATTAGTTCACACTCTCCTTATATATATTTATATATCTTGTTCAAATTTTCAATCGTTCATAAAATACTTTTTATTCATCCACTCAGGTTCAAATACATTTTTTTGAATTTGTAGTGGATGACACATGTCGTTAATACATTTTTTCCAAATATTATTTCATTCATTTAATTTAATTAATTAATTTTAGTTTTATATAGGAGAAAGAAATGTCTCTTATATTTTGCAGGATATAAATTTAGGAATAAATATCGTCAGTGGCGAAGCGTGTAGATCTATGGAAAAAAAAATTTATTTTTCAGATTCTTTTTTTATTCTGGGTTCTAGTCTGAGTCCAGGCGGGAACAAAATGGAAAATTGCCACTTGATATTGTGATTCTGTCACATGTATATACATATTTATATTAATTGTAATTATTTAATAAAAAGTAACTAAAATAAAATTTTTCTTTGTTGACCTATGTAGGAATTGACTTTAAAAATATTTTTTTATATTACTTGTTTCTGTGTTATTCTTTTCTATTACCAACATTTTATAGTTGTTAATAATTGTAACAAATACTTAAAAAAAGAATTAAGCATAGAAAATGAAGCCATTGTTCTTTTCTCTTCTGGTGTCATATTGATACTTCGTTTCTGGCGGCATTGTTGCTTGCATCTATTGTTTTTTTTTTAAATTTTGTATTCGATGTTTCTCACACACACATTTTTTTTAAATACGCCATCTTCGTATCGTCTTCTATACGTATGTCGTCTTCAAAACTATATGTACAACTACATGTCAATCACGATGTTAACTTATTATTTTCTGGGTGCGCAAAAGATCTACCTCCCCGTGGTGCATCCGGTAACACTTTTGAGTGGCTAAAAGATCTACAATTTGGCATTATTGTTTGATGAATGAACTCTGTTTCAGCATGTTTTGTTGTATTATTTTGTTGTTATTGTGTGTTTTTTTTTTTTTTTTTTTTTTTTTTTTCGTTGTTCTTTTTTTGCTGTAACTGTTCATAATCTGCCATTGGAAATATAAAAAAAACTTATTATTCTCTTGATTAAGAAACTTTAATATTTTATGTATTTTTCCATGTTTACGGTAAATAAAAATGTTTTAATTATTTTTATTACCATATCATATCTCCTATTGAAAAAAAAAAAAAAAAAAAAACAGCAAACAGTTTTCAAAATAAAATCTTTTATTTACATCACAAGTTCCATGCAAATAAATTAAAGCAATAAGTGCCCTGAAAAAAAAACAATACTTTTTCACCATAAGCATTTGGAAGCTTACATTTTTTTTTTTTGTCTTTCATTTGTAGAAATATTTTTTAAACAAAAGAGTTAGAGTGAGAGAAATAAAAAAAAAAAAAACCGACACTCAAATAGTAGAAGCTTTGAAAGAGGAAGGGAAAGCAATATTTTTTTTTTCGTCTTTTTCTATATAGATAGCCGTTTTCTCACGTTTGTACACGCAGATGGAGAAATGAGCATTTGGATCACAGTTTCAGTTGGCAATCAAGATCTGAAACAAAAGAGACGAGAAATGAGTACATGCAAATAAATCTCATCAGAATAAAAAGCATTTCGATTATTGAAAAGTTAGAACAATAGTGTCTACTTGTAAAATGACTTTTATTCTTAGTAATGGTGAAGAAGCAATAATAATAGAGAGTTTTCGCATACCGTATTTTGGACGTCCGTTAGCTTTTTCTCCCTAGCGCGCATGCTCATAGGAAATTGCGCATGCGTATCTGTAATAATGTTTCCTATGAGCATGTGCGATAGGGAGAAAAAGCTAATGGACGTCCAAAATACGGTATGCAAAAACTCTCTACTATGTTGTTCTAATGCAGCTGGCAATACAGAGACAGTTAATCTTCATGCCATAAGCAAAGGATGCACCACTGTTACTCACTTAGCATTACCCAGGAGGCGCGTGTAGTTTGAAGATAGGCTACGGACACGAGTAACACTTCCCCCCCCAACGCTCTACGATCCTATTAGACCGGGACCTACGGCATAAAGTGGATTCTGAACCACTACTAACATCTATGGCACCGCCCGGACTCGCTGTACCGCTGTTACTAAATTTCTGACACGATTCAACTTTTTGTATAATAATTTCTTAATAAACACTTTCACCTCATTGGTGTAGATACTCATGATGACTGTGCTCGTCAGGTGAAACCATGGACTTTTTACATTCGACACCATGCACTGCACTTCATTTTATGACTTTTGATTCTGACAACTTTACCATGACTACATTTTATTAGTGCCAACGGCCATACCATGCTGAATATACTGGTTCTCGTTAGATCATCGAAGTCAAGCATCATTGGGCGCGGTCAGTACTTGGGAATACCGCGGGCCATTGGCATTCACAAGTTTGGGACCTAAATGGCCGAGTGTCTCTAGCGCTCTGGCGCTCGGTGCCACAGGTTTCGGGTTCGAATCCCGGCGGTGCGATGGATGTTTGTAGGGGTTCGGAATCCACTTTAAGCCGTAGGTCCCGGTCTCCTATGACTGTAAGAGCGTCGCGGAGCCAAAGTCAGATTTCTACCTACGGGTGCTCCATCACAACAGAAGCTGCTTACTTCCCCTTCAATCATGAGTACGTATGGGCTCGTGGGCTTGGTCAGCCAAGTGGGATAAGAAACAACAACAACACATTTTATTGAGCTGCTAAAGTTCTTATGGCGGAGTTTGATATAGGAAAAAAAAGTTTTTGTATAAATGAAATTACAATTATCTCTTTAAATAAATCCAACCCCTATGATGTTCTAAAATATTCATATAAAGACAGTACTAAAAGTTTCTTGCGTGGATAGAAGGTACAGAATGTAAATGTTTACAAATATTTTGTTACGAATAAAAACCTTTGTACTTCTAAATTTATGTATTTAAAACTAGTCAATATATTATTTTAAACGAGATTTTAATAAATTACACAAAACAAATGCATTTCACAAAGCATATTCACTTCATTTATTTAGTGATTCTTATATTTGTGATAAAAATGGATATGGTTACTTTTTACTACAGGGTTTCCTCAAAAATGTGCCACAAAAATTGCTTTTTTTCGATGCAACAATAAATGTTATAATAGATAAAGGAATAGTTATCAGTAAAAATTAATAGACAAAGTAATAGTAATCAATAAGAATTAATAGACAAAGAAATAAAAATCAATAAGGATTAATAAACAAAGGAATAATAATCAATAAGAATTAATAGACAAAGCAATAATAATCAATAAGGATTAATAAACAGGAATAATAATCAATAAGAATTAATAGTCAAAGGAATAATAATCAATAAGAAATAATAGACAAATGAGTAATAATCAATAAGAATTAGTAGACAAAGGAATAATAATCAATAAGAAATAATAGACAAAGGAATAGTAATCAATAAGAATGAATAGACATAGAAATTAATACATCTGAATGAAATTTAACGCCTAATTAAAAATAACATGAAATAAATTACTCACTAAAACATCAAATGGTTCTTAATGGAGGAGAGCCTTTCCAAGTCCAAGTCCCCATGCACCTCCATGTCCAAGTCCGCCAAGTCCCCATGCACCGCCATGTCCAAGTCCCCATGCGCCTCCATGTCCGATGACTCCTCCATAGGCAAGAGGGGCACCTGCAACAAGGGGGGCAGCCAATCCAGCGTATCCAAGGGCAGCTGCAGGGGCCACGTGGTTGACTACAGGGGCGACGGGTCCGGCGTAGGGGCTGGCGATGAGGGCGGCGGCTGGGGCGCTGGCGGCGGTTCCGGGTTCGTTGGTCTTGACGGTGGCACGGAATCCAAGACCATCGGCGACGTAGTCCACTCGTCGGGCCCTACCGTCGATGTCAGCGAGGGTGTAGGATCCCTTCTTGTTTCCAGCGGCATCACCTACTTCGGATCTGGAGTTGCTGGCACCAAGTCCATCCTTGATGTCATAACCGAAAGCATAATTGCCGAAAGCCTAAAGTGAAACAGTTATTTAGACACAAAATCATTATACCAATCCAACTGAGAATAATGTGCATAAAATATCTTGTTGCATAAAACATCTACTTACATCTTGAGTACGGGCATTGTTGCTGACTCCAGTGCTTACCAGGCCACCGGCCCAAGCATTGACTGCTACAAGAGCAGCGAAAAGGATAGTTACCTAAAAGGAGAAAAATCATCATTACAATACATTGCAATGTTGGATCTTAGTTGTGAAGGTGAGTTAACATGCTGGACTTCTGTACTAATGGTGTTAATATGCTTTGGGAAAATTCTTAAGTGAGAAAGCTGAACCTGTAACTCAATAAATTTGCTGGACTTCGACATGACTTCAAACATTCGGTTCGAACTCTCCTCTGAATATTATTAAATTATGTTTCACGCCTTTAAAGTTGAAGTATTAAATTGCATTACTATCACTGTTGACTGGCTGACATTGCGAAGTGATATTTTGAATCGAAAGGACAACGTATTTGGCAAGAGTTGCACATTAAACCAACTGCAGTGTTCAATGTGCTTGCTTGTATCGGGTTTTTTGACGGAAAAAATGACTTCCAAGTCATTCAACAATTGTGACACTGTGAGTGGAAAGCCCATCCACCAAAGCAAGGTGCTACCAAATTGGATGGGAAAAATCGGTGGAACTTTTTTTTGATGTCTTACCGTTTCCCAGTTCTTCAAGTGTCTTCAGTAAAAATGTCAACTCATTGTGATGAGTGGTTCTTTTTTTAAAGCATTTTGAAAGTGGGACTTTAATTATAATCACCCTTTCTCTCTATATATATATTGCCAATTCATATATAAATTTCACATTGTCTATTTTTTGGCGAATAAATTTATAAATAAATGGCGTAAATTCTAACCCATTAATATAATTGATATAAATATTAGTTTTAAAAGTGTAAACTTGCTTTTTTTTAAGCTGTCTAACCTGCACGTGTCTTCTATCTAATATCAGACAAAGCAAAATGGTAAACTTGATAAATTCTGATGATGAAAAATGTGTCCATCAAACAATGTTAACATTTACAATACATTTATACTGTATGCATACTTTTAGTTTTATTTAATTACCCGTCTAACATTTTTCTCCATTGTCTAGAATATTCCATATTCCGACCTGTTCAACGAATAACAAAGAAAAAAAAGAAGAATTCCGAATAAAAAGAGGTCACATATTATTTTTTACGCCATTTTCGCTTACTTATTACGATGGTTATCATAGATCGTACACACTTTTTTGTTTTATGATAATAATTAGGATTCGTATACGCTGCTCGAGACATTTAGATGCGATCAAAACGTTGGATGCTCACCCGAGATTATATCTGTTTTAAAATTTAAATTTCTTTAAAATTGCGCCTATTTGAGAATAATTTAAAAAGGAAATTATGTGACTTTAAAAAAAAAAAAAAAAAAAAAAAAAAAAAGAATGGAAATGGAAAAATTAATGGAAAATTTTTGAATTAAGCTTGATTATTATAGGGATTTGCATTTATGAATTTTAATATAAAATAAATTAAATTAATTTATACTACGACATATCTTCAGAATCTGATAGAGGTTCAACAAGTTTATCCTTTTAGATGGTTTGGATCAGGGGTCTCCAAACTTTCCAGCCTTAGGGCCATACTGTTTACTCCAGTAAGTACCAAGGGCCAAAACCGTGTTAATTTTTCTGCCATTATCTATAATTTCTAGTGTTTTAATGTGTTTTTATATCCAACTTATTACAGCAACAATAAGCTATTCGCTGTCGCGGGCCGGATGAATGACACTGGCGAGTCGAATTTGGCCCGCGGGCCGTAGTTTGGAGACCCCTGGTTTGGACGGTCGCTCCAGGGACATCTTGTGCACACGAGGGCTAAACCGACCGGGACCTACAGTTTCAAAGGAATTCCGAACCCCTCACAAACATCCATGCCAACCTGAAACCTGTGATAGCAAAGGCCACCTTTGGCTACCAGACCACTGACATTTTAGATGAGAATGGCTGCTATCCTTTTATTTACTCACTATTCAACTATTCTTTGCAGTTCATATTTCATCATCAAGTCATCTAAACGCGGGGTCGCGGATCCCCCCCCCTCTCCAGTTCTAGGGTTATAGCCTTCTATCAAAATCATGAACTCTTTTTGTCTTCCGGTAGAACTTTTACGGGTAATTACGCCACCTTTACGTATCGTATATGATAAACCCCTGAAAACTTATACGGGGCAGTCTGATTACCGATTCGAGGTACTTTAGACGCTCACAATCGCCAACAGGTCTCCTCTTTCGGATCTACAACATTGCCAACAACCAATTCGAACCTGGCCCCTCCTAATAGCTGGCTACGAAGTTGGACCACAAATCGAGAGCAACTAATAAATGCAACTTTTTATTTTATATCAAGGAACATGGCGTTATGTTGTACAGTGCGTTGAATGTCCAAACCAAGGAAACTTCGAAGGCAGATAACAACGTGTGCGAAGGCAATAAATTCATAAATCGGAGTGTTCGTGTTCTGGGTTGGTTTGATTTGTCGCTCTACGACCATTCTGTGCACATTTTGGGCTAATTAGACAGGAACATACAGTTAAACGTGGATTCCGAACCACTCACAAATATCCATGCCACCGACAGGAATCGAAGCCTGTGGTACCAAAGGCCAAAGCGCTAGCCAATTGGCTACCAGGCCGCACTCTGGGTTGAGGAAGGAAGGCGATAGTAGATTTGAATTAAATAAGTGCTTTGAGATTTTTGCTGCGTAATCTTCTTTATCTCAATTTATCCAATTATTATGCAAATAAAAGGGCAATGGGTGGTTTTAACACTTCAGTATACTATCTCGGGCAGACTATGTCTAGAAGACTTTCTGTGGTACACTCTAGACAATGCTGATTCTACTACCTGTCTTCTTTTCTAAAGGAAGATGACTTCTGTATAAAATGCCTTGCATTCGTCAATAACAACAGCAAATTTTAAATCCAGAAATTTATACCTGAATTCAAATTATTGCACCATTAATTCGTTGCCAATGTATGTAATAAGTTTAAAATATCAAATCATAACATAAAATTTGAAAGAGGCTATACATCTAGTTTAAGACTGTTAATACGAATTAGCTCTACTCATTTTAGACTTAAAAAATTTCATGTTAAAATGTAATCGCGGGTCGCAATACGCTGACTTTGAGGTTTGGTGAGGTGTCGCTCTACGGTCATTTTGTGCACACTTCAGTCTCCTGAGACCGAGACCTACAGTTTAACGTGATTTACTACTACACTACACCACATCACTGTGCCTAGAGCTAAATTTGCCCCTTTAAAGTTTGGAATTCCGAACCACAACAAACATCCATGCCACTTCCAGAATTTCAACCAGAAGCCGGTGATACCAAAGGCGAGCGCGCCAGCCACTTGGAATCTAGGTTTGTCTTAGTTTTTAGCGTTATGGTCATCTTGTGCACACTTCAGGCTAATTAGACCTGGACCTACAGTTTAACGTGGATTGCGAACTACTAACAAGCATCCATCCCAACGCCAGGATTCGAACCTGAAGCCTGTGATACCTAAGTCCAGAGCGCTAGCCAATTGGTCACCAGGCTGCCCTTTCTTTAAGGAAGATATTTTGAAATAATTCGACTTACCTTAGCAAGCATGTTGGCAAGACGACTCAAGGTGGGAAGTTGATGTCCATTGCAGAAGCCCAAGGTATTTATATACTGATGGGTCTCAAGGTCACAGGAAGCTCACCCCTGTGCTATACTTACACAAAAAAAGGGATCCCTCTGAAGAATGCACCCGATCGGCCCCACCCTTTACAAGGAACGTCAAAATAAACAAATTTTTAACTGACCTTCAACGTTTAGTCCAAAACATGAGTGTTTCTTCTTTTACAACACGTGCTTTACGTGGTGTCAGTTTTTTTAGTTAAGCATTTTAATTATGTGGTCGAAAGATATTGGAACTCGATAGCGCTAATTCAAGTATTAGTTATTATTATTATTATCTTGCAATAGCGTTCATACGCGGAAGCAAAAGGTGTCTTATTATTTTGTTTAGGTGTGACTTATCCTTGGCCCAGTTTTTCTCAGAGTTCTTTATGTGGTCTGAGGTGGAAAAATGGTCTTTTTAGTTTGTTTTTTTGTACAGAAACTAAGCTTTTCGTTATTGATAGGTTACACCCATGTCCATATTTTAGTAAAGTAGGAGGCTTACTTCATCGATCAACTATTCGTATGTTTAATTGCTTGTTGTGTTTTACATGACGACAAATGCCGAACTGCGTTGTTTAACAAGGAAAATGTTTCGAAATTTTTGAGGTTTCGGGATTTAACTCTTGAGAGACTGGTTCGTTTAAAACATTGCCCTGCATATCTGCACTGAATGTAAAAAAATATCAGTTCTTTCAGAAAGTTAATAAAAAGGTTTCTATTTATTTAAATTTTGGTAAACAAATAAACCGTTGCAAGTCATTGATACCACAGTAAAATTATATTGATTTTAGTAAATATTTTTTACAGTAAGTTTAATACTTGTTTATTAATAATAGAAATCCGAGCTCTACATTAAATTAAGTGCAATTTAATAAAAAATATTTAAATATTTTTTAAAATAAATTTTAAATTTTTTTATAAATTTAAATAAAAAATATTTAATATAATAATATATAAAATATATAATATACATAAAAATATAAAATATTTAATATAATAATATATAAAATATGTAATACACAAAAAAATATAAAATATTTAATATAATAATATATAAAATATATAATATATATAAAAATATATATAAAGTATTTTTTTTCTAATGCAGCTGATAAATACTTAGACAGATGTCTCTTATGCCATAAACAAGAACTACACCGATGTTATTCACTTAGCACCACTACCTAGGGAGCGCGTGTAGTTTGAAGAATTGCTGCGGATGCGGAGTAACAATGCTCCCACAGCTCTCTGCGATCCTATTAGAGCGGGACCTACGATTTAAAGCGGGTTCTGAACCACTACAAACATCTATGCCACAACCAGGAATCGTACTCGAAATTTAATGTATAAAATGTTAGATTTTTTTAGATTTATTAAATTTACTGCCAAATAACTGCTCGATAAATTTATTTGTTTGCTGTAAAGATTATTCTTCGACCCTCAGGCATCTTTCTCAAAGTTAATAAAAAGGTTTCTATTTATTTAAATTTTGGTAAACAAATTAACCGTAGAAGAACTCATTGATATCAGAATAAAATTACATTGATTTCAGTAAAATATTTTACAGTAAATTTAATACTTGTTTATTAATAATAAAGGTGAGAGATGAGAGAAAGATCAATAGATGTTTTTTCAAGTTTTCATTTTTTTTTTTTGAGTAAATTGTTTATTATTTTTCAAGGTACCGTTTTCATACGGGATGTTTTCTCTTTTTTTAATGAACGAACCAAGGAATATTGTCTTGTTAGGCTTTTGAATCATAAGATGGTTTTAAGGAGATGCTAAGTATTCCTTTGTATTGCAGTTTATGCAGGCAGTTTCCATTTTATTAAAAAAATAAAGTAAAGCAGGTTATTCAGGCAATTTCCATTTTACTATTAAAAATACAGTAATTTATAAATGAAAAATAAATACATATTTCAGCGAAACGAATATGATAAAAGCGAATTTTTATAAGGAATTTTGCAGACGAATATAAAAACCACACAATTAAACTTCTGTCGCGATTATAAATATGTAATTATTACTAAAATAAAACACTAGTGATAATGCTGACGGTGGAGTGTGAAGCATCAGTCTAGAAATTTTTTGTGTGCGCCAGTGCAAAAACCTGAGTGTCAAGAAGAACTTTTAAAAGCTATGATGGCATTTCCTCCCTTTTCGGCCAGCTCTCCCCCTGGGTAACTGAATACACTAAGTACCTAGGGTTGTTACTAGAAGCAAAATTATCTTTCAATTACTACATTAAGAATACCGAGTATTAAACTCGACAGCCTAATTTCCGGAAGTAGCAAACTAGCGATAAAACACGCGCTTCTGGTCCACAAATCCATTATAAGACCCATTCTCATGTATTTTGGGCCACTCACAGATATTAAGAGACTGCAGGTTTGACAAAATAAGCACCTGGTTCTCCCTGGTTTCTTTCGACGAAAATTTATTCACAGAGACCTAGACTTCGAACCCATTTCAAATGACTTAATCAAAATTTCAAAGAAATTTCTCAAAAAATGTCCTGAGATTACTAATGAGTTAATTCGGCGCCTTCTAACTTATCACCCTGGTGTGAAAAGTTCGCAAAAAAGGCCCAGAACCATCTATGACATCTCCATTTGGCTTCCTATAAAATAGTGGTTGCAGTGAATGTTGTCACACAGGGGGCAACATAGAGGTTCTTCTATACCAGGGGTGATCAACCCAAATGATCTTGCGGGCGATTTTGAAAATGCACCCTATAAAAAAATATATAAAATTATATATCCCCCTATTAGATTTAGATTTATTATTTTTGTGTTTACTATTAATCTTAAATGTCAACATAGATAATATAATAATAATGATACTGAATGCACTTTGCAAAGAAATATAGAACACTAAAATTGAAATATAAAAAATATATAAATATAAGCGAAATAAAATCCTTAAAAAATGTTTATTTTACGAGTGCGATATTGGTTCCTCCACTGTTTCACTTAGTTTTTGCAACTCGGTCTTAATTTGGGTATTTGCATTTGTTGGTCCGTTATGTTTGAACGTGTTTTGTGTTGTGTCAATATTACTTTAGGAAAAAAAACGATTCGCAGGTGTAAATTGAACCAAAAGTACTAACAACTTCAACTAAGAATCTGGCTTATGCTATTATCAACGATGGTCACTGCGTCATAGAACCTGTTATATTAGATGTTCCAAGATACGCGCGCATCATGAGTTCGCAGAATATAATTTCGTAATTCTAGGAACTCATAAATAAAACAGGAAATATCTATCATATATGCGCAAGAATATTATTTTTTCTCCTAATTTCGACAGTTAATTTCTGAATGTAGGGATGCACACATACTGTGTTTTTTATTGCATTGGTTTTTACTACTTTGGCCACTATAAAATAAATATATTTTGTAAAAGTGTGATAAACCTCACGGGCCGGAAAAATATTCAAGGCGGGCAGCGGGTTGACTACCCCTGCATTAGCTAATGATTTCTAGCCAATTACAATAAAACAAGAAGAAATATTTTCAAATAATTAAACAAAATATAAAGAATTCAAATTTTGTGTTTATAATATTAATGTTTTCTTGTAGTTGTTATTCAATACTTCAACCACACGAATTTGCCATAAGCGCACATTTCAATGAAAAAGTCTTTTGAAGTTCTGATCTGTTCTTAAGTGCAAATACGTTAAACGATCTACTTCAACATAAAAAGAGCATTATGTTCTTTGGGCACGATGTAAACTTTAAACTCAAGGATATGTTTTAGAAATAGTTTTTTTTTCCTGTTTGCTTTACATTTAAGAGTTAACCTGAAATTACGGTATTGTATTTCATGAGAGATTTCACATTCAGATTAAAGATCACAGAGTATACGATTTGTCTGCTCCAAATTTATGAGCTGAAAACTTGAAATCAAATTTGTTTTTCCTCACGATTTG
This sequence comes from Caerostris darwini, assembly GCA_021605075.1. NCBI lineage: Eukaryota > Metazoa > Arthropoda > Arachnida > Araneae > Araneidae > Caerostris > Caerostris darwini. The sequence continues at coordinate 87,534 of BPLQ01014930.1, forward strand.
AACTCGATTTAAGTTAATTCAAGATTTTATTTAGACTTTTCTTTTTTAACGCGTTCTTTTTTATGCTCCTTTCTTTTGCTTGCGTGTATTTAAATTTATTTATTAAGATGTTATTACAGCATATAAACAATTCATAATCGGTAATTTCTTTCACGGATACTTTATTTTAATTCGATACTGTGATATTCTTTTTTAATGTCAGTCACGCGTAGGAGTTTTTTTTTTCGTAGTTAATTTTAATAATCCATAAAATCGCATTTTTTTTTTTTTTAGATTTATTTATTAGTTAATAAAAATATGTGATAGTCAAATAAACTTATATCAAAATGGAATGTATGTATTATCTCCATATAGCTATTACTGCCTGGTGGACAAGTGGCTAGCGCTCTGGGCTTTGGTATCGCAGGCTTAAGGTTCAAATCCTGGCTGTTGCGTGGAACTTTGGGAATGGTAAGGAATCATTTTTTAAATTGTAGATCGCGGTCTGTTTAGTCCAGAGATGACCAACCCAAACGATCTTACGGGCCACTTTGGAAACGCATCCTAACTCCGCGGGCAGCATAAAAAATTATATGTCCCCCTATTAGATTTAGAACCACTATAGACATCTTTTTGGAGTGAAAAATGGAAACATATTGAGTTATTATTGTTTTGTTTACAACTATTATTTTCACATGTAAACGTAGATGATACTAAACGCACATTGCAAATAAATAAGTAACACTAAAAATGAAATATAAACAAGTAATATAAAAAAGCATTTTAAAGTCAATTCTTACTTTTTTTTTCACACTATTGCAGAAAGTCCTTTATAAAAAAAGTTGACATTTTCCTCTTACATCTGGCGCCATCTATTGGTAGATACATGCAACTTAAATCTAAAAAAAACCTAAAATCAATTAATTAAATTTAATTATGAATTAATATTTGAAAAAACTGTATTAACATCAAGAGTCATCCACTGCAAGTTAAACAAAAATGTATTTGAACTTGAGTGGAGGAATAAAAAGTATTTTATGAACGATTGAAAATTTGAACAAGATATATATATATAGGGAGAGTGTTGAACCAATAGTAGGAATTTAATAATAAAAATATATAAATATAAACGAAAAAAAAAGAAGGAAGTCATTAAAAAAATTTTTATTTTACTAGTGCGATATGCGTTTCTCCACTTTTTCACTTAGCTTTTGCAAATCGATCTCACTTTTGGTATTTGCACATCGTAATGGGTGTTGCAGATTAGCGTCCGTTATGATTTAGCGTTCATTTTAGAAAAAAAAGGTTCTAATAAGGTCTAAGTTGAATCAAAAGTGCTAAAAATTTCAATTAACAGTCTGGTTTGCTCCAATCAACTGTGCTTAACTAGGGGTGGTCACTGAGCCACTGAGGTCACTTAAGCGAAACATAGAGCCTGTTATATTACACTCATGTCCATAAATTAAGGATAATTCAGAATCACACAGAAACTGAACTCTAAAATAAAAATTTCACCTGTAGAATTATCACACACATCTTGAAAAAGAATATGCAAATTACAGGAAACCACCAGATGGCGCGGATAGTACGTCACAATTACGAGAGTGTAAGAGAGGGGTATATAAGGAGTGGTGGCAAAGAAGTAAAATTGTTCACAAGCGCTTTAAAAGCCTTTAAGTGCAATAACCGCATAGTTATGGCACAAAGGAAGCATTTGGATGATTTTTTACGTGGTAGAATTATCGGACGACTGGAATGTGGACGTATCCAGCTGAAAGTATCCGAGGAACTTGGAATCGCCCAGAGTGTCATCTCCAGTCCTTGGCAACGATTCCAAGATGATGGTAATGTGAGTAGATGTTACAGCACAGGTCGCCCCCGAGTTACAACACCGAATGAGGACCGGTATTTAGCAGTTACTGCCAAAAGAAACAGACGGAGAACAGCATCAGACCTGTCTCGTCAGCTCTCTTCAGCTACCGGTACGACAGTTTCAAGGCAGGCCGTGTACAGACACTTAGGGCACATTGGTCTATATGCTCGTAGGCCTGTCAGATGTGTTCCACTTACCGCAACTCACTGTCGCCTGCGATTAACCTGGAGTAGAGAGCATGCATTGTGGACACCGCAACAGTGGTCTTGTGTGATGTTTTCCGACGAGTCCAGGCTTAGTTTGCAATCTGAGTCTCGCCGGACTTTCATATGGAGAGCGCCAGGTACCCGTTACCACCAAGAGAACACCATTGAACGACACCGTTACAGTGGTGCAGGATGGATCGTTTGGGGAGGAATTATTCTTGGTTCCAGAACTGACCTGCATGTTCAGAGTGTAACGATGACAGGCCACATCTATCGGGATGTCATTCTGGAACAACATGTACGTTTGTTTCGGGGCGCCATGGGTGCTGAATTTCTGTTTATGGAAGACAACGCTCGTCCTCACCATGCAAACATTGTAGACGAATGCCTTCAATTGAAGGATATCACCCGTATGGATTGGCCAGCATACTCACCGGACTTGAATCCAATAGAGCATGTGTAGGATATGCTTGGCCGACGAATTGCAGCCCGTCAACCCCCTCCCACCTGTCAACCGGAACTTCGAAGGGCATTGCTTGATGAGTGGTGTAATATTCCCCAAGATCAGATTGATAATTTGATACTCAGCATGCCTAGACGTTGTAAGGCCTGTATTGCATCATCCGGGAGACATACTCCATATTAACCATCCTACTAACCATGTTATACTGTTTTTTGTAAATAGGTTCTTTTTTGAAATTTGCTCCAGGGAGTAAAAATCGCAATTTTTATTAATTATGTCAAACATATAGCATCTTTTTTGCTCTTTACCTTTTGTTTAATAAATAGACTTTACAAATAAGTCAAATTTCTTTTGCTTCTGTCTCTTTCTTTGCCTGAACTTCATTATCCTTAATTTATGGACATGAGTGTAGATGTTCCAAGATGCGTGCTCATCATGAGTCCGCAGAATATAATTTAATTATTCTGTGAACTCATAACTTTACACTCATCAATAAAATAGGCAATATCTGTCCTATATTCGCAAGAATATTATTTTAAAATCAAGTTAGTTTATTCTCATTATTTCGGCAGTTAATTTTCGAATAGATGGATCCACGCATAATGTATTTTTTTAATACATTGGGTTTCACTACTTTGACCATTATAAAACAAATATATTTTGTAAAAGTGCGATAAATCTCATAGCCGCAAAAATATTCAAGGCGGGTCTCATGCGGTCCGCCAGTCGCTGGTTGGCCACCCCTGCTTTAGCTCCTCGTGTGTACAAATTGAGACAAACCAAACGGTATAACTGTTACATTTCGTGCTAATTGTTTGATTAACAAGCTCTTATTTACCGTTATATTCAAAATAAGTAGGTTTGTACCATAAGCTCTTATTTACATAGCGTTATTCACCACTAATAAGGCAAATTTATAGCAATCTCAGCGTTATTCAAAGTGCACTATTGGAGTATTTTCGTCTCATCTTGCTATTTGCCACCGAAATTTTGAATGAACATCCTACTGTTTGTCATTCTACGGTCATCTTGTGCACACGAAGGCTAAACAGACCGGGACCTACAGTTAAAGTGGATTCCGAACCACTGACACACATACATACCACCTCCAGGATTCGAACCTGAAGCCTGTTTTACCAATATATATATATATATATATATATATTGGTCTTGGACGCCTTAAGGCAAGCGCTGCACAGACGTTACTCACTTTACTTACCAGGGGGTGCGTGTAACTTGAAGATAAGCCACGGACGCGGAGTAACAATGCCCCCGCAACGCTCGGGACCTACGGTTTCAAGTGGATTCCGAACCCCTACAAACATCCATGGCGCCGCCGGGACTCGAACCCGAAATCTGTGGCACCGAGCGCCATACATATATATATATATATATATATATTTGATGCCGTACCGTTTTCCCCTTCTTTAAGTATCTTCGGTTCAAATTTGAACTCATTGTGACGAGTGGTTCTCTTTTTACAGCATTTTGAAAGTGGGACTTTAATTATAATCATTCTGTATATAATTATGACTAAAATAAAATATACAATAAACATACAATAAAATATACAATACAAATAACAATACATACAAGTGATAATGCTGACGTTAATGCGAAGCAACTGTCTAGAAATTTTTTGTGTGTGCCAGTGTAGAATTTAAGTATCAAGAAGAACTTTTAAAAGCTATGATGACATTTCGCATTCGCAATTCTTCTTATAAACAAAAACCACAGCGCCATCTGCTGGCATAAACAATTAAAAATATTTCTTTTATTTAATAAAAAGTAAAACAAAAAGAATCTTTTAGGGAATTTTTTTTTTTTTTTTTTGTTACGAACTAGATAAAAGAATTTATGAATTCAAAGAAAAACATTGGTAATACGGGTAATTGGTAGTGTTATAGTTTTTAAATTTTAGGAAACGTAAAGAGTTCGATAAATTTCTTAAACTTTTTTTTCATTTAGAGATAATCTCGCGCCAAATTAGCACTTACCCTGTAATTTAGAACGTAAATAATTCTTACCCTTTTTTTGGTTTTATGTAAACGCATGTAAATTTATTTTTGAAAAAATTATTTTAATGATATTTATAATCATGATTTCTCATTATTTAAATATTTAAAAAAAATAAATAAATACCATTAAATAGACAACAGAAGAAATCATTTTAATAAATAACAATGCAGTAACGTAAATATTTGTATATTTTTATATCACTACGAAGACTTCCATGAAAAACAACGCTGCGATATATAAAAAAACTACATGCAAAATGATAATGATGAACGTTGATGATTGTCGTACTCTTTTGGTGCAACAATGAAAACTGCCCAGAATATATTTACAAATATAATAAAATTAACTTAAAATTATAAACAAATAAAAGAAAATAAAAATATTTAAAAAATTAAAATAGAAATTAGATTAAATTTTTACGCGTATAATACGTTTTAAATCATAATTGGGAACGTAAGAGCCCGTCTCCTGTATTGCTGTATTTTCATGATTAATAAGCGTGTCAAAAGATTTAAGGATAGTCGGTGGTCTAGCGCGGGTGAATTCGGCGAGTTTTCAAGATTTTTTTTCCTAATGAAAACAATGAACAATGTTATTCACATTCTATAGATATGTTAAATCACGTTAATAGTATACAAAAAAATTATAATTAAAAAAAAACACTTTTAAGTAGTTAAGGAGTGGCGCTGAAGTTGCCCTCCTCATAAATATGGACCTGGGTGGTGGGTCAAGTTCTAGCTCTTTCACTTATCTGTAAACAAAAAAGGAAGAACAAAATTCTGATCAGTATGAGTGTAGTTATCGCAGGAACTAGATTTAAAAAAATTGACAAAGCGGCTCATTGTTGAAATTTGCATACAGAAAACAGACTATATTTTCATCATTTTTAAGAAAAAAATAAGAAGTATTCAACGTAAAAACTTTTTTTTAGTTCCAGCGATAGGTACTGGTGTACTGAATAACATAATAAAATTTGAGACGAATCGGCCAAGTAGTTTTTTTTTTTTTTTTTTTTTTTTGCCTCACATCGTGCGGAAAAAAATAGTTTTAAAATAAATGAGTTTGAAGTTTAAGGTAAGCATATTTTCAATATGGGGTAAGTAAGCATAATAGAGAGTTTTTGCATACCGTACGTTAGTTACCGTAGGACGTCCGTTAGCTTTTTCTCCCTAGCGCGCATGCTCAGTTTCCTATGAGCATGCGCGCTAGGGAGAAAAAGCTAACGGACGTCCTACGATAACTAACGTACGGTATGCAAAAACTCTCTATTATCAGCTAAATGGGCCATAGAACTTAAAATACCGTCAATATCATTACCAAAATTTAAAAGTATATACTCAAAGGATTATACTTTCGAAATATAGGGGGGAAAATTCAATTCTTTGGAAATTCTAGACCATCGGGTCCCTTTTTAAAGAAGGAATGTTAATAGCTTTATGAATATCAGAATTGTGCGCAAAGTGGTAAATAGACATTACTTTTCTATTCACGAATATAACACACATTAAATTATATCGTAAACAATCGAGACGTTTCAAAACATTGGTAAACTCTGAGATGTGGCTGTTTAAGTAGCCATTACAGTCATGTAGGCTGAAGAGAGATATAAATCAAGAAAATGAATTATGCTATTGAAGGCATAATAAGAAGTAATTTATCTCCATAGTTGTGGAGATAAATGATTGCTCTCATGCAACTAATTAAGCGAATGTCATCATTATTTCGATGTCAACTGTTACTAATCGTATTTCCGGACTGGTTTATATAAAAAAAAAATGTTCGGAAAAAAATCTTTCGTTTTTTTTATTTTTATTTTTTGTTCATGTGTTGCTCATCTGTAGTGTTTCGGAGCACATTTGTTTGAAGAATTTATATTCAAATTATGGCCTGATTACCGATCGTGGGGAAAAATAGCTAATCGGATGGATTGAAAAGAGCGGCAACATAGGGAAGAAAATATCATTTGAAATGAATCTTAATTGAGAAGAAGTTTATCTTTTAATCATTAAAATTCTAGTTACACGATATTAAAAGAAAATCTTGAAAAAAATTCACACTAACTGTCATAATTTTTTCTTTCAAAGTAACTTTGCATATATCTGACTAGTACCTCTAAAAAATAATTGATTCGTCTTATTCCGCCGTTCAATCGGATGTTAATAATATCCACAATCCATGGTCGAATTATATGTTGTATTGGAAAGGACTGGTGTATTGAGTTTGGAATGATACTAAATGCACAATTGCGCGTATCTAGGGATGATCACAGAGGGCAATTAGAGTGAAGCATAGAACCTGTTATATTAGATGTTCCAAGATGCGCGCGCAGCGTGAGTTCACATAATATAATTTAATTATTATAAAACAGGCAATATCTGTCATATAATCGCAAGAATATTATTTTAAAATCAAAGTTATTTTTTCTCATCATTTCGACGGTTAATTTTTGAATACGTGGATGCTCAAATATTGTATTTTTTTTAATACATTGGCTTTTATTACTTATGGCCATTATGAAATAAATATATTTTGTAAAAGTGTGATACATCTCACGGGTTGGAAAAATGTTCAAAGCAGGAAGCATACAGCCCGCGGGTTACCCCATATTTATTAATTTTTTTTTAACTTAATTACTTTGTGCTTCCACACAAAAAAATCGGAAAAAAAAATCATAATTTTAGTTGAATCGATGAAAAGGCAAAATAATCATTACCAAAATCAGATCAACCTTGAAAAGAAAAATGGAAATTAAGTTAAATATTATCCATATTCACGCTTACATAAACTAAATGATTTTGAAATTGTTTTCAATTAAAATGGTATTTATTCTGAGCAGAAAATAACATATCTAAGTGTCAAAATGCGATACATTAAAAAGTAATTTGATTTTTTAAAAAAGAATTTCATCAAAAAATCTCTCAAAATGGATATCAATGCGAACGAATGTAGCAGGGAAACAATGGATTGAACGCTATCTGGCACCAAGAAACAAAACTAGTTATTTTTCTTCTGATTTTTTTCAATGTCGTCGACCTACAATACTGGGCGGGCAATATTTATTGTTTATCTGTGAGCAATTGACCTCACCTTAACTGACAAAAAGTTTTGTTTGGCTAATTTATGCGCCATAACAAGAGGGGTTTTTTTTTCTGTTTCAGAAATGGTATAAAAGCTAGAGCAGACAACGTTCTCTTTACTAGCAACTTCAGCTAACTTACCTCTTTCACCATGTTCGCTAAGGTGAATTCGTAATTTTGAATTTGTATACAAAAACTAAAGTGTTCCATAATTTGTAATTTTAAATTAATGCAAATTTTTAATTATTCTTTACTATCGTTTATACTGAGATTTTTCGTGAGAGTTTTTATATATAGCGCCTGATGGTCGAGTGGAACACGCTCTGGCGCTCGGCACCACAGGTTTCGGGTTTGAGTCTCGGTGGTGGCGTGGATGTTTGTAGTGGTTCGGAATCCACTTTAAGTCGTAGGTCCCGGTCAAATAGGATCGTAGAGCGTTGCGGGGGTATTGTTACTCCGTAATATATATTTTTTTATCTTCAAGCTACACGCTTCCCCTGGGTAATACAAAGTGAGAAATGTCTGTGCAGCGCTTGCCTTAAGGCATTCAAGACCAAGCTGTCTAAGTATTTGCCAGCTGCATTAGAAAGGAGGACTATCGTTTATATTGTTTTTTTTGGAAGAGTTTTTATATATGGGGCCTGATGGTCGAGTGCTCTGGTGCTCGGTACCACAGGTTTCGGGTTCGAGTCCCGGCTGTGCTATGGGTGTTTGTAGGGGTTCGGAATCCGCTTTAAACCTTGAGTCCCAGTCTAATAGGATCGTAGAGTGTTGCGGGGGTATTGTTACTCCGCGTCCGTAGCTACACGTGCCCCCTATGGTGAACATGCTAACACCTTGGTAGTGCTAAATGAGTAACTTCAGTGCAGCCCTTGCTGATGGCATAAAGATAACTGCTTATATTGCCAGCTGTTTTAAAACAACAACTTCTCTAATGTTTAAATATATTATTTTAATGAATAATAATATATATATTTTTTTTAATGAAACTAAAACTAAATCACGATCTCTGGTTTAATCTTTCATCAAATTCTGAAAAATTTTCCGATCAGTTATCTTTTATAGTTTTAATAAGATAAACGTATAGATAAGGCAAAATACACGAAAAATTTCTTACTTATGTATTCTCTTAGAGTTTGAAATATATTTTGACATATTTATGCATTCTCGTAGCATTCTTTTAATTCTCTTGACATACTTATATATTTTCTTAGTATTTGAGATCTATATGTTTCTATATGTTGGTATAGTTATGGGTATATATTTATATTATTTTAGTAGGCAAATCACATTTTGATAAAGTTCTGCATTTTTTTAGTATTTGAAGTATATTTTGGTATATTTCTGCTTTCTCTTAGCATTCTTTTAATTCTCTTGACACATTTGTATATTTTCTTAGTATTTGAAATATATTTTGTTATATATTTCTGCATTCTCTTAGTATTCTTTTAATTCTCTTGGCAGGCTTGTATATTTTCTTAGTATTTGAAATCTACATTGGTATGTTTCTATATTTTGATAAAGTTATGGATATATTTTTACATTCTCTTAGTATTTAAGGTATCTTTTTGCATACTTTTGTATTTAGTATTTGCTTATATTATATATTTTGATATATTTCTGCGGTCTCTTAGCATTCCTTTAATTCTCTTGGCATTCTCTTAGTATTTGAGATCTATATTGGTATGTTTCTGTATTTATGGTTATATTTTTGTATTCTCTTAGTATGCAAATCATATTTTAGTATATTTCTGTATTCTCTTAGTATGCAAATCATATTTTGGTATATTTCTGTATTCTTTTAGTATTTGAAGTATATTTTGGTATATTTCTGTATTCTTTTAGAATTTGAAGTATATTTTTATATATTTCTGCATTCTTTAAGTATAAGTATCTTTTGGTATATTTCTACATTCTTTTAGTAAAAGTATATTTTGGTATATTTCTGCATTCTATTAGTATTTGAAGTATATTTTGGTATATTTCTGCATTCTTTTACTATTTGATGTATATTTTGGTATATTTCTGCATTCTATTAGTATTTGAAGTATATTTTGGTATATTTCTGCATTCTTTTACTATTTGATGTATATTTTGGTATATTTCTGCTTTCTTTTAGTATTTGAAGTATATTTTGGTATATTTCTGCATTCTTTTACTATTTGTAGTATATTTTGGTATATATTTGTGAATTTTTAAAATTTTTTATTTATTATTATTATTTATTTTTTTTGTATTTTGGTATAACTCTTGAATGTTTCCACAGGTAGTCATCTTCTGCGCTGCTTTGGCAGCTGCCCATGCTTCCCTCGTGGGACCCTTGGGATACGGGGCCTACGGATACGGCGCCCCCGTTCTCGCTGCTGGCCCATATGGTCTCGGCAAGGGACTGATCGCCGCCCCTGCAGTGGCCACCGTGTCTTCTCAGAGGACCGCTATCAACCACGTCGCCCCTGCTGCACCCATTGGCGCCGCCGCACCCTACGCCCTCGCCAACGGATACGTCGCCGGCAATGGAATTCTCGCCAACGGACTCGTCGCTGGACACGGACTTGCCGGACCTCTGGTCTACGGAAATGGTTATCTGGGAGCTCCCTATGGTCTCGGAGTAGGAAAACTCGGTCATGGAAAGATCTGGTAGAAATTCTGTTCTGCGTCATGTCGAAATTATGAAATTATTAGTATCAGTTAAATAAATTATTTGTCAGCAAATTTGTCTTGTCAATTGATTTCAATCGCTTCAAAACAATTGAAGAATATCTTTTTAAATTTCAGAATATTTTGGGAAGATTCAGTTAAATAACGTAATTGGATAGCATGATGGTCGCTAAATAGGTTCAATATAAATACATTGATTAAAGAAGGAGGGCCAACCCAAATGATCTTGCTGGCCACTTTGGAAATGCATCCTAACTCCGTAGGGCCGCATATAAAATCATATATCCCCCTATTAGATTTAGACCCTCTGCAGACATTTTTTTGGAGTGAAACACTGAAGCATAATCAGCTATTATTGTGTTTACTATTATTCTTGCACACAAACATAGATAACATAATAATAATGATACTAAACGCACATTGGAAAGGAATATATAACACTAAAAATGAAATATAAAAAATATAAAAATATAAATGAAATTTAAAAAATGAAATCATTACAAAATATCTATTGTACTAGTGCGATATGTGTTTCTCCGATGTGCGATATGTGATATTGGTCACAGTCACTGAGATCACTTACAGTGAAGCATAGAACCTGTCATATAAGATGTTCCAAAATAGGCGTGCCTCATGAGTTCGTAGAATATAATTTAATTATTCTGTGAACTCAAAACTACTCAACTCATTTCTATATAAGTAGCAATAATTTTGATGATTTCCCACAGTAAACTCAATAAACTTTTATGTGAGGTTAATTATACAAGTATTTGATACCACTGATTGGATACAAAGGATTGTCAAAATGATACCACTGATTACAAGGGACAATAACTTCACTGTTCATTCATAATAAACTCAAAATCAATATACATTTCAAAAGGCTTTTCCCCCACCTTTTTAGATTCTGATCAAGTAGATCACTTGTATAATAATAAAAAAAAAGGTAGGGTATACATTATAAAAATACTTATTTTGAAACATGTAAAGTTGAAATAAAATATCCTATATCATAAAGGTGATATATATTCAAATCATTGTAGCAGTTAAAATAAAGCAGATGTAAAAAGATATCATTGTTCAGCATTTTGTATGGCATTCGTTGTTCTGTGAAATATAATAAAAATTTCACAAAAAAAACAAAATTTAACTGAAATTTTAAAAACAATTTTAAGTGCCCATTATAAAAAAAAAAATTTTTTAAATCTTAGAAATTAATTTACATTGTTTAAATTGCTCACAGTGTTAAGTAATAGTAGTTGGTTTATGGTTTAAATAATTCAAATGTAGGTTTTTTAAGAAACACATAAAATTCCATTAATTGAAGAAATACACCACAGCTATGATTCTAATACATAACTTAATAGTTAAGTTTTAATTTTTATCTTTATTTCTTCATTTTTCGAGATTTATAAATTTTTTTTTGTAGCATTATTATTGTATGATCAAGAAAATAAAAACACATAGCACTAGTGGACTGTAAAAACACGTCTCGTTTATTTGAAAACCTAACGCACACTGTTGATGTTACATTTCTTTCCCCCTCCAGTCAGTTCGCATCCACGCAGACAGGATGTTTACATTATCGGGCGCTGGCTTCCAGTTAGATTTTTTTTTCCTATTATTTTTTTTGACTATGCAGTGGAGCTATTTATCCATGTGGCAACAATTATTTTTAAAATTTTCTTTAATATTGTCATTAGTATGTAAATGCCAAATACAAGTCATTTACATACTTTACAATACATTTTCATACTATATTTATGACATTATTAAATTATGTTAAATTATTAAAACTATGTCTTTTTATATTAAATTAATTGAATTGAAAAGTAATGAAAAGTAAAGTGAATTATAAAAGTAACTTTTTATTTTCTTAGTAATGGAAATTGTCTTGTTATAAGTTTGTTTTGTTTAATGTGCATGCTTATACAAACTCAGATGAGCTCAATGTGATGCCAACCAGCCGTCCTCAGATCTGCTGTTTTCATAGTCTGCACCGAAGTCAGCCTTTTTCTGATAAAATAATTTCTGATATAATATTTCATACTTTAAATGAAATAGGCAGTGTTCTGCTGATCAGTTTCAGTTTCCAAACTTTAGGAATCATTCGTCAGCACATTTGATGGATTTACTTTGGAATAACCAATTTATTTATTCATTGCATGGTGCTTGTATATAATGATGCCAGCCACTGCTTTTGGTGGCATTTAACCCATGGTGCTTGTATAGGATGATCAATCATCATTATAAGCTTGTATAGTGCTTTTATAGGATGAACAATCGTCATTATAAGCTTGTATAGGATGATTGTATAGTACTTGTATAGTATTTTAAACCACCGCTACCTTCATGGCATTATTCCAAATATTCCGGGCAACATTTTTGAACGGTGACATTACTATGGCCCTAATTCTAGTCGCTATAATCCTTCACATTGAGCATCCTCTTATTCAGCACAATTAGAATTCCTCAATTTCTCAAAATTCCCACCTTGTAATTCCGTCGATACCAGCTGCCCACGTATGTTGCCCTAATTGCTTGGTAAACTAGCTAGATACCATGAATCATGTACATAATTTTACGTACTTTTAAATAAAAAGGTGGATCTCTTCTGTGCAGATACATAGTATTCTATATAACGCCATCACAAGGTTCTTGGACTATCATGCTTATGTGAATTCACGTTATACTAAACGAAGACATTACAAAATGAAAATAATATTTTTCTTTCATTCAAAAGAAAGCAGTTTATTAAAGTAATAATGTACTGAAATTGTCTCTTGTTGATATTACATGAATATTTTCTCGACATTCTTGCTAAGTATTGTTAACCTACAGGGTGATTATAATTAAAGTCCCACTTTCAAAATGTTGTAAAAAAAGAACCGCTCGTCACAATGAGTTCAAATTTGAACGGAATAAACTTGAAGAAGGGGGAAAAGGTACTGGTCCAAAAACAGTTTAAAAAATGGTTACAACGATTTTTTCCATCCAATTGGGTATGACCTTGTCGTGGTGGATGGGCTTTCCACTCACAGTGTCACAACTGTTGAATGACTTGGGAGTCGAAACAATCAAGCACATTGAACACTACAGTTGGTTTAATGTGCAAATCATGCCAAATACGTTGTCATTTCGATTCAAAATATCACTGGCAGCCGAATTTAATGTGTATTTAACGTTTAATGCCAGCAGTTTAATGTGCATTTCATGCCAAACACATTGTAATTTCGATTCAAAATATCACTGGCAGCCGAATTCACTATCTTTAAGCCGCTTACAGCGCCATCTATTGATACACTTTGGAACTTTTTTGATGCCGTACGATTTTTCCGTTTTTCGAGTATCTTCAGTTCAAATTTAAACTCATTGTGACGAGTGGTTCTTTTTTACAGCATTTTGAAATTGGAACTTTAATTATAATCACCCTGTATATAAAAGAAGAATTCTGATGAGTTCAAAATTTGAGTTTTAAACTCGACAAGCGAGTCCCAGCTGAAAGCTTCCTGTATATTCAAGGTGTGAGCACGATAAATCTGTAAGCCTGAAATTATTTCTGTTGAGTGAAGCAAAAGAAAAGAGAGATCAACTCCATAGAAGCTAATCTCCTGTGGCTTGGTTCATATTGCGTAAACGAAACGTAGGTTTAGTGTGACGAGTTCCTCGCCCTGAGTAACGCTGCACATGCTGCATACAACAATTCAACAATTACATTTTAGTGACATATAATGGCATATCAGAGTGACAGATTTCACTGACATGACAGATTCAAAACAATAGCAATTTTGACGAGATTACAAGTCTCCATAACTTTTTTATTTGATCTTGTAAGATATTATTTGCTTTAAATTAATTTACATACACACACGAAAAATAAATATTTAACAACTTTTAAAATGATTCAAAAATAAAGATTTTTTGGAAAATATTTAAATCTAAATATTAATAATATACGAACGAAAGTGCTTAAATATATATCAAATAATCCACGTATGGAATGAATTTAAAATTATATTAAAATCTCAACACACTGATTGAATCGAATCTATATCCTTTAGAAAATCCATTTCATAGAATTATTTTTCTCTATTCTTGAATCATTTTAGAGCGAAGCAGTACTATAGAATTGCCATATTATAGAGGAATTGTGTTATACGGAATATTTTTGCAATTATGTTATTAATTTTGAAATTATATTTTTATTTCTTTGTATTATATTATAATTTTGTTATTATATTATTATTTTGTTATTATATATTTATATTTTGTAATTGTATTGTTATTTTTCTTAATTATATTATTAATTTTATAATCATAATTTTTTTTTTGTAATTATATAATTAATTTTATAATTATATTATTAATTTTGTAATTATATGTTATTTTTGTATTTATATTTTCATTTTTTATAATATTATTATTTTGTTATTATAATTTTATTTTGTAATTATATTATTAATTTTGTAATTATATTATTAATTTTGTAATTATATTATTAATCAAGTAATTACATTTTTGTTTTTTGTCATTACATTCTTATTTTTTGTAATTATATTATTATTTTGTAATTTTATTTTTATTTTTTGTAATTATATTATTTATTTTATAATTATATTAATTTTGAAATTACATTTTTTTTTTTTGTCATTACATTTTTATTTCTTGCAATTACATTTTTATTTTTTGTGATTATATTATTATTCTGTTATTACATTTTTATTTTTTTGAAATTATATTATTAATTTTATAATTATATTATTTTTTGTAAATATATCATAAGCATTTTCTAATTTATTTTGTATGAAAATTAGATTTTCCAAAACTATTTCATAAGTTATAGATAAATAATTTTGTAAGTAACTTCTATTAGAATATCAAAAATTTTAAAAACTATATTTGTTTTTATTCAATTTCTTTTTTTAATTTCACAGCCTATAAGACGAAATATTTAACCCCATTTTCATGTGATATACGAGAACACTATTAAATAAGCATGATTGACACATTTCAATTATTTACGAATTGAATACGGAGGAAAATTCCAAAAGTCCTTGAAATTATAATAACAAAAAGGTGTTGCATAGAAACCCCACTTGAATTTCTAGCATTACTGTTTGGAATTCACGATCTCTGGCCTTTTTTATTAACTGAATAACCTTCAGGAACAAAATCGGGTGAACTATACTCATTAATTTTTTGTAACTTTTAATGTTTAAGCCAGAAATATTAAAATTCGCGTGATTTATTTCAAAGGTGGGGTGACTAAAAATATAAACAACCAAGGTCACAAAACCAGATTTTAATTCAATCATTTCGCTAACGATGCATGACATAGTTTAAATTGAAATTTAACGCTATAAAAGACGATTATTTAGTTATTAGCAACTTAGCTAAGCAACACCGGAAACCCTCAACATGTTTGCAAAGGTAAGGTGAATTTACTTGTTGTACGTTTTTATACATTTCCTCTTGTAGAGTTTTACAAAATTTCTCTTAAGTTTGCTGAATTATTACTGAGACATATATTAATATCTGTGTAGCTTTTAGAGTTGACACTAGATTCATTCCAATCGCATTTTTATCACGTGTGAACATGATGTTGTCCTGGTTAGGTCCGAAAATGAAGGCCAAGCAAATACTATAAAACCCCATTAAAAATTTTGGCGGGAAATGGTACTTTGGGCCCCTTAACTCTTCATAAATTAAGTTAGTCTCAAGGAACTTTCTGGATAATTTGGCTTTTGATTAAAGTGTTTTGTAGTATGGTTTTGAAGCACATTTGTATATTCAATAACTATATGTACTCGCAGTGCTTTGTTCAATTCCTTCTTCTTAAAGTTTCATATTTATCGCGTTTGAACACTTTCCCGTGTTTATGGAGCTGCATAGTGCTTCTTATTGTATTTGGAATATTTCATTCTTCATTTATGCTTAGAATTTTCAAACTCTGATATATTGCATGTGATAGTGGTTCTTGTAGAATTGGGAATATTTCATTCTTCATTTATGCCTACATTTTGAAACTTTTATATATTCTTTTGGCTAGTGAATGTTATAGTGTTTCTTGTATTGGTTTTTTTTCTTAAGATATTAATATAAAATAAATATAAAGATATTAAAGGGCCATATGCCGAGTGTCTAGCGCTCGGGCTCTCGATACTACAGCTTTTGGGATACCATGGATGTTTGCAGTGCTTTGGAATTCACTTTAAACCGTAGGTCCCGGTCTAATAGGTTCGTAGAGCGTTATGGGGGTAATGTTACTCGAGTCCGTAGCATATCTTCAGGTTACACGTGCCCCCTGGGTAGTGCTTAAATGAGTAAAAGCTGAAACAGCCCTTGCTTATAGCATAAAGATGAACTGTCTCTGTATTGCCAGCTGCATTAGAACAACAATATAAAGATATTAAAGTATATACGGTGCCTTAACATGGAAAATTACGAGTACTTTTTTTAAAACGATAGTTGTATTATATCTACTACAATTATTCATATTTTGTTGCCAAAGGTTTGGCAGTCATAAAATTTCGAAAATAATTTTAAAGTGTAGTGCAGTACTTGTAATAAAAGTTTAGCTCCCTTTATTGATGTTAATTAAAATACATACAAGCCTTAAGTGTTTTAATCAGTCTTAGAAAATTTAAGATCAGTAATCATAATAACGATCACTAATAATCATTATAATAATCGCTATTATTTTATGGATATTTTAAAAGCTGTGGATATTTTTAAATCTAATACATGTAAGGCGTCAGAATTTTGCATGCACATTAAACAAGTAGATATACTTTTTTAAATAATTAAAAACAAAACAAAGCATTGAAATAAAGTAAAATGTTTTAAAAAAATATTACGTTCGATATTTTTTTTAAAAAATGCATTATCTTCATTGATTTGTCTGTAATAAAATGCAAATCTAATTCTTGTAAGACCTCATCTCATGTTTCTAATCTTTTTCGCAAGTCCGCTGTCCTAGGCGAAAGATAAATGCAATATTTTACTTTATTTGATAATCCTTATTTATTAAATTTTTTATCATTTTAATAATTAAATGAAACAAAAATTATGAAGTCACTCAAAATTAGAATTCTATAAATTTTTCTATAAATTATATTGAGGTATGTGTAATTCAACATTAGTTTGCGTTTCTACCAGATTCACCGTACGTTTAACATTAAAGCGCCTTCGTCTCATTTTGCTTCACAAAAGCAATGTAAATAGCAGGATTAACAGGGGCCTGCTGTCCGAGTGACTAGCGCTCTGGCACTCGGTATCGCAGGCTTCGGGTTCAAGTCCCGTTGGTGCCATGTATGTCTGTAGTGGTTCGGAATCCACTATAAACCGTAGGTCCTGATGTAATAGGATCGTAGTGGGTTGTGGGGTTATTGTTACTCACGTCGGTAACATGTCTTCAAGCTACACGAACTCCATGTTTAGTGCTAAATAGTAATAGCGATGAAACTCTTGCTTATAACACAAGGATTAAATGTCTGTTTCCAGCTGCATTAGAGCAGCAATATCAAATGAAATTTATTGTAATAAAATTGTTATTAAATGTTTTTATTTTTTATGAGATATTTCAAAGAGTTTATAAAACTAAATATACGCAGCTCTGTCAAATTCAAAATGTTATGAGTATTTTTTGAAATGTTAATAGTCATATTTTTTTCAGTTACCACAGTCCTATGAACACTGTCTATAAATCTCTTTATGCAATTATAATAATGATCTCTAATAATCATAATAATAATCGCTGTTATTTAATAATAATAATAATCGTTATTAATCATAATAAATAATAATCACAATAATGATCTCTAATAACCAAAATATTAATCGCTATTATGTAATCATAATAAATAATAATCACAATAATGATCTCTAATAACCAAAATATTAATCGCTATTATGTAATCATAATAATAATCACTATTCTGTAATCATAATATATCATAATCATAATAATAATCACTATTATGTAATCATAATACATCATAATCATAATAATAATCGCTATTATGTAATCATAATATATCATAATCATAATAATAATCTCTATTATGTAATCTTAATATTAATCATAATTGTAATAATGATCACTAAAGCATTCTTCAGCAAATATTTCAGATTATGGGGCCTGCATGGCCGAGTGGCTAGCGCTCTGGCGCTCGGTATCACAGGTTTCGGGTTCGAGTCCCGGCGGTGCCATGGATGTTTTAGTGGTTCGGAATCCACTTTAAACCATAGGTCCCGGTTTAATAGGATCGTAGAACGTTGCGGGGACATTGTTGCTCCACGTCCGTGGCTTTTCTTCAAGTTACGCGCTCCCCCTGGGTAATGCAAAGTGAGTAACGTCTGTGCAGCGTTGCCTTAAGGCATCCAAGACCAAGCTGTCTAAGTGTTTGCCAGCTGCATTAGAAAAAAAAAATATTTCAGATTATGTTTTTGTTTAAGCTGATTGGCATTAAGCGGACGATAATCAATAAGTAATTTGCACCCCACAAATCAAAGACAGATCGAATGACTTTTACGAATTCTGATGACAATTCATTAAGTTATTTAGATTTATTGGGTCAAATTACAGGCTCGATTTTGAAAATGTTTTTATAAAAATTAAATGAGCTAATGACTAATATCTAAACATGTAATACTTGTTCGAATGTATTAAATTAATTAATTTAATAATAGAAATGCTTGCAGACCAGAATTTAATTTAATTAATTTTAAATTAAATCCAGGAATATATATTTGTACTCCATGCATATTTCCTGAACGAAATTATATTTATAAAATTAAATGACTTACATACAACCAGTAATGTAATTTTGGAACACTATTTCGACACAAATTATTAATTTATGATCACATAAGAATAAAATGAATATTTATTTAGTAAAGGAAATTATACATATATAGCTCTAAAAATAATTTGGGTGTATAATTCTTTATATTCCATTTCATATTGTCATTGAATTATTCTCGATAACTCGAGAAAAACTTCAGAAAAAAAATTTTGTCTTATGTATGAGTAGTTAATCTTCTGTCTAATATACATCATAAAAGTCGTTAATATTTTGATAATGTTGTATAAAAACGGACTTAAAATGTTTAGAGAAGTGATATTTATTCCTTTAACCGAAAATAGAATAGTGAAACTTAAATAAAGTAGTTAGAAGTGTTTAATGTTTTATTGTACATTCAAAAGAACTTCAAATTTTTTTGGTACATTCAAAAGAATTTTTTTAATGTTATATTTTAAATACGCTGGAAGCTCTGGCGCTCGGTACTACAGCGCCCCGGCGGCGCCATGGATGTTTAGAGTGGTTCGGAATCCACTTTAAGCCGTAGGTCACGGTCTAATAAGATCTTAGAGTGTTGTGTAGGTAATTTTACTTGCGTCCGTAGCCTATCTTCCAGCTACACGTGCCCCCTAAAATGAGTAAAAGCGGTGCAGCCCTTGCTTATGACATAAAGATGAACTATTTATGTATTACCAGCGGCATTAGAACAATAACAAGAATATTCAAAGAACATTCCAAACTGAAATAGAAGAAACAATTCCTTTTTCTCGCCTTTCTTATGCCGGATTCCATCAAATCTCAGGGCGTAGAATTTTAACCAATCGAAACTCTGAGCATGCAGCAGATAAGCCAATAAATTGTCTCGCGTTCTACGACTCGATGTTTTAGTATCTGGTGGAAACCGAGTTTAAATGCACTAGTACGTTTCATTCATTATGAATAAAAATTTATACATATTTAGGTATTCATTAATATATGTCTATAAGATAACGTATTGCTTAAGTTAAGTTAAGTTGTTAACATATTGTTTAAATTACGTTTAAGTTGTTAACGTATTGTTTAAATTACGTTTAAGTTGTTAACATATTGTTTAAGTTAAACTGAAGTTAAGTTTATGTTGTTAACATTTAATTTAAATTGTTAACTTAGGTTTTAATTTGTTAACATATTGTTTAAGTTAGGTTTTAAGTTGTTAACATATTATTTAAGTTGTTAACATATTATTTAAGTTGTTAACATATTGTTTATTGTTACATATTAATAACATATGTGTTTAAGATAACATTATTATTAACTGGCAAATATACCGTGATCTTCGCCGTAAGGGCTGCACCTATGTTACTCACTTAGCGTTACCCAGGGGGTGCGTGTAGCTTGATGGTAAGCCACGGACGCGGAGTAACAATGCCCCCGCAGCGCTCTACGATCCTATTAGGACCGGGACCTACGATTTAAAGTGGATTCCGAATCACTACAACACCCATGGCAAAGCCGGGATTTGAACCCGATACCTGTGGTACCGAATGCCAGAGCGCTAGCCATTCGGCCGTTCAGGCCCTGTTATAATAACATGGTGCACAAATTCATTGAATTATGCCTTTTTGTATTCCAGATCGTCATCTTGTGCCTCGTCGTGGCTGCTGCCCACGCCTCCCTCGTCGGACCTCTCGGATGGGGCGGACCCGTCGGCCTAGCAGCCGGACCCTGGGGCTTGGCCGGAAAAGGATGGGGCGCCGCCCCTTACGGATACTACGGCAACGGGGCCATCGCAGGTAACGGAATCCTCTCCAGCGGATGGAGAGGTACCTGGGGCGGCGTCGCCCCCCTCGGAGTAGCCAAGGTGGGCGTTGCCGGACCCCTCGGCCTGGGCCTCGGACTCGGAAAAGTCTGGTAATCACATACGGAGAACAGCCCTGGATGATTTCTTTGTGAACAGATTGATAAGCTAAATAAATTATTCGCAGCAATTTACCATTGTGTGTTTGTTTCACTTATTTCAATTCTTTCTATTAGTTCACACTCTCCCTATGTATATCTTGTTCAAATTTTCAATCGTTCATAAAATACTTTGTATTCATCCACTCCAGTTCAAATACATTTTTTTTTGAACTTGTAGTGGATGACACTGGATGTTAATGCAGTTTTTTCAAATATTCATTAATTAAATTAAATTAAATAATTAAAATTTTTTGATTTAAGTTGCATATATCTACCCATAGATGACGCCAGATGAACTTAAAAAAACGAATGGAAATTATTTATAAAGTACTTCCTGCAATAAAGTGAAAAAAAAAACAGGAATTGACTTTAAAAATTTTTTTTTTATATTACTTGTTTGTAGTACAGCGTCTCTGTCTATATTAGACCTATAACGGCTTCAAGAAATTAATTATGTTGATTAATTATTTTGATCTGAAAATAATTTTAATCACTATTTATAAATAAATAGAATTTGAAACATAAAAAAAATTACGCATTATACTTTTATACAAAAATTTTTATTCAAATTACGTACATTACGCTTTATACTCAATGCATTTTGCCTGCTTCGATTTTAGGTAATAAAAAAATTAAATATTTTATTATTTTTTTTACATAAATTTCAAATATATTCGAATAAAACATGGCATGAATTATTCATTCATGAATTATGCATGGCATGGCAAGCGAGGAATTATGCATTCGAAACAAATAAATGTTTAAACAAATTATATTTGGCAACTGGCAACTGGCGTACCGTTTACGGAGTACCAACAGGGGGAAATATCCCTTAAACCTCGTCATCTTAATTCATAAATAGGATTATAATTATAGTTAGCTGCTTTAAGGTTAGTATAAAAATAAAAGATAAAGTTTCAAAAAATTCAAATTAAAGTGGTACTAAAAAAAAATAATACTAATAATATAAAAGTAAAATACAAAATAAAAGAAGTTGAAAGTTAAGTTTAAATTCGGTACAATTAGGGACCAGTTGTCGATGCCATAATACTATTGAAAACGTAAACATAAATGTATACAGTACAGTGAAAGGGTTATGCTGAACGGTGGGAGCCAATGAGAAGGTGATCTGAAAAGCAAATGTTACACGAATAATCCCCCCCCAACAAAAAGGCCGATTTCAGAATCGAAGTTTTTTTTATAATTTTTATAAACTTTTTTATTTTTATAAACTTTTTTATTTTTATTTTTTTATAATTTTTATTTCTAATCCTTTTGTTTTCCTTACAAAAAAAAGGGGTAAAAAAGCGTAGAATAAAAACCTAACTTAATTACTAGTCGGAAAGTATGATTAATTATGAGCACAACGTAGCAAAAATTTGCGAAAATTACCTGAGTTCAGATTCGAACCCTCAATCTCGCGATAGGAGATCCGATTCCTTACCTCTAAGACAGTTCGTCTTATTTACTAGAAGATCAATAATTTTTAAGCCAAAGTAATTGTCAGATACACAGTGAGATAAATTGTCTCAGTGAATGTTTAAACTCACCCCATTATCTGAACTCGCTTAAGCATGTTCTGAGTAAGAGCCATGGTGTTTCTTAACTTTAGGAAAGCACTCATAGGAGATGTCGTAAACTGCCCTTGGTCTTTTCTGGAGCTTTTCACTCCAGGGTGGTAGGTCGGCAGACGACGGATTAACTCATTGCTAATCTGAGGACATTTTTCAAGAAAATTCTTTAAAATTTTGATAATATCATTTGGAATAGGGTCGACGTCAAGATCTCTATGAATGATCTTTCGACAGACGAACCATGGCACATCAGGAATCATAGCCAGATGTTTATTCTGAAAAACAATTATATTTGCATGCCACCAGATGACCTCAGTTGTTAACGAATTCTTAATTTTTGGTTGTACAACACATAACATAAATCCAAGAAAAAAAATATTTTAATATTTTAAATTTGTCATTTGTTAATATATAAAATAGTTAAAAGTATGTGAAAAAATTTTGTAATGAAATTAATGATTACATTCACAAAACTGCAAATAATGTATCGTCTCGACCTATACTAGACCATCAAGAAGAGGGCCACTTTCAGGTTCATGGGAACACTTTTGTTTTTAGCACTGTATATATAGAGAGATATATACAAATAAGGAACTCTGGATTATTATACTAAGATGTGAAAAATTGAAAATAAAATTTGATCACAAGTGCACGCAAGTGACCCAAGTACAGTTCACTTCAAAGTTGTTGATTTTCAGAGTTCTCGAGTCTACGTCAAATCTAATTGCATGGTCTGTAGCAGACCTTAATTATCACAAGGTTTGATACACAAAACACATTAATTTACAGAGCATGTACTCTTTTAAATTAATTTCTTTACACTTTAAATTTTTGTAAACTTTAATATTTCTGTTTTAATTATAAACTGTGATACGGAGGTATAAGGTGGTATATATTGGAGTACCTTATGTACTCCAATATGTACCAGCCATTACTTTACTTTTACGAAACCACAAGGGGTTCACTTTGAAACACAGGCTGAAACTCCGACCTATTCAGAGAAAAAAAAACCAACATTTCTTATCGACTCATATCAGGACTATCTCCTTTCTTCACCAAAAACCTCCTATAAAACAATTCGACAAGAGAGGGGTGGCGAGTCAGTTTCCCTTACTTCTCATCGGAGAAGACATTTCTCGTGGTCTATCACTCATCACGATAAAACAACTTATAGTGTAGTCTATATTCAATGTGTAGTTGTTTCCTAATTCCTGAGTCCGCTAATTTCCTGAGTCTCATTATACATGATACCGAATATCTGCTATCAGAGTTGAGTGACAGTTTGTTCTCATTTGTACAAAAAATGCATGTGTATTGCATGTAATATAACTACCCACAACACAGCTTGTTTGCTGTCAAATTTGAGTGATGGGTTGTTATTATATACATAAACATATAGTACATTCCTCTCTCCTGGAAATGAAACGTCAAAAATTTAGAAAAACTTTAAAAAAAAAAAAAGCTATAGTAGTTTTAAAACATGATTTAAAAGCAGAAATGAACAACTTTAACACTGCGTTATTCTCAACATCCACTAGATAAACTATGCGAAAGCCATTCATCTTTCAAAAATGAAGCGAATGTTTAATCCTGTCTTGCATGAATCTGTGCGATGTGAAGCTATTTTACATACGAACGTTTTAAAAGATACATGTTTAGTGCCAAACGTATATTATATCTCATGTACAGAGACACGCTTTAAAAACTGATAAGAAGATATTTATTTATTCATTGTAATTTCCAGATAATTTGTGTTTCTAAATACAAATAATATATTCTACGATACAAAATTCAGTTTTAATATGTATTACAATAATAAATTCAGTTTCGAACCATCACTTATTTATTGAATTTTCCACCTAAGCACTTTTATTACAGAATTGGATTTTTAATATTTTTGCAGAAAAGACTGAAAAAGCCATTTGCAAGATCTTTAAGGTTATTTTATGCGATTTATATATGTATATATATATATATATACAGAACCAATGCATTATTTTTGTACTTATACAATATACAATACACGATATTTTTATACAATATTTTTTTAACTTAATGGTATTTCTGCGCTTTTTCCTTGCATTGTAAAGCACGGCATATTTGAACTGTTGGGCAGTAATATATAAAGTTTACATATATGCTGCATATTTATATACACTGAAGTGACAAAAATCATGGGATAGCAATATGCAAATTTTCAGATGGCAGTAGCATCGCGTAGAACAGGTATAAATGCGCAGTGCTTTCGCAGAGCTTTCATTTCTGTTCAAGTTATTCATGTGAAGAGGTTTTGACGTGATGATGACCACACGACGGGAATTAACAGACTTTGAACGCGGAATGTTAGTTGGAGCTAGACGCATGGGTCCTGCCATTTCGGAAATCGTTAGGGAATTCAACATTCCCAGATCCACTGTGTCAAGAGTGTACCGAGAGTATGAAATTTCAGGCATAACATCCCACCATGGACAGCGCAGTGGTCGACCGCCTGCACTTAACGACCGAGACGTAAATTCTAACAGACAAGCAACACTGCGTCAAATAACCGCAGAAATCAATGTGGGACGTACAAGGGACTTGTCTGTTAGAACTGAGCGGAGAAATTTGGCTTTCTTGGGCTATTCCAGCAGAAGACCGACTCGAGTGCCTTTACTGACAGAACGACATCGCTTGCAGCGACTCTCGTGGTCACGTGAGCATATCGGTTGGTCCCTAGATGAATGGAAAACCGTGTCCTGGTCCGATGAGTCACGATTTCAGTTGGTAAGAGCTGATGGTAGGGTTCGAGTGTGGCGCAGACCCCACGAAGCCATGGACCCAAACTGTCAGCAAGGCACTGTTCAAGCTGGTGGTGGCTCCGTAATGGTGTGGGCTGTTTTTTCATGGTATGGACTTGGTCCTCTGGTGCGACTGGACCGAACATTGACTGGAAATGCTTATGTTCAGCTACTTGGAGATCACTTGCAGCCATTCATGGACTTCATGTACCCAAACAACGATGGGATTTTTATGGATGACAATGCGCCATGTCACCGGGCCACAACTGTTCGCGATTGGTTTGAAGAACATTCTGGACAATTCCAACGAATGATCTGGCCACCTAGATCGCCCGACATGAATCCCATCGAGCATTTATGGGACATCATCGAGAGGTCTGTTCGTGCCCAAAATCCTGCACCATCAACGCTTTCACAATTATGGACGTCTATCGAGACAGCATGGCTCAATATTCCTGCAGAAGACTTCCAACGACTTGTTGAGTCCATGCCACGTCGAGTTGCTGCACTTCGCCGGGTGAAAGGAGGGCCGACACGATATTAAGAGGTATCCCATGACTTTTGTCACTTCAGTGTATATTATATTTATAGATATATGGACAGCATGATATATATTTGATATATATCGTATTGCCGGAACAAGAAAATTTTATGGATATATCTAACATTCTAAGCTAACTTTCTAAATTTTTTTTTTGTTTGATTCATACATTTATTTAGAAAATAAACTATTCGCCTTTAAAACATTTTCAAACAATGTCTCTTTGCATCGCAGTTATTGTTAATTTCTCCGGGTATATTATTAATGTGTAGGCTGGAAAAACTATTGCCTTTCCTAATGATACGGTTAGGTACTCAATTAATTTAAGGAATACGATCCTTTAGTTTTTTCAGCCATAAATTTTCATATTTATAAATACATGAATCTCATAAAGATATGAAATGCATGATTATAATCAACAATGAGATTAAAAACAGAAACTATTTTTATCTCTAAAACAGACATATTTCCAAACCAATGACGATAAAAATTTGCTTTTGTACCAAACAATATGCTATCGATAGTGATTAAATGATTGCGTTTTTTTAAGAGTTGTAGGGAATAAAACTAATAGACTCAATTTTTTACACAAATTTGTATCTAGTGTTCAGTAAAATCCATAAAATATTCTAATTTGTCCACTTTTAATAAAATAAGAATTGTCATTTTGTAAAACTAATCTGAGAGAAGGAGTAATCGATTCAAGGGGTTTTTTTATAACGAAATGTTTTTTAATCTCGATTTTTAATGTTCATTGGTATTTTTTTAACTAAATTAACCATTGAAAAATACAAGTATGATATTTCCTGTAGTACACTGCCAACTTCCAATTAAATCTTCGAATTTGTTACACTATAACTATAGTTAGAATATTGAGGCTTTGAAAGAATCAACGTTATTTCCAACTGTCACAAGTCAAGAAAGAAAATAAACAATACAAAAATTTCAGTGAAACATTTATTTTTATTTTTATTAATTACATTCTTGAATAAATAATTCGGTTTTCTCCATAACCTGTACCATTTAACATAAATCCGTTTTTAACAAATCAGAATCTCTTAGATCAAAGCCTTGCCAAGTCCTACACCCACCATACCAGCTCCATATCCATAACCTAAAGCAGCTCCGTGGCCAAGAGCACCACCATAAGCTACAGGTGCAGCGACAGCAATACGAGCTGCTACAGGGGCCACGTGGTTGACGACTGGGGCGACGGGTCCGGCGTAGGGGCTGGCGATGAGGGCGGCAGCCGGGGCGCTGGCGGCGGTTCCGGGCTCGTTGGTCTTGACGGTGGCCCTGAACCCGTGTCCGTCGGCGACGTAGTCCACTCGTCGGGCCCTACCGTCGATGTCAGCGAGAGTGTAGGATCCCTTCTTGTTGCCATAACCGTCTCCTACTTCGGATCTGGAGTTGGTGGCACCCAGACCATCCTTGATGTTATAGCCAAAAGCGTAGTTGCCCATTGCCTGTAAGACAACTAAGAATTAACTAACGAAATTTAAATGTATGCTTGCAGTATATACAGGGTGATTATAATTAAAGTCCCGCTTTCAAAATGTAAAAAAAAAAAAAAAAAAAAAAAAAAAAAAAAGAACAACTCGTCATAATGAATATGAATTGAATATACTTGAGAAAGGGGGAAACGGTGCGGCATCAGAAAAAAAGTTTCAAAGTGTGTCAATAGATGGCGCTGTAGGCGACATAAAGAAAGTGAATTGAGAATCGACATATAGAAGTGAAAAGTTCCTTATAATCGATAATTAACATGTTTTGAAACATTTATTGGCTTATTTAAGTAGTAGTATTATTAGAAAGTTTCTAATTTATATTTTATTATGTTTTTCGGTTATAGTTCACGAATATAAAGCATATTTAACTGTTACAAACTTCATATTTGTATTTATACTGGATTTCGATGCTGACACAACCGATTAATCTTTATTCTATAGAGGTGTCAATAAAAATGATTCAAATATTTTTTCATAAGCATGCATTGTAAATTAAACAATATTTAAGCTATAGTAAGTTTACCAGGCGGATCAATTAATAATGGCGCATTATTAGTATTACAGTATGGAGTGCAGTATGTAGTATTACAGTATGGAGTGCAGTATGTAGTATTACAGTATGGAGTGTAGTATGTTGTATTACAGCATGAGGTGCGGTGTGTAGTATTACAATATTAAGTGCATTGTGTAGTATTTCAGTATGAAATGCAGTATGTAGTATTATAATATGAAGTGCAGTATGTAGTATCACAGTATGAAGTGCAGTATGTAGTATTCCAGTATGAAGTGCAGTATGTTGTATTACAGTATGAAGTGCAGTATGCTGTATATGTTGTATTATAGTATGAAGTTGCAGTATGTTGTATGCTGCATTACAGTATGGAGTGCAGTATTTGTATATATCGTATCACAGTATGAAGTATTACATTATGAAGTGCAGTATGTTGTATTACAGTATGAAGTGCAGTATGTAGTAATTATGAAGTGCAATATGTTGTATTACAGTATGAAGTGCTGTATGTATTATTATTTTTTTACTACATAAAGTAGTAAGTATGAAGTGCAATATGTTGTATATGATGTATTACAGTATGAAGTTCAGTATGTTGTATTATAGTATGAAGTACCGTATATAGTATTACAGTATGAAATGTAGTACGTTGTATATATTGTATTACAGTAGTACGTTGTATATATTGTATTACAGTAGTACGTTGTATATATTGTATTACAGTATGAAGTGCAGTATGTAGTATTACGGCATGAAGTATAGTATGTTGTATTGCAGCATGAAGTGTAGCGCTACTTTGCAATATATACGTTGAAGTGAATTTCCTACTCACATCTTGAGACCTGGAGGAGGTGCTGACTCCTGTGTTGACCAGGTGTCCTCCGATGATGGAGGCGTGGACAGCTGCCAGAGCGGCGCAGAAGATGGCGACCTGAGGAAGAAAATAACCCGAGATCAATTGATGTAAAATCATTAATTACTGAATTGTTGACCTCTTTAAAAATTTCTTGTTCCTTTCTATTTTATCTAACCACTTTATCATGTAGCTGTACTAGAAAAAATAAAAAAAATGCGTTGATGTGAATCTTCAGATCGTGTACTATATAGTATAATGTTTATTGTATGAATAATACAGTCGATGTTATTATGTTGGCTTAACAACAATGAAATACTTTTTTTTTATTAGGGATGCATATTTTTTTTTGCTTGATACATACCTGTCCTGTTTAAGAATACATACATATTTCAAAGAGCGAATTAATGATATATAAAATATAAAACTTAACTTAGTTAACCAAACCATTTACGAGAATCTTTAGAAAGTACTATTATAATAGTACAATGTTTATTACAGGAATAATCAAATAAACTCTTTTGATTCAGTTTTGTTTCTTAAAAATTTACAATAAAAGAAACATTATTTTTTTAAAAGATTCGGGCCAGAAATTTTTAATCACATGGGATGTGTTTAATAATCAAATAAAATGAAAAGATTTATTTATAATTCTAAAAAAGATTATAGATTGATAAAACAAATATGGTTTTATATGTACTATACTTCATAATTAAATGTTAACAACCTTTTTTTAAATTCATTTCTGAAACGGTACACATAAATTTACGCATAAAAAAATTGATCTCTTAAACCAGCAATAATCTGTTGATCCATTTATAAAATATAATCTCAGTTAAGAAATTTTTTGTCTAATATTTTTTCATATATTGCAAACAAAGAAGATTCATCATTGATCGGTTTTCATCAGCATTTTTTTTTTTTTTTTTACTTTGACAAGTTTTGTTGATAAAAACATTTAACAAAACTGATGAATTAGAATTACGAAAACGTATGTGTATTATATTAGATTGGGGAAAAAGAAATTCATTATTTTTTCGGTAGATGGCTGTAGTGATCGATATCTCGTAAAGTATCGATCAAACCATTTCAGATTTATGCTCGTTGGAAAGGTGATACGTTGCACTAAAAAGACTTGCACACTCGTTGTTTCTCGTTCGGTCCATTCAGTTGTGAATTACAGAATGTTAAAAATGGAAGTCAACAAAGAGAAAATTCGGTACATTTTACAATTTTTCTTTGATAAAGGCGAAAATGCAAGCCAGGCGGCTGAAATAGTGAATGGTGTTTAGGGTCCTGATACTGTAACAGCCAATTTCTATGCAATTTTACATTCACAACTTATGCAATTTTGGTTTCGTCGACTCCATTCAGATATTTTTGATGTTAAGGATGTTAAATTGTATGTTAAATTTTTGATGTTACATCGCGCAGGTAGGTCCATCGACGAAAATGTCAATAAAATCACAGAAATAATCGATATTGTCCGGGATGTTAGCATCGACCAGGAGCTACAGATCGACCATAAAACAGTTTTAAACCATTTCCACAAAGCTAGACTCAAAAAGCAACTTGATGTTTGGGTGCCACCCCAGTTAACAAAAAAATATGATGGATTGAATTTCCATCTGCGAAGCTTTGGCCCAGTCTCGTCAATGTACTTAAACTAACAGCTACGTTAATGCTTTCACTAAAGAGAATATCAACAGGGTTGGTTTTAAAAAAATCAAAATGTTAATGCCTGTTGAATATTAAATAATAAATACATTTTTAAAAATAAAATTTTATTTTCAACATCAATAATTCGCTACTAAAATATCGATAAAACTTACCTTAGCAATCATGTTGAAATTTGAAACTAAACAGTGTCTGTTGAATGCAAAGGATTACTAAGAGGTATTTATACTATCGAAACAAATAAACAACACATTTTTTTTCTCTTTTGGTATTTTTAGGTGTCATATTTATTTGCTATATATTTACGTTTCCGTTTTTTTTACTTTTTACAAAATGAAAACAATATGACAAAACATGTGTCAAAACATGTGCCAAAACATGTGCGATATTGAAATTTTCTTGTAGACTTTGAATAAGGCCGAGAAAAAAACCTTGAAATGGTCTCAATATCTGTGTCGAGATAAGACCTATCTTACTTAACATGGTGAGAAGAGCAGTGCCCCACTTTGAAAAAGGAAAAAAAATCTACATAATTATCTAATTTTCAATGATATTTTCTTTTAATTTTCTCTAAACTTGCTCGATTTGAATTTCGCGTAACGTTCTACGTCATTTAGCCCAAAGGTGTTTTTGTTGCGTCACTCTGCATTGGATAAGCAATTCATTTTTAATTGACATGAATGTTTTTATTTATTTTAAATTCTTTCACTTCCATTTAAATGAATATTGATTTTAATAAATACAAATAAATGAAAAGTATATTGACTGATTTTAATAAGTACATATTATTATTGATTTTAATTATTGACATATTATTATTATATAAGTACATATACTGATTTTAATAAGTACAAATAAGTTTAATAAAATGCAAATGAATAAGCTTACAATTCTTTTTTTTTTTTAAATATTACATATTTATACGAAATTATTTTTTTTTTAAATTTTAGAATGAATAATATATTTTAAAGAATATCCTAGTCATAAAATTAAAAACTTCAAAAAAAAAACAAGGTTAATTTTCCATTATGAAATATGATTTTGGTTTTCTTTTCTATTGCATACAGTACATCACATTGTTCATATAGAATGGCTTAATAATACTGATATTACAACTTTTTGTATACCATTGAAATCTATTAAAAAATTAATTTATTTATTTAAAGTAACTAATTAATTAATCAAATAATTTAAATTATTTAATTAATTCATTTAAATTGATTAATTTTATTAATTAAATAATAAAATTAAACTTAAGTAATTAATTAAAAAATTAATAAATATATTTATGTAATTAAAATTAATTTTAATTAATTAATAAAATTTAATTTAATTAATAAAATTTAAAAAATAATAATTTTAAAATTTAATTAAACAATTTTTTTTAATTTATTTTATTTAAAAAAATTATTTATTTATTAAATAAATTTAATTTAAATTATTTTTGTAATTAATTTTATTTCAAAATTAATTAATTAATCTCGGTATTCAAATTATTATGTGCAGGAAAAGTTGACAAAATACAGATAAGCTTGACTTTTAGGAAAAAGTGTTGAGCACAACAAATTAATCAAAAAATATTGAGTTTATGCTGAGACAACATTTTTTTAACTATCTTACACTTTCACTTAAGGTAATTGTCACTAGAACAGCACAGATTTAGCAGATTCACAGTTACATAAGGGGGCATCTCAGACAGGGAGATCAGCCACAATGCCCCATTTCTCCATCGATAATTAAATGGACATACACATGAATAATATCATTATATTAATTCAAAAGGGACTAAAACAGGTATGGAAATGTGCTGGGTGATTATAATTAAAGTCCCACTTTCAAAATGCTTAAAAAAAAAAAAAGGAATCACTCGTCACAATGAGTTCAAATTTGAACTGAAGATACTCGAAGAAGGGGGAAACGGTGCGGCATCAAAAATGTTTCAAAGGGTATTAATAGAGGGCGCTGTAAGCGGCATAAAGAAAGTGAATTCGTCTGCCAGTGATGTTTTGAATCGAAATCGCAACGTATTTGGAATGAGTTCCTCGTTAAACTAACTATAGTGTTCAATGTGCTTGATTGTTTCGGTTTTTTTGAGGGAAAAAAATGACTTCCAAGTCCTTCAATAGTTGTGAAATTGTTGGTGGAAAGCCCATCCACCAAGGCAAGCCCATCCACAAGGCACAAATTGGAAGGGAAAAATCGGTGGATTTTTTTTTTTTTGGTGCCTTACAGTTTCCCTCTTCTTCAAGTTTCTTCAATACAAATTTGAATTCATTGTGACGAGTGGTTCTTTTTTTACTATGCTGGGGATGATGATTCATTTGAGCTCGAGAGGGAAGGGAGATTGGGGGGGACCATTTAAGATTACATTGCGAAAATGCAATATGTATATATATATTTTTTTTTATTTTTTTGCAGTAGAATTTGCATTTTTTTTTTTTTCTTTTTTTCTGTGAAAAATGTAGACAAATTATTTTACTGCTCTATCTATATACACAAAAAAAAAATCTCTCATTACTAGAAAAAAAAAATTTGGTCCAAATTTATTTCATAAATTTTTTCTTCTTCATAAATTTTTGAACAAGTCTTTCTTTATAGACCATTTTTCCAGATTATTTTGCTGTTTTGAATTATTCTCATAGACGCCAATACCAGTCGAAAAAATTTATGTTTTATTCTATCAACTGTAACTTTATGTAGAAAATGCAATATGCCTTTACATAACCTAGCATTAAAAAATTTCATCTATTAAAAAGGCAATCGTTTTGGACCATCGCCACGTAAAAATAAAAAATTTTTACCGCAATTTCAATTTTATTTTATTTAATTAGACTCTTAAAAATGCAAAAATTAAATTTTATTCATTTCTTACAATTTTATATTATAAAAATTTTATATTATGCATTTTATATTAT
This sequence comes from Caerostris darwini, assembly GCA_021605075.1. NCBI lineage: Eukaryota > Metazoa > Arthropoda > Arachnida > Araneae > Araneidae > Caerostris > Caerostris darwini. Next base: position 120,907 of record BPLQ01014930.1, read on the forward strand.
GCATTTTATATTATGTATTTTATATTTAATTTTATATTATGTATTTGGTCCTAAACATGCTAAAATAATACACAAATAATATTTGAAATACTAATCACATAAATATCTGAAGGTATTCGTCCAAAATTGCTAAGGCACAATGAGGGTGCAGTATAACAGATCTTCTGTTTTGCCACCTGGATAAAGCTAAACTTGCTGCTCCTTTGCTCTTTCAGTGAGAAAAGATTCTGTTGGCTAGAAATCGTTAGCTAACACAGGGGTGACCAACCCGCGGGCTGCCTTAAATATTTTTCCGGCCCGTGATATTTATCACACTTTTATAAAATATATTTATTTTACAATGGCCAAAGTAGGCAGAAACAATGTACTAAATAAATACATTATGTGTACATCCATCTATTCAAAAATTAACTGTCGAAATTAATTGTCTAATTTAGAGTTAGACAAATACAACAACAACAAAAAATAATTCTCTAAAAAAATAATTCGAAATAAAGAGTCCCATAAATTTTTCAAATATTATTCTTTTCAGTTATTTAATAATGTAAAGTAAGAACCAAAAAATTATTTATTTTCTTTCGAATTTAAGGTCAGTGTGTAATTTGTTGACAATGCCGCGGGCTATTTTATAACTAACAGAAAGCGGTCTGATGGCCGATTGGCTAACGCTCTTGCCGTTAGAACCCCAGGCTAAAGGTTCGAATCCTGGCGGTGGCACGGATGTCTGTTGGTGGTTCTGAATCCCCTCGTAGCCGTAGGTCACGATCTAATGAACGTAACCTGTGCATAAAATAACGGACCAAACTAACTGGCAAAGGAATTCATATGAAATTTTAAAAAATTATGCACACCTGCAAAGGTAAACTCAGGGAATTTTAACTTTATTATATGCGTTTTTAAACAGTTTCCGCCAAACACGTTTTGCTAATATATGATAATAATCTCTTATTTTAATTCTTTTGCTCTTATTGCAGAATTTATATTACAAGTTTTATTTGGCTACTTGTGTTGAAGTAGGATCCAATTCAGTAAATTTATTATTTGAATAGTGATGAACATTAAACTCTAAATAATTGTGGTATTTTTTCTAAAACTAATTGACTATTTTATTTAAAAATAGAATGGTTTTGAATAATTAAATTCTTTTCTCTTATTACAGAATTTATATTACACATTTTATTCGGCTACTTGTAATATTTAGTAGTAGCTACCACTTTTGCTACTACTAAGTAGGATCAAATTCAGTAAATTTATTACTTGAAGAGTGATGAACATTCTAAATAATTGCTGTATTCACATTTATTTGTTTAAAAATAGAACGGTTTTTGAATGATCTCCCTAAAATCATTTACTCCATTCCTAAAATCATTTAAATATATTCACAGATGTTGATTCTGAATGAATAAAATTATATTTCACATTGTCCCATAAAACAAAAGAAAAAACATTTAAATTATATGAGATTGATAAGCAAGGATTTTGTGTGTCATTGAAATTTCTCACCATTTAATTAAGAAACCTTGAAGACCGTTATCACACACAGAATCAATTACGGGCACAAACATCCGGTATGGTGTTATGGGGTACAAGGAAATGATTGAACGCAAAATGTCCCAATGTCATCTACCTACAGAATTGGGTGGAGGCGATTCATAATTCCCCAACAATCCAGATTTTCAACTGACCCCACCCATTTCTGCATAAGGTTCTCAAATTCCATAAGGTTTAATAATTAATTCATTAAAAGTTCTTGGGCAACTATAAATAGGAGTGTTTTGAAAAGTTAAATCACTAGCATCACCAGCTAAGCACCTCAACACAATCAAAATGTTCGCTAAGGTAAGTTGCAAAGTTTTTTTCTACCTAACTGTCGACATGGTGACAATTTAGCTAGCGCTCCGGCCTTTGGTGCTTCAGGTTCGAATCCTGTTGGTGGTTCGGATGTTAGTGGTTTCGGACCAATTGTCTAGCGCCTATTAATACCTATACTAGTACTTCCAATACTTAGATTTAAACTTTAAAAAGTATATAGGTAGTTCAATATTTATATATACATTAATACCTGTATTGGTACTTCAGTACTTATATTTAAAATTTAATGAATATATTGATACTTCAGTACTTATATTTGTACATTAATATTCTATATTGGTACTTCAATACTTATATTTGTGCATTAATACCTATATTAGTACTTCAATACATATATTTACATATTAATATCTATATTGGTATTTCAATGCTTTTATTTAAACTTTAATAAGTATATTGGTACTTCAATACTTATATTTGTACATTAATACCTATATTGGTACTTCAATACTTATATTTGCATATTAATATCTATATTGGTGTTTCAATTTTAATATCTATAGATACTTTTATTGATGCCTCTATACACATAATGACTTTTTCATATCTATCAAAAAGATTTAAATCTTTTAATACATTGCATTTTTAGCATTTAAATCTTTTAATACATTCCATTTTTAGCGTTTAAATCTTTTAATACATTCCAGGCATCTTAATGTAATCTTTTAATACATTGCATTTTTTGTATTTAAATCTCTTAATACATTCTAGGCATCTGAATCTAATCTTTTAATACATTGTATTTATACCATTTAAATTTGAATACATTCTAAACATCTTAATCTAATCTTTTAATACATTGTATTTTGAAAGTTTAAATGTTTTAATACATTCTAGGCATCTTAATCTAATCTTTTAATGCATTGCATTTTTAACATTTAAATCTTTTAACACATTGTATTTTTAGCATTTAAATCTTTTAATACATTGCATTTTGAACGTTTAAATCTTTTAATACATTTCATTTTTAACAGTTAAATCATTTAATACATTGCATTTTTAACGTTTAAATCTTTTAATACATTGTCATTTTAATCTTATCTTTTAATACATTGTAATCTTAATCAAATCTTTTAACACATTGTCATCTTAATCTTATCATTTAATACATTGCATTTTTAGCATTTAAATCGTTTAAGACATTGTCATCTTAATCTGATCTATTAATACATTGTCGTCTTAATCTTATCTTTTAATACATTGTCATCTTAATCTTAAAAGATTGCATTTTTTACGTTTAAATCATTTAATTCATTCCAGGTCGTCATCTTCTGCGCTGCCCTCGCAGCATCCCACGCCTCCCTCGCCGGAGTGGGATTGGGCGCCCCCGTTCTCGCTGCCGGACCTTATGGTCTCGGTCTCGGTCTCGGCAAGGGACTGATCGCCGCCCCTGCAGTTGCCGCCGTCTCTTCCCAAAGAACCGCCATCAACCACGTCGCCCCTGCTGCTCGCATTGCTGCCGGACCCGTCGCCCTTGTAGGAAACGGACTCATCGGAAACGGACTTATCGGAAACGGACTCTACGGAAACGGACTCATCGGAAATGGACTCATCGGAAACGGTTACCTCGGAAACGGAGTCATCGCCGGAAACGGAATCCTCGCCAACGGACTTGTCGCCGGACACGGACTTGCTGGAGCTCCTCTTGCTATTGGAGGCGGACTTCTTGGTGCTCCAGTCGGACTTGGAGTTGGAAAGCTCGATCTCGGTCTTGCCGGTCCCTACGGACTTGGTCTTGGAAAAGCTATCTTGTAAATAATATCTTGTAAATGTCTGTTTGTTTGTCTGCATGTTAAAATTAATTGTTAAGTAAATAAATTATTTATCAGCATTTCTAGTTTGTTTGTTTGATTAAAAGTAATAAAGCATTTCACCTAAAGATTTTCATTTAAAAACAGTGATGATAATACATACAAGGAAATAAGTAATATAAAAATATAAAAATTTAAAAGTCAATTCCTACTTTTTTTCTCTATATTGCAGAAAAGTCCTTTACAAATAAAGTTGAAATTTTCATCTTACATCTGGCGCCATCTATTATTAGATACATGAAACTTAAATCTAAAAAACAATTAAAATTAATTAATTAAACTTAATGAATGAATTAATATTTGAAAAAACTATATTAACATCAAGTGTCATCAACTACAAGTTCAAAAAAATGTATTTTAATTCAAGTGGATGAATAAAAAGTATTTTATGAACGATTGAAAATTTGAACAAGATATATATATAGGGACAGTGTGAACTAATAGTAGGAATTTAATAAAAAAATTTCTATTAAGTGGGGACTGTTTAAGTAAAAGACGATGCAAGAAATTAGTATAATTTTAAATTGAATTGAATTTTTTTCCGGTGTACTTTGCTTTGTCTTATAATTTCAAAGTCCTTCATAAAAAGTATCGAATAAATAAAAATTGTACTTCGGAGGACAATGATTTAAATATTAATGACAGCAAAAATTGTTTATTTACAAAGAAATAGAAAATTATTTAAATACAGGGTGATTATAATTAACTTCCCACGTTCAAAATGTTGTAAAAAAAGAACCACTCGTCACAATGAGTTCAAATTCGAATTGAAGATACTTGAAAAAGTGTGAAACGGTACGGCATCAGAAAACAGTTCCAAAGTATATTAATAGATGGCGCTGTAAGAGGCATAAAGAAAGTGAATTCGGCTGTCAGTGATATTTTGAATCGAAATGACAACACATTCGGCATGAATTGCTCATTAAACCAACTGTAGTGTTCAGTGTGCTTGATTGTTTCGGTTTTCTTGACGGAAAATATAACTTCCAATCCACCACAACAAGGCCATACCAAATTGGATGAGAAAAATCGATGGAACATTTTTTGATGCCATACCGTTTTCCCCTTCTTCAAGTATCTTCATTTCAAATTTGAACTCATTGTGACGAGTGGTTCTTTTCTTACAACATTTTGAAAATGGGACTTTAATTATAATTACCCTGTATAACAAAAAGATAACCTGTTCTATGAAATCATTGTCGAATTAATACATTTAAATTAATTCTTTTATAAATATATGGTATATCTTATCTGACATAAATGTAAATCCATTTTTCCTTTTATGAATGTCCCTTTGGGTGAATAACGTCAAAATTATTATGAGGTTATACTTATTTTATCTTTTCAAAATCTTTCTGAGTTCTGCATATTCCGTTATTATTTCACCGTAAGAATCATTTACTTACAGTAAACTTTCGAAAGGAAAATAAGGCAAAAAATGAAATTGTGTTTAAATGAATATAAATTTCACCTAAAGTTTAATAATTGTCCTCAATTTGGTTAATACATATTCTAAATTCATTAAAAATTCCTAAGTTTGGTTAATAAATATTATAATTTAATACTAATACTCAGTCTTGTTGATGCATATCCTAAATTCAGTAATAATCCCCATTTTGTTTGGTACATATTCTGGATTCAGTAATAATCCTCAGTTTGCTTAATAAATATTTTAAATCCAGTAATAATTCTCAATTTGCTTAACACATATTTTAAATCCAGTAATAATCCTCAATTAGCTTAATACATACTTTAAATTCAGTAATGAGCCTCAATTTGTTTAATACATATTTTAAATTCAGTAATGATTCTCAATTTGTCTAATACATATTTTAAATCCATTAATAATCCTCAATTTATGTAATATATATTTTAAATCCAGTAATGATCCTCAATTTGTTCAATACATATTTTAAATTCAGTAATGATTCTCAATTTCTTTAATACATATTTTTAATTCAGTAATGATTCTCTAATTGATTATACAAAATCCTTTAGAATGTCATCAGAAATAGCTTGATGTGGAAGTAAAGATTACTTCTTTACTTTTTTTTTTTTTTATTTATTTTTTTTTTTTGTGTTGTATTAATTTCTGTTGGTAAAGCTTACACTTATTATAATTGATGAATACAGTTTAATTCAAGATATGGGAACAAAATGCAGACAAAAACTATAAATGGTATTAACAAAATTTAAAATATTCTGTAAAACATAAATGTCCATGTGAAGGCATAAAAGAAATGTTGAGGATGCTAAAACAAAAATTAATATTACTCTTTTTTTTGTAAAAAAAAGACATTGACCATCTCCTGCAAGTCTGGTAATGGTCTCAAAATATATTCTGAATGTCAGTTTTTACAGTTTATCGTAATATCTTGCGCCCAGGGGGCCTTAAACTCCTTTCTGGTCAAAATGAGGCGCTAAATACATGGCGTTAAGTAGGGAAAACATGGTTATCAAAAAACAGGAAATAAGTAGTTACGGAAAATGTTTCCAAATTAAGAATTTTAAGGAGAAAAATGAAAAAAAATAAATAAATAAGTAGAAGTAATACTAAAAATTAAATTAAGTGAAAATAAATTAAATACAATAATTAAGTAATTAAAGAAAAAATAATATAAAACAGTAAAATTGAATAATATAAAACAGTAAAATAGCAAAATAAACAGAGATTCCACAGGAGGATAGGTTAACCGCTGCTGCTAGAAATGATGACGAAAGGACGAGTTTGTCTAGGAACTTTGAAAATTGTAAAAAACCGCCCTGGAGCGGTTAGCATTTTAAGGCAGAGTAAAATCGTATCTCGGGCGATTACGAATTTCATCATTCGGAATATGGTCAAGATTTGTATAGAATTTTTCAGCAAGCTTGAGCATAAAATTTTGAATAGAAGGGAGGGCAAGACTGTGACGAGTGTCATCATTTCTAAAATAATTACCACGGAGAATCAGTAATCATTCTTAGAATTTTATTTTGAAGTCTACTAATGTAGTTAATGTGGTGTCTTGCAGCAGAACCCCAAACTGGGTTAGCATACGATATACTCTGAATGGACTATAAAAATTCAACTGTTCTATTCGAAAGCCAAACCCACTCTGCCCTGGTTATATTTCTTTCTCCTTCTAGCCGATTCACGCAGACGCAGACTAGGATGTTTATATCCTCTGGCGCCAACTTACACTTCGATTTTTTTTCTTTTTACATATTATGCACGTGAGCTATTTACCCATGCGGCAACAAAGACTACAAAGAGGCATTTATAGACAAAACAATCTGTTAATTAATTATTAGTGGGACAAACGGAACTTCTTTGAGTGATTCAAGATGAAATAGGTTTTAAACAAAAGCGTGTAGAGCCTATAATAGGAATTGGAATTTATAACTGTTCTTTTATGATGGAGAAAACGAGTGACTTGCTGAAACTTGTTAAGAATATCGATTTTTATGGAATGCCTTTTGCTTTATGCTATAGTCAAGCTGTCAAGGTTTTACGATCCTATTTTAACCACTTGAAAAAGTGTTACAGCATAATTTTCAGTAAACTCCAAAATAACGTGAAATTACTCTCATTTAGAAGCAGATAATAATTTGCTTCATAAATTCTCCAAATGATCTCATACAAGATGGTTATTCAAGTAGAATAATTTGGCTACTCATAAATAATATCCTACATTACAATTGTATTTTCAAAGTGAATCAAAAACATACAGGCCAAAAAAAGATCTTCTAACCTCAAGTAATGATTTTACGAAGCTTATATTACCATTCCAAAAGATAAATAAGTTCAGCACAGAATTTCAGGCAGAACATTTTAAATTACGCGTTCTATATTGAATGGTATTATCCGAGGCCAAAAATGTGTTAAATTTCTGTTTTAAGGTGAAATTCCAGATATTTCAAAATTGTCAGAAATTGATCCAAATACTCAAACACACACTTAAAGTAAGCGCAAACTTACAAATATTCAGACTAAACGGAGAAGCATCAGCGCATTAGATTAATGAATCGATTGGAATATGATGAACACACTAAAATAACATTTAAAAATAATATATTGGATCTTAAAATGGTCTTTAGTAATAAAAACTTTCCCAGTATCTCTTATCTTGCTGTTTCATTTCCTTTGCTAGTATCTGAAGAAATTTAATGTGACAAAGATCAATGGTTTCCCAAAATCCTTTGCCCTACAGCACCTTTACAGAAAAAAAAATTCTCAACATTCACTTTGAAAATCTACATATAAGAAACCTCGAAGCTAGAATTTAAAAATGAAAATCCACCACAGAAACATTTGCATTACATATCAAAAATGAAAACAATAATTTTTTTTCTTCTAATGCAGCTGGCAAATAGGCAGTGATCTTCGCCATAAGGGCTACACCGACGTTACTCGCTTTGCATTACCCAGGGGGCGAGTGTAACTTGATGGTAAGCCACGGACGCGGAGTAACAATGCCCCCGCAGCGCTCTACGATCCTATTAGGACCGGGACCTACGGCTTAAAGTGGATTTCGAACAACTACAAACCACCCATGGGCAACGCCGGGTTTTGAACCCAATACCTGTAGTACCGAGAGCCAGAGCCAGAGCCAGAGCGCTAGCCATTCGGCCATCAGGCCCCATGAAAACAATAATAGGAAAATAAAAACATCAAATAACATTCAAAATGAATATGAAGAAAATACATGGTTATCAATGGATTAATCATCAGCTGAATTTCGTCAGCAATATTCTTAAATCACGATTACCTAATTCTTGCAACAAAACAATCTACTATATATGGCAAAAAAAAAAACATATTTAACAAAAGTATATCATATCACATTGCTTCTGCAATTCCTATGTCTTAAAAAATATCTTTACAAAAATATATAGAAATTATATATTAATATAATATTATATAATTAATATAGAAATTTATGAGTTATATGCTGTACTGAAAGAAATTTATGTAGTCGTGTGTTAACTGATAAATAGTTGTGTGATAAACACTAGTCGCATTCACCGCTGTGTCCGAACTTGGCTGTCAAAGTCAACAAATGGTCAACAATTTTTCATAATCCACGCTAAAAAATTCCAAACTCTAACGGTTCAATAGTGCAGACTATAGACAATGGAGAGTTTTTGCATACCGTATTTTGGACGTCCGTTAGCTTTTTCTCCCTAGCGCGCATGCTCATAGGAAACATTATTACAGATACGCATGCGCAATTTCCTATGAGCATGCGCGCTAGGGAGAAAAAGCTAACGGACGTCCAAAATACGGTATGCAAAAACTCTTTAATATCAAACCATTGAATGAAGGATTTAAAGATCAGAATCAGATCAGAATTAGTGCAGTTTTGTAGTCTTTTGAGAAGTTTATTTCGAATGTTAGGAATATTATTCTAAAAGAATATAGTGAGTTTATAAATAAATTCAGCTGTAGTTGGGATATGGAAAGAGTGGTGAAGAAGAAGAAGTATTAGATCAGGGGTGGACAACCAGCGACCAGCCTTGAAAATTTTTTCGGCCCGAGAGATTGATGACACTTTTACAAAATATATTTATTTTATAATGGTCAAAGTACTGAAAACCAATGTATTAAACAAAATACATTATGTGTGCATTCATATATTCAAAATTTAACTGCCGAAATGGTGAGAGAAAAGTTAAATTTGATTTTAAAATAATATTCTTGCGAACATATGACAGATATTGCCAGATATTGATAATCAGATATACAGAGAAATTTTCCAAATTTTTTTTTTTTTTTTTTTTTTTCAAAAATGAAATTGACCCATTACAAAACATTCTCAAACATAACGGACGCTACTCTGCAACACAAATTGCAATGTACAAGTAATATTAATATAATAAATATTTACTAATGATTTCGTTTTTCTTATTTCGTTTACATTTATATATTTTTTATATTTCATTTTTAGTGTTATATATTTCTTTACAATGTGCGTTCAGTAACATTATTATTACACTGAAGTGACAAAAGTCATGGGATAGCAATATGCAAATTTTCAGATGGCAGTAGCATCGCGTAGAACAGGTATAAATGCGCAGTGCTTTCGCAGAGCTTTCATTTCTGTTCAAGTTATTCATGTGAAGAGGTTTTGACGTGATGATGACCGCAAGTCGGGAATTAACAGACTTTGAACGCGGAATGTTAGTTGGAGCTAGACGCATGGGTCATGCCATTTCGGAAATCGTTAGGGAATTCAACATTCCCAGATCCACTGTGTCAAGAGTGTGCCGAGAGTATGAAATTTCAGGCATAACATCCCACCATGGACAGCGCAGTGGTCGACCGCCTGCACTTAACGACCGAGACCAGCAACGTCTGCAAAGAGTCGTAAATTCTAACAGACAAGCAACAATGCGTCAAATAACCGCAGAAATCAATGTGGGACGTACAAAGGACTTGTCTGTTAGAACTGTGCGGAGAAATTTGGCTTTCTTGGGCTATTCCAGCAGAAGACCGACTCGAATGCCTTTACTGACAGAACGACATCGCTTGCAGCGACTCTCGTGGGCACGTGAGCATATCGGTTGGTCCCTAGATGAATGGAAAACCGTGGCCTGGTCCGATGAGTCATGATTTCAGTTGGTAAGAGCTGATGGTAGGGTTCGAGTGTGGCCCAGATCCCACGAAGCCATGGACCCAAACTGTCAGCAAGGCACTGTTCAAGCTGGTGGTGGCTCCGTAATGGTGTGGGCTGTTTTTCATGGTATGGACTTGGTCCTCTGGTGCGACTGGACCGAACATTGACTGGAAATGCTTATGTTCAGCTACTTGGAGATCACTTGCAGCCATTCATAGACTTCATGTACCCAAACAACGATGGGATTTTTATGGATGACAATGCGCCATGTCACCGGGCCACAACTGTTCGCGATTGGTTTGAAGAACATTCTGGACAATTCCAACGAATGATCTGGCCACCTAGATCGCCCGACATGAATCCCATCGAGCATTTATGGGACATCATCGAGAGGTCTGTTCGTGTCCAAAATCCTGCACCATCAACGCTTTCACAATTATGGACGTCTATCGAGACAGCATGGCTCAATATTCCTGCAGAAGACTTCCAACGACTTGTTGAGTCCATGCCACGTCGAGTTGCTGCACTTCGCCGGGCGAAAGGAGGGCCGACACGATATTAAGAGGTATCCCATGACTTTTGTCACTTCAGTGTATATTACCTATGTTATTATTATGTATTATTATTATATTACCTATGTTATTACCTATTTAACAGTAAACTCAAAAATAATAGCTGATTATGTTTCAATTTTTCATTAAAAAAATGTCTATAATGGGTCTAAATCTTATATGGGGATATGTAATCTTACATGTGGCCAACGGAGTTAGGATGCATCTCCAAAGTGACCCGCAAGATCATTTGGGTTTACCAAACCTGTATTAGCTTAACATTTATGAAAAATAAGTAAATATTTATTTTAATTTTAAAATACTATTTGATTAGAACTAATGAAATAACAATTGCATTGACAGCTTTGAAAGGAATGCATATAAACTTCTTGTTACCTTTTTCAATAATGAATTCCACGCTCTCTTGCCCTTTGACATAATTTGGTGCAAAAAGCATGACATAGATATTCAGTTCTTTGGAATTTATGTAGGAAATTAATTACTTCCAAAATTTTACGGAATTTTAAATTTTTTTGTTGCTGTGGAGTGAAAAGAAATTCATTTAAATAAATGTTTTACCACCATTTCAATAACAAATTCCTCGCTTTCAGATAATTTGGTGTAAGCAAGCGACCAGCACCTAAATGAAATATTGCGCCAAGAAGTAGGTCTAAATAACAAAAATATCTCGAAGCACAACATAAATTACTTTTCAGTGATATGAATTTGAATTTTCTCCCGCTAATATGTGCCAAATAAGAAGGCATGATCCTGAATGAACTGGATAGATCGTTTTATTCAATGATTCTGAAATAAAAATATAGTAATCACGGAAGGCCTTGGTGTATTTACCAAAACTAAAAACTTGCGGAAATGGGCGATGTGTTCGAAGAATTGCTGGTCTCTTTCATCAGATGCAAACAAACCTTTTGTTGATTATATGCAAACAACCTTCAAACTTGACATCTGGTGAACTTCCGAACGCTATCCGTGTATGGTAACTGGTTTATTCGACTGGCTTAAACCACGAAGAATATTAATGTTTATATGGATCTACAGGTGTTATCCATAGTTTGGGTGTGTTTAACTAGTAATGCACCTTACAAGGCCACTTATATGTTTGTAAACGTTTATTTTTATTCAATTATTAGGCATGATATTGAGCAAAAAGAAAATTTTTGGTGTTGGTGGAGTACTATAAATTAGCAATTCTTAGCTAGGAACCACAAGGAACAAAATCAAAATGTTGGTAAAGGTAAGTTTATTTTTTTTGTTCATTTATACTATTTTACACTATTTAAAAATATTTAATTCTGAAAAATAATTATAATTCATTTGAAAAAATTGAAAAGAAATTTGAGAAATTTGAAAACGTAAAAAAAATTCAGCTTAAAGAGCTGACAAATCTTCTTAAAGAAAAAGATGTTATTTAACAGTTTCACTAAAAGAGTAGACTGGTGAATTCGTTTGCAATAGCTTAGACTTGGAATGGCCAACCCAAATGCTCTTGCGGGCCACTTTGGAAATGCATCCTAACTCCGCGGGCCGCATGTAAAACTATATACCCCCATATTACATTTAGACCCACTGTAGACATTTTTTGGAGTGAAAAATTGAAGCATAATGAGTTATTATTTTTTTTACTATTCTTCTCACATGTAAAAATAGATAAGGTTAGATAAGAAAAACATAGATAAAGCATACAAAAGTAAGTAAACATAGATAAGATAAATACTATTAATGCTACGAAACGCACGTTGTATAGAAATATATAACACTAAAAATGAAATATAAAAAATTTATAAAGATAAACGAAATAAAAAAAAAATGAAATTAGAAAAAATATACTTATTTTAATAGTGCTATATGTGTTTCGCCACTCTTTCACTTAGTTTTTGCAAATCGATCTCAATTTGAGTATTTGCACATAGTAATAGGTTTGTGTTTAGTCAGTTTCATTTTCGGTGAAACGATTTGCAGGTGTAAGTTGAAAAAAAGCGCTAGCAATTTCAACTAAGAGTCTGGTTTGCTCTGCTACCAACAATCAACTGTGTGAATCTAGGGATGGTCACTGCGCCACTAAGGCCACTCAAAGTGAAACACAGAACCTGCTATATTAGATGTTCCAAGATGCGCAGAATATAATTTAATTATTCAACGAACTCAGAACTGTAAACTGATAAATAAAACAGGTCCTATATTTGCAAGAATTTTATTTTAAAATCAAAGTTTTTTTTTTCTTATCATTTCTGTTGTTCATTTTTGAATATATGGATGCATACATAATGTATTATTTTAATATATTGATTTCCACTACTTGGGCCTTTATAAAATAAATATATTTTGTAAAAGTCTGATAAAAACTGATGGGCCCGAAATATATTCAAGGTGAACAGCATGCAACCCGCGGGCGTGGGTTGGCCACCCCTGCACGAGCTTTATAAACTAATTTTCTGAATTCTCTAACTAATAATTTTTTGCAAACTAATATTCTGGACTTTTAATTAATAATTTTTTATGAACTAGTAATCTGGATATTTTAATTTCAAATTGATAAATGGATGTTCATATATTGCTCATATAAAATAAAGTGAATCTTAAAATAAAGTTACTATCACATTTAGAGATGAAAAGAGAGTTGAGGACCCTCTCTCCTAATTAAATGCAAAAACTGATAAAGATTTAAAGAAAAACCTGATGATTTAAGCATTTTCGCTTTTGGCATTTTGATTCAAAGAGTTGTGCTTCTGTTTCAAATATTCTATACAAACTGTTGGCTATTATTTCTTTGGGAGCTTTCTGAATACTTTCTGTATTTATTTTTTGATAGTTATGAATTCATCATTCATAATTTCACCCCCAAAATAACTAATATACAAAGTAGCGATTTTCAAATATACATTTCGGCAGAAATTTCAGTAAAAGTATCTGATTCCTAGGATATTAACACTCACTAAAACAAATTATTATCAATAAATTGAATATAAATTTAGTCTTTTGAATTCCTTTTACTATCAGAATTTTAAAAATGTGTTAAAAATTAAAATGCTCAAACAGAAATCGACAAGAATTAAAAATTAAAGATGTCATATTATTAATAAAAAGTGTGCTTATTTCATTGATCATTCATTCACTGATCATTTCGAACGGTCGCACAGTTTTAAACCTATGGTATTTGAGTCCACTAAAGTTCTTGGTAGGGCCTGATGGCTGAGTGACTAGTGCTCTGACGCTTGGTACCACGGGTTTCGAGTCCCGACGTGTCATGGATGTTTGTAGTGGTTCAGCATCTGCTTTAAGCGGTAGGTTCCGGTCTGCTTAGCCTAAAATGAGCACAAGATGACCGTAGAGCAACAAATAGGAATAACAACTTTCAATTTATTCTTTCTCTTGCGGCGACGTCCATAATACTCACCTACTTCAAATTTCACCTGCAGTTTTCACTCTTTACAGGGTTCCTTGACAATTTCTTTCATTTTTTTCCTTTTTATGCATCACATTTATTTAGCCTTATAAATTTCAGAGAAATAAACCGCCAAGAATGAATAAAAATAAACAGAAATATACCCCTGATTCGGACACATAGACGAAAGAGGAATTTAAAACACTTACCACCTTTCACTGGAAGGGATGTCTTTTTGAACAGAAAGGACTTTGGTACCACAGGCTTCAGGTTCGAATCCTGGCGGTGGCATGGATATTTGTGAGTGGTTCGGAATCTACGTTAAATTCTAGTTCCCTGTCTAATCAGCTTAAGGTATGCATAAAATGACCGTAGAGCGACAAACCACGCTAAATTTTGAATGGGAAAGTTAGAAATAATAGTAATTTGAATATATATCTCATGAAAAATGCTTTTAAATTTTTTTCTATCTCCAGGTCTTGATCTTCTGCGCTGTTGTGGCAGCTGCCCACGCTTCTCTGGTGGGACCCGTCGGATGGGGCGCACCCGCCCTTGCAGCTGGACCATGGGGATTGGCTGGAAAAGCATGGGCCGCACCTGTAGCAGCCGCCCCGTACGGTTACCTCGGCAACGGAGTCATCGCAGGAAACGGAATCCTTGCCAATGGACTCGTTGCTGGACACGGACTCGCAGCCCCATGGGGCGTTGCTGCGCCCTATGGAGTCGCCAAGGTGGGTCTTGCCGGTCCCCTCGGTCTGGGTCTTGGAAAATTCTGGTAGATGTCTGAAGACTGGAATTTTAACGAACCATGCAAATAAATTATTTGCAGCATTCTGTACCTCATATTATCTGTTAATTAAATCTAAATTTGATGTGACCACATTTTTATGTGATACTGTATTGGAGTTGGCACATGATAGTGTATTGGCATGACACTTGTTTAATAAATGATTCTCTCTTAATAGACCTGTGATATTCTTATTAGATAAAGAGAATTTGCTATGTGAAGATATTTTCTTATGCAAGTATTTAAGTTCCATTTTTTCATCTTAATGATTATTTTTTACTATAATCTTCCCATAAATAATTAAATGATGGGAATTTCCATTTTAAGTATTGTCATTTAATTAAAAAAGTCATCATAAATTTTCATCGGTTTAAATCGAGGATAAAAGCATATTTTTGAAAAACTTTGTGACTAAATATCAATTATGTTGTTGATGTAACCTATGGCTTTATCGGAAATCAATCCATTACAATAAGGATCACACACAAAGAAGGAACAAGCAGAACAAAGCAAATATACATCAAGACAGCAATTGACAATAAGTCACATATCACAAGTCACAGACCACACCACATCTCAATTCTATATAATACTAATAAACAAGTTAAGAAGTTTAAAAAAAATGGCTGCATATACAGGCACAAAAAGAAATATTTCAATTATTAATTCATTTTAAAAATATACATTACTGAAAAATATCAGTACATTAGATACTATTCATTATACCGTTAAGATAAAAATTTTAAATTAGCAGGAGACTAGGAAAATATTAAATTAAATTGGTCATTGGGCTATCATAGAAAAGAATAGGCTTGGCAGACTTTTTATATTACTACTACATCACACCACTGTGCCCTCATAAGTTGCCCCGTTAAAGTTTGGGAATAGTGGGGGTGAGAAGTCTGATTGGGTTCTGTGACACTCTACGGTCATATGAGACCGGGATCTACGGCTTAAAGTGGATTCCGAACCACTACAAACATCCATGGCACCCCGGCGAACCTGAAACCTGTGGACTGAGTGGTAGAGTGGTAGCCACTCGGCCATCAGGCCCCCACTTTTTATATTGGGTAAATATCTTCTAAAGATCTGGTTAATAGTTTGTCTTTTTCTCCCTTTGTGGCGACCTGATGGCCAATTGGCTAGCGCTCTGGCCTTTGGTACCGAAGGCTTCAGGTTCGAATCCTGGCAGTAGCATGGATATTTGTTAGTGGTTCGGAATCCACGTTAAATTGTAGGTCCCGGTTTAATTAGCCTCAATTGTGCACAAAATGGCCGTAGAGCGACAAACCACACCCCCTTCCTTCGTGTAAACCATATCATATATTTTTAATCGAGGGGGAATCTTGGATATTCTCGTGAAAAAGTTTCCATTACTGATATAAGCATCAGAGAAATGATTGAGATTAAGGGATCATAGTCCCATGATTACTTATGCAGGTCCAGTTTGGGGTTCTGCAGCAAAATGGTTACTCGGAAATCATCCAAAGACTTGAAATCAAAATCCTTCGGATGAACACCAACTCACCTTGGTACTCCAGGAGTCAGGATATTAGACAATCCCTTAACTTTCTAGCCATTTGCCAATTTATGCTTAAAATTTCTACAATAATCTTCCTCACACTTGCAATTCGGTTTTAAATTCTCTTCCTAGGTAGGATATTTCTTTGTTTAAAAATAGAAGAAGACCGCGTACTGTTCTTAACATAAAATCCGTTGTTCTTTCAACTCATTCCTTCATCTGAAGTGCCATTACTGCAAGACCCACCGGATGGTGGGCCTCCTCCTAATGTTGTAGTTTCTTCTCATTTCATATTTAAGCATTTTATTTTAGGTCTTAAAAGTGTCTCTTTAGGTCTTAAGTCTTAAAATTTTTTTTGTCTCTCTCTCACTTACTTAGGTAATCTCTAAAATAAAATAATTGGTAAAATTTAATTAATAAATGGTAAAAAAAATTTCTACTCTCTTTATAATGGTAATCACATATAATTCAAATCATATCATTCTCATTAAATAAATGAATTTATATACTACATCAATTGTATTTATTTACTTTATATGCACATATACTCAGCTTTAACAATAGGGAAGCATTACTGGGTCCTCTAGTGTATGCAAAGCAGAGCTTTTTACAAAATAAAAATTATGTAGGAACAATATATACAAAAATACTTTATAGAAGATTTAGTATGTAAAATAGCTTAAAAACGTTGACTCTATTAAACAGAATATAGTAATAATTTATGTTCATTATACATGTATGTTATTATTGCTGCATTATAAAGATTTTATACCTATATTACCATTCTCTTTTATTTTTTAATAATTATATATTTCTAGATTTAAACTGTGTGGCATAAAATTTCAATGGGCATTAATCTAAAGCATGGATGGGCAAACTACGGCCTGCGGGCCAACTCCGGCCCTCCGGAAGGTTCTATCCGGCCCACGGATAGAATTTTAATTTGCCGGTCCGATTTATATATTATATATCCATCTCCTTTTCTACTTTGATTGAATATTATTTTTTTTTTCTTCCTTTTTTTCAAAGGACTGATGATCATTTTACTTTCTCTATTTTTGTTCTACAAAACATAAATCGACAGAAATAGCAAGCACAGACAGCTTTCAATCGGTAAAGTGTTAAAAGCTGAAGTTCTTTATTAGTTATAACTGTAGATTGGCGCCAATAAGCGTTATCTCTGTAGGTGAATTAAACCTCACATGTGGCAGACTGCGCATTTTAAGCTCCAGCCAGCGGCTTTTTCTTTTGGCGCGATTTCTAATATTATTGATCGTATGGAAAGATTGCGGACATATAGCATCATTGTGTATAGTGGTAAAATTATTAAAAGTATAGCGTAGCTAGTGCTTGTTTGAGTTATTCGTAATATATTTCAACCCCAAAATGGCTACTAAAAAACGTAAAGTTGATTCAGAGTGTCGTGCTTTTAATCAGGAATGGATCTGGAAATATTTTTTTACAGTTGAAAAAGGTAAACCATTGTGTCTCATCTGCAATGAAGCTGTAGCTGTCTTCAAAGAATATAGGATTTCCCGTCGTTTCACATCTAAGCATAAGAATTCCAATTACGAAGCAATGTCCGAATATGATAGAACACAAAATGCTGAAAGTATTTGCAAAAAATTATCAGGCCGACAAAATTTTTTCAAAAAAGTAAACAGTATCCAAGAAGCAGCTACACATGTAGCATACAATATTGCTAAAGATAATAATTTGATATCACAATTAGAACCAAAGATTAGCCAGTTTAAATTTTGCTCCATAGCTATGGATGAAAAACACTGATATAAAAGATACTGTTCAATTAGTATTATTATTGAAATTACAGAGAAACTGGCGTTTATGCGTTCTTTAAAAGGAACTACAACGGGATGTGATATTTCTTGTGAATTTGAGGAAGGACTTTTAACTCTGAAAGTGCCTATAACAAATATATGTAATATTACGACCGATGGAGCACCAAATATGGCAGGGAAAAAAATGAATTTCTTGGAATCTTTAATCAAAACCATCCCGGGAACAATGTTGTTTTTCTACATTGTGTTATACATCAAGATGCTCTGTGTCAATCTGCATTGAATATGTAACCCGTGCTTGATGCAGTCGTGAAGCTTGTAAATACTATTCGATCTCGTTGGTTTACTCACAGGTAATTTCGAGATTTTCTTCAGTCCGTGCAATCTGAATACTCTGATGTACTGTATTACACGAAAGTAAGGTGGCTTAATGCAGGATGTGTTTTCGAGCGAGTTTGGCAGCCGAAAGACGGCATTGTGTCGTTCTTCCATGAGAAACAGTGATCTGCGGAGTGCGAAACGTTAGAAGATACAGAATTCCCTTCTGATTTTGCATTTTTCACAGATCTTCTTTGTCACAGGAGCAACTTGAATGTCGAGATACAAGGGAGAAATCAATTTATCGAAGATATATGGTCCCATCTCAAATCTTTTAAACTAAAACTTAAATTGCTTGCTGGGCAGCTAGCTAAGATCGACTTGTCTCTTTTCCCGAAGTTAAATTCAATACCTTCAGTAAATGAAGAGTAACTTAAGAATTATGAAGATGGCTTGAAAAAATTACATTTTGAGTTCGAACGCAGATTTCAAGATTTCAGTGCCATTCAAACAGAATGGGATATTTTTACCATGCTTTTCAACGTAAATTGTGAAGCAATGAGGCCAGATTGAAGGTTGAATCAATTAACAATCATCTCAAGCAGTTGCTTTTAAAGTAAGTTTCCCAAATTTAATATCTCATGCCGAGAAAATCAGTGCTATGTTTGCTTCATCTTATATATGTGAACAAGTGTTTTCACTATGAAACTTAGAAAGAACTATTTCAAAAGTAGACTGACAGATGAGTATTTAGCCTCGTTCCTTAGAGTCAGTACATCTTACTTTGATCCTCAGTAAAAGGAACTTTTAAAAATGAAATCGCAATTTCGTTCATCTCATTAACATATTTAAATTGTAATACTTGTATATTGTTTTTAAAATTTTAGAAAAATTTATCTTCTCCATGCAAACTTTTTTTTTCGATTGCTGGCCCTCGACCGAAAAAGTTTGCCCATCCCTGACCTAAAGCAACGCTTCTCCAACATCAAGATAGAAGTGTATGTCTGATCCACAGCCAAAGTACTTTGTCGAAACCACCCAGAATTCCTAAGGAATTATAAAAATTTAACTCATTTATTTATTTTATTCGAAATATCTAATTTAATCCAGGATTTATAGCAGGAAGAGGCATATTTAATTTGTATTAGAAAGTGTCAGGCTTGTGGAAGATGAGGGAAGGATTTGAACAACCTCTAGGTGTTTTCGTTTAAAACTCTGGTGCAAAAGATCGTTGCAGTGGCTCCCGTGGTTTACTTGGTGAGTTCAGAACAGAATCTACACTGAGACTACATACAGCATATACATACTACTGTATACTACATATACATACTACTGTATACTACATATACGTCCTACTACATACTAAATATATATATACTACTACATACTACATATACATACTACTGTATACTACATATACGTCCTACTACATACTAAATATATATATACTACTACATACTACATATACATACTACTGTATACTACATATACATACTACCTATACATACTACATACTACATATACATACTACTACATACTACATATAGACTACTACTGTGCCCAAAAAGTAAGACCAATTAATTATTATTTCCTCAAAAACTCTTTATTTATTCTTCAAAATTTATTTCATCGCCTTCAAAGTATTCCCCCCTCCGGACACAATGCACTTATGTCAACGTTTTTTCCAATCCTCAATGCATAAGGTAAAGGAGTAAAAAGGATAAAATAAACCTAACTGTAGTCACTAGTCGGCAAAAGAATTAACGTGTACATCATAGCTGCATGGCGAATGGAGCTGGGGTTTCATTCGAACCTTGCAGTCAGACGCCCGTTGCTTTACCCCTGCGCCAGTTCGTCTTATTTAATGGAATGCCGCCAATTTTCAAGCCAAATTGGCTCTCAGATACACACCAAACATAAATTAAAATTACAATAAATTATTAGTATTTTTTTTTAAATCAGAAAAAAATTCTCATTCAAATGTAGTTTTCTGGTATCTGGCTAAATAAATTTTATTTCTTTTTGTTTCAAATGTATGTTACGTTTGCTTCAAATAATGAAAAATTTCTCAAAAAAGTTATTAAATACCTAATTTTTTGTTATCTAAAAAGAAAGTTTGAGAAAATATTGTGCATACTGCGTAATATAAGTAAATTTTGAATAATACATTATTATAATAGGATAAGAAAAAA
The DNA here is from genome assembly GCA_021605075.1 of Caerostris darwini. Lineage (NCBI taxonomy): Eukaryota > Metazoa > Arthropoda > Arachnida > Araneae > Araneidae > Caerostris > Caerostris darwini. Next base: position 141,758 of record BPLQ01014930.1, read on the forward strand.
TGTTTCCTTTTAAAATTCTTTTTCTCTATAAAAGTGATTAAAAATAATTTTTCTCTATAATTTTTCTATAATTTCTTGCTATACTTTTTTTTAAAAGTAGTTTGACAACGTAATCATTTTTTGGATTCCAAAATAATAGAATTTCAATCCTAATATAAATATGGGCGTAGGGCTGACAATCTTACCCCGTAAAAAAAGAAGATATCTCATGTTTCGGAATCTGCCAGTAGGCAGACGGCCTTGGCCCACCATGGGCTTTTGAGCCATTCATGATGAATATAAATACAAAACATAAATACGTAATTGAAAAAAAAATAAATAACATGACATTGAACTAAATTCATAATTTGCTCATTAATTTTTAATTTTACTATTTTTTTGCTAATTAATTTTTAGTTTTACTATTTTGAAAACGATGTGTGTTAAAGTAGGTACACGAAAATTTAATACATATAAAAACCTAATTACAATTAACCCTCAAATTAAAAAAAAATTGATAAATACTGAAACTTTCAATTTAAAGTTCATTATTATATTTTCTAGCAAAATTTTTTTGTAGAAATGAATGGTTCAAACTTATACATAATTTACAGTTCAAATAAAGAGAAACAAAAACATACTAATAAACATTTTTTTATTTAAGAATTTTTGTTTATTTTGACAAATCAAGCCTTTTTTGTGTTTCAAAATAATAAGTTTCCGATCCTAATACAAATAACAAAAACATAAATTCTTAACTGATCACAAAATAAATTAGATGAACATCAAATAATTGCAAAAATTTACAGGATAGCTTTTCCAAGACCAAGTCCGAGGGGACTGGCAAGACCGAGACCGAGCTTTCCGACTGGGGCACCCAGAAGTCCGGTTCCAATAGCCAAAGGAGCTCCAGCGATTCCGTGTCCGGCAACGAGTCCGTTGGCGAGGATTCCGTTTCCGGCGATCACTCCGTTGGCGAGGTAGCCGTTACCGATGACTCGGTTGGCGACGAGTCCGTTTCCGATTATTCCGTTGGCGAGAATTCCGTTTCCGATGACTCCGTTGGCGATGAGTCCGTTGGCGACGAGTCCGTTGGCGACGAGTCCGTTGGCGAGAGCGATGGGTGCGGCAGCGCCAATGGGTGCAGCAGGGGCGACATGGTTGATGGCTGTCCTCTGGGAAGACACGGTGGCCACTGCAGGGGCGGCGATCAATCCCTGTCCGAGACCAAGAGGTCCGGCAGCGAGAACGGGGGCACCCAATCCCAAGGGTCCGGCGAGGGAAGCATGGGCAGCTGTCAAAGCAGCAAATAGAAGAACAATCTATAACAGAAAAAAGATGATTAGATTTTAAAAAAATTGTTCAAAAAATAATCGTTTAATTACAACACATAGAAACTTTGCATTTACTACTTAATTTGCAAATTAAGAAAAATCGTTTCAGGAAATCTCATATTACTCTATTCAGTTTTGAATGCAAAATTTATTACACCTATATCAAAAAAAATTTACTATCGATGTGAATTTTATTTTTGGTCAAATAAAAATTTATAACAAATGGGTTTTTGCTGAAAATATTTATGGTATTTTTTAAGACCTTTGAAATTTCAATAATAAAAAAATAATAATAATAGTATGCATAACGTAATATGATACTAATGAAAATAATTATTAATATTATAATATTCCATTATCTCTCAATAAAGTTGAGTTTCTCAAACAAATATATGCATTTGAGATTTATCTAGCAATCATTTACTTCTTTATTTTATATCGAAAATGTAATAAAGGATTGCAATAGGATAAGTTATTTTTATTAGATTATTAGCAATTTTTTAGGAATGCTAAGATTTCAACAATAAAAAAATAATTAACAATGGTCACTTGAATATCCGTAACGTAATATGAAACTAATATAAACCGATTCAGGAAATTTCAAATTGCTAAGTATAATCAGTTTTGAATGCAAAATTTATTACACCTATATCAAAAAAAATTTATTATCGATGTGAATTTTATTTTTGGTCACATGAAAATTTGTGCAAAATATGTTTTTGTTGAAAAGATTTATAGTATTTTTTTAAGAACATTAAAATTTCAACAATAAAAAAAATAATGAATAATAGTATGCATAAAATGATATCATGCTAATATAAAATATTATTATTTATTAAAAAGTTCCATTATGTCTTCAATAAATTTCGTTTGCGAGATAGATAAATCTTAAACCTATATATTCAGACAAATGTATATGCTTAAGATTTATCCAGACATTACATTTACTTCTTCATTTCATATCGAAAATATAATAAAGAATTGCAATAGGATTCATTTTTTTTCACATTAAGAACATCAAGATTTGAATAATAAAGAAATAATTAACAAGGGTAACTTAACTAAATATACGAAACGCAATATAAAGCTGATATAAAAAATATCATTTTTATAATGTTCCATTATCATTTGAATGAAGCTAATGAATTCTTTAACAAATGTATATGATTAAGATTTATCTAGTAATCTTTAACTTCTTTATTTAATATTGGAAATGTAATAAAGATTTGCAATAGGATAAGTAATTTTTTTACATTGTTAGCAGCTAAACTTGCTCATACAATAGATGTCTATAATGAATTTTTTAATTAAAAAATATATTTTCAGATGATTCATTAAAATTATCTCTTTTATTCCTTATGCGGTACACATTCGAAAAGAGTTATTAATATAGCACAGCTTAACATGTTATGTAAGCGATAAAGAAAGAACTTATACAAATAATTTCTACTCACCTTTGAAAGCATTTTAGGAGATTTTGCCAATTGCAGTGATTGCGAACTAGTGACAACTTGAGCGCATGAATGGCTTTTTATAATACCGAAAGAATGAACAAAAACAAATGATGCAAACTTGAATTATGACTTGTGATTTGCAAATAAACACGTCGTATAAGTGTTTTGTTTATCTGAAAAATTTTAATTGATGTTATAACTCTTTGACATTGCAAGTATTTATAATGAATAAATCACCCCACCCAATATAGAAGACTTTTTTTTGAAGGCTATTTCACATTAAAATTCAAACTACTTGTTAATGTGAATGCGATAACTAAAACCCGAATGACTCTTTTTTTTTTAATGAACACAATTTTACTTATTTGCTTAAATTTGAGTGTAAGGAATAAAATATTAATGTCTAGGCATATGTGGGATAAAAAATACTATATAATCGTAACAATAGAGAGTATTCGAGAACATAAAATTCTTCTATGTACATATCAAGTACACTCGCATAATTTACATATATTTCAGTAATACAAAGATTTATAAAACTATCAAATGATTATGATTTCTTTTTTGTGAAGGAAATTTTTATTATTTTTTCTTTCCAATGGCAGATTATGAACAGTTACAGCAAAAAAAAAAGAACAACGAAAAATAAAAAAGAACAGAGAATACAACAAAACATGCTGAAACAGAGTTCATTAATCTAACATAATGCCAAGTTGTAGATCTTTTAGCCACTGAAAAGTGTTACCAGGTGCACCACGGGGAGGTAGATCTACTGCGCACCTATGAAGGAAATTAGAACGAATGATTTGAATTTACAATGAAAATGAATGCATTATTTTTAATTTGGTTATTTTCTGAAATTTTTCGAGCCTGAATGGCCGAGTGGCTAGAGCTCTGGACCACAAGTTTCGGGTTCGAGTCCCGGCGGTGAATGATGTTTTGTAGTGGTTCGGAATCCACTTTAAACAATAGGTTCCGATCTAACATATGATCGTAGAGAATTGCGGAGGTAGTGTTATTCCGCGTCCATGGCTTATCTTCAAGCTACACGCACCTCCTGGGCAGTGTTAAGTGAGTAACGTCGGTGCAGCGCTTGCCTTAAGGCATGAAAGACAATTGTCTAAGTGTTTGCCAGCTGCATTAGAACAACAACAAAAATTACTCTAAATTTTAGGTCATTAGATTTCCAGTGTGGTGAATTTTAGTAAGCTCTAGCTCTCGGTGCCACAGGTTTCGTGTTCGAGTCCCGGTGGTGCCATAGATGTTTGTAGGGGTTCGGAATCCACTTTAAGCAGTAGGTCCCAGTCTCATATGACCATATAGCGTCACAGAGCCCAATCAGAGTTCTTGTCCGCCACATCATTCCCAAACTGTAAAGGGGCAACTCAGCTCTAGGCACAGTGATGTGCTGTGGTGTAGTAGTAGTGTTGAAAGACTCGGGTCAAAGTGCCTAGCATCGCACTTCTAGACGTAATTGTAATACAAATTGATGAAGCTATAGGTATTTTACGTATACAAAAAAACATTTACTACATTGCCTCAAATTTACGAATCCAATCCATTATATTTCAAGTACCACAGGTTTTGAGTTTGAGTCCTTGCTTTTCCAGGGATGTTTGTATTGGTTCGTAATCCACTTTAAGCTGTAGGTCCCGGTCTTAATAGGATCGTAGAGCGTTGTGGGGATAATGTGACTCGAATCCGCATCATATCTTCAAGCTACACGCACTTCCTGGGTAGTGCTAAGTGAGTCACAGCGGCTTTCGTCATAAATATTAACTCTCTCTGTATTGCCAGCTGCATTAGAACAACAGTTTAAAGGCCAACTGAACGTCCCCACCTTTATCAATATTATCCAAAAAATTCGGCAAATTTAAATCAGGAAGACTGACTCAATGCGAGACGTTTATATATGATAAACATCTTATATATGAGTTGAGGAAGTTTATATATGCGAGCCTACATCAAGTCTTCTTCTCTATTTTGAACGTATGGTTATAAAATAACGCTGTTATCGAATTAACACGTGCACAGTTTGTTACTGAACCCAGAGTTCAGCCGCTGGTTTATATATATTTACAATTTTTACGAAGGAAATAAATGTCGAATTACTCGAATTTTCAAAATTAAAAAAAATGAATTATTTGATATATATATTTTTTTTTTCTTACTTAAATCCTCATGTTTTTATATTAAAAATTATAAAACTGGTTTAAATAGACTTTAAACAATAGTTCCTGGTCTAATAGGATAGTAGAGCATTGCGGGACAGTGTTACTCCCGTCCGTAGCCTATCTTCAATCTACACGTGCCCCATGGGTGGTAGTAAATAAGTATGGATATGGTATAAAGCCCCTTATACCCTTGCTTGCGGTATAAAGTTAACTGCCTCTGTATTGCCCGCAACATTAGGGAGAAAAAAAAGATCGAACAATTAATTTTTCTCATTAAACATAAATAGAAGTAGTATATTTCCATTGGTCTTGTAATTACTTCGTAGTTAAGGTGCAAGAGGTCTCAGTTTCGAATCCGAAGGCGGCGTTCATTAGGGTCACTGCTTTTAGAAACGAGTAGATTCACCGGAAATCTGTCTGCAATGTAAAAGTTTTCTGGTTTCCTTCCGTACAATAAGTAAATAAGGAGCAGTTACACCTTAAAGTTCGGGTCCTGATGGCCGAGTGGCTAGCGCTCTGGCACTCGGTACAATAGGTATCGGGTTCAAATTCCGGCTAGACCATGGGTGTTTGTTGTGGCTCGGAATCCACTTTAAACCGTAGGTCCCGGTCCTAATAGGATCGTAGAGCGTTGCGGCGGCATTGTTACTCCGCGTCCGTGGCGTATCTTCAAGTTACACGCGCCCCCTGGGTAATGCAAAGTGAGTAATTTATGTGCAGCACTTACCTTAAGGCATCAAAGAAAATTGTCTAAGTGATTGCCAGCTGCATTAGAACGAAAAAAAACACCTTAAAGTTCTCCAGGTGGGTATCATCCTTCCTTCATCGCGTATTGGTGAGCTATGTGTAGAATATATCAGTGGTAAATGAGGCTCACCGATGTTAATAAAAAGTTCTTGGTGCATGTTTAATAACAGATTTTGAAATTTCTAAACTTCAAAAATTTCTAAACTGCAAAAACTGTCACTGCTTTCAGATGAGAGGAAGACTCGTAGACAATTGTAATAATATATTTAAAGCCATTCGCATAGAAAATCAGACTGTCATGTGGAAGTATTCCTGGGTTTCTCCCACACGACACATAAACACGCGGGTAAATGAAGTTCTTCAGATAGGTAATGCCCTACCCTGATCGACCGTCGGGGAGTAGTCTGTAATATCAGTTGAATACGAGGCTCACCTATGTTAAAAAAAATTTCGTTCTTTGCAAAACAATGTTACATTCTTTACGTATGCAATAAAACATATTTAGCAAAAAAAAGGAACCCCACGTTTCACCTCATTGGAGAAATATATATATAACCATTAAAATTAAGATTAGTAAGACCTAATTATCAATAATAATTAATAATTCGGTTCTTTATTAGACAGTTATATGAAATGAAAGAATCAACCCAAATGATCTTGCGGGCCACTTTGGAAATGCATCCTAACTCCGCGGGCCGCATATAAAATTATATATCCCCCTATTAGATTTACAACTCATTATAGACATTTTTTTACACTGAAAAATTGAAACATAATTTATTATTATTTTGTTATATTATTCTTATATATAGACATAGATAATATAATAATAATGATACTAAAGGCACATTGTAAAGAAATATATGACACTCAAAATGAAATATAAAAAATATATAAATATAAATGAAGTAAAAAAATATTTGTTCTACTAGTGCCTTATATATTTCTCCACTCTTTCACTTAGCTTCTGCAAATCGATCTCATTTTGGGTATGTGCACATCGTAATGAGTGTTTGCACATCGTAATCTAGTAGCAAGAATAATATTTTAAAATCAGAATGAATTTTTTCTCATCATTTTGACAGTTAATTTTTGAATATAGGGATGCACACATAATGTATTTTTTTAATGATTAGTTTTCATTACGTTAGCTATTATAAAATAAATATATCTTTAAAAATGTGATACATCGCCGGAAAATTATTCAAGGTGCGCCGCGGGTTGGCCACCCCTGTTTTAGTACAACACAAAAGTAAAACACATGCACAAAAAAGCCTGTTTATCTGAAATTAAATGTTATTGAAAATATGGAATTCTAGTATGTATAACATTTAAAAGACATTAAAAATTTAATGTATTTCAATGAAGGTTTCGCATAAAGAAACCTGTATTGACAAACAAGGAAGGCATAATTAAACTGATTTATTTTTTGAGAAGTCAATACAAAGCAGGAAATTAAAGTGCATTCTCCCATATTTTAACTAGAAACTGTCTCAAGGCTGTCTGTGATTTATTAACCTTAAGGAAGGAAAACTCAATATCACACGGGATTAAATTCCAATCATTTTTTCGCATTTTAATTCTAGTTAAATAAAAAGTTACTCTCCTAACCTCTCTTTCTTCTTACTGCTTGAAATTTTCTTGTTAATTTTAAAGTATAAAAGCGAACGCAATTCTCATTTCTGAATCAGATTCAGAAAAGTCAAGTACAATCATGTTCACTAAGGTAAGTTACAACCTCTTTATACATTATTATTTTTGAACATATTTTCTAATATCAAATGTTGTTTTTCTAAAAGCCTTAATGCAATGTGAACTAAAGCAGTTGACTGTAATATTTCGTAAATTTTGTAAATGTGAATTTCTTCAAAGAATAGTAATTAACAATATCAAAAAGTCGAATATCATTAAATTCTTCAATAACAATGATTTTTTAATTTAAAAATAAGTCATATTTTTATAGAAAACTAAAATTACGTAAATTCCAAACCTACAATTTGCTCCGATGCAATTACATATATCCAGTGCGACTAATAGCTAGTTGCAATGCATTGTTTACTCTACATGACATATATATATATCCATTCTATGTACTAAGCACTTAACAAATATATGTAATAAAATGCGCAGAAGCAAACAGGAATGGACTAACGACACAGTTGGTTTCTTAAATTAGACATTTCAGTTCGAAACCTGACTCGTAAAGTCGAAACGAAATATGTCATGAATGGGTATTATAATTTGGTTTGGTTTGTTACTCTATGGTCACCTTGGGCGTATGAGGGCTACCAGACAATAAAATGGATTCCGAACCACTAACAGAAATCTATGCCACAGCCTGGATTCGAACTTGAAGCCTCTGATATCAAAGGCGAGTACTAGCCACTTGGCCACTAGGCCGCTGAATGTGTATAATAAGGCTGCTAGGAAGAATTCAACTTGAGATAGACGGAGAAAAATCTCTCAGACCCACTTTGGGTTAAAAGGCTATGGTTGTAGAGAGTATATATGGGCGTATTACAATAAAACCCTGAGTGGCCCCCTGGATAACACACAATCTACTACAAATGTTCTAAAATGAGGCAGTTATGGCATGTTTAGTCTGACATCAAATTATCTATTGAGTGTTAAGGACCACAATTTCATTAAAGTTGACGAACTTGTGATTTCTCTGATATTAGTTCTTTGCAGTGAAATTACTGTTTTGCAAAATATTTTAAAAATATTTTTAAAATGATATGTTAAATTATAATATATATATACTTGGAGCATTAGATACTACTTCATGTAATAAGAAAATACTAAATCCATAATTTCTAAATATAAAAAATAAATACTGAATTAAAAAATAGTACTAGAATAAATACTAGAATAACAATTAAGAATACTAGAATAGCAATTAAAAATACTCGAATAAATGCTAGAATAATAAATACTAGAATAACAATTAGGAATACTAGAATAGCAATTAAAAATACTAGAATAATAAATACTAGCAATTAAGAATACTAGAATAGCAATTAAAAATATAGAATAAATGCTGGAATAATAAATACTAGAATAGCAATTAAGAATACTAGAATAACAAATACTGAATCCCGTTTTTTTCTCGGCAGGTTGCTTTCTTGTGCGCTGCCCTCGCCGCAGTCCACGCCTCGGGCATCATCGGTGCTCCCCTCGTCAACACCGGAGTCAGTGCTTCCTCCAGACAGCAAGATGTAAGTGTGCTGATTTCAAAAATTCATCATTTCTACTTCATTGAAATAAATCTCAAATAAATTTCTTTAATATATTCTTACGATTATTAACTATTTATCTGAGGGTTAGTTAAATGCAAACCTTAAATGACTATGAAAATGTTGAAATTCTTCGCCTCTACCTTATGAGTTAGTAATAGTTGATATTTTAAAGTACACATTGCCCAGGATTATCCCGTCCCTTTCAATATGAAGCATTACTTTGCTTTGGTATGAAGCTTACTTTCCTTTGATGGAATATAGCACGAAGATCTCTTTCAGCACACATAACACAGGATTATTACGTTCTTTTCAGTATGAAGCAATGCTTTGCTTTGAAGCTTACTTTACTTTTATGGAATACAGCACGATCTCCTTCGGAGCACATTACCCAGGATTATTCCGTTCCTTTCCGTTTACTTTTCATTCCTTTGCTTTGCTTTAAAGCTTACATTAATTTGAAGAAATGCCGCCCGAAGATCTTTTGCACCACCATAGGACATTTGAGCTTCACTTGAAAATCGCGAATATAAAAAGATATCCTCCAAAACCTCGAAGAAATGCCGAGTACTCTGCAAAATATATATTAATGCATTTTATCAAATGAAGTTTTCCTTTCATATATAGAACCGGTTTTTATCACACTATATTATATATAGAAATTATAACAGTCCGACCACATGGAAAGGTAAGCATGGGGTTTAATAGTCACAATGGAGTTTATATTGTTAGAAGTACTATAAGCATCAAAAAGCTGCTTTGGAAGAAGTAAGTTTCATAGTTATTGTCGAATTTTTCTCAACTAGTTTTCTTTAAATATCTCGGAATTTAAAATTTTAATTATTGAAAATAAAAAAATACATTTATTTCGAGAAAATTCATTAAAAGACACTTCCTCTGCTATAAGTCTCTTTCTTTAAATGCACCCAAGTTGTCTGCTTGACAACTTCCAACAAGGTTGATGGTCGGACTACATTAGTGTTAGATTAAGGTAAATGCATATTAGTCAACATAACAGTTTATAAGATATAAATTCTCATATAATATACTTTTTTAGGTCTTCGGCAACAATGCCTTCGGGTACACCATCAAGGATAGTTTGGGTGCCACCAACTCCCGATCCGAAGTAGGAGACGGCTACGGCAACAGGAAGGGATCCTACACCATCACCGACATCGACGGTAGGGCCCGACGAGTGGACTACGTCGCAGACGGACACGGGTTCAGGGCCACCGTCAAGACCAACGAGCCTGGAACCGCCGCCAGCGCCCCGGCTGCAGCCCTCATCAACAGCCCCTACGCCGGACCCGTCGCCCCAGTCGTCAATCACGTGGCCCCTGCTGTTGCAGCTCCCTTGGCCGTTGCCGCACCAGCCTTAGCGTATGGTGGTCTTGCTGCCCCAGCTTTAGCTTACGGTGGTCTTGCTGCCCCCGCAATTGTTGCTCGAGCCATCGCCGCCCCAGTGGCTTTCGGAGGTGTCATCGGACATGGAGCCGCCCTTGGTTTGGGTTATGGAGCAGGAATTCTGGGTGCTGGAATCGGCAAGTACTGAAAATCGGAAAGTGATCTAAGTACAAAAAGATCTTTTCAAAAGAGGATGTTCTTCATAAGTTATAATTTGTTCGTGATTTAAACTAATTTATTGTTTTTGAAAATGGAATGAATTTGAGATTGGAACTTTATGGAATAAAGAAATTTTTATTTTCTTCAAAATTTTGCTGAATGCTTCATTCATTTATAAATGGATATTATGAAACATGCATTGATTTTCGTGTAACCATTTTAAACATTTACAATCACCAAAAAAATGTGATCAAGTTATTATATTGGAAAATTCAGATAATTTTCGTAACCTTTTGGGATTCTTCAGCAATTTTAATTCTAAAATAGAACCATTCATAATATTATATTGTAAAATCTATTGACTGACATATAAGTAATAATAAGTAATATAAAAAAAAAAATTTAAAAGTCCGTTTCTACTTTTTGTCACTATATTGCAGAAAAGTCCTTTACAAATAAAGTTGAAATTTTCCTCTTACATCTGGAGCCATCTATTATTAGATACATGCAACTTAAATTTAAAAAAAACTAAAATTAATTAATTAAATTTAATGAATTAATTAATATTTGAAAAAATAGTAATAACATCGTCATCCACTACAAGTTAAAAAAAATGTATTTGAATTGAGTGGATGAATAAAAAGTATTTTATGAACGATTGAAAATGTGAACAAGATATATATAGGGAGAGTGTGAACTAATAGTAGGAATTGAAAAAAAATATCTATTTTGATAGGGTTAAAAATTTTGTAACTTTTTACCTTATGTTTTATATTTGTTATGTGTATTTAAATATGAATTTTATTCATTCAGATGGAAATTAGGAATTTATTTTTGGAATTAACTTTAATTATTTATTTTTGTTATCGTCAAATATTTTGCAACATTTTTTAACAGTATATTTTGCTTAAAAGCTTAAATTCTTTTCGACATTAATGTGAAAACAATTAATTTTTTAGTCATATTATATTTTATTTTATTCATTTAGATTTATATTAAATACACCTGTATTTATTTTTTTTTTTTTACATTATAGTTCCTTTTTACTCAAAATATGATAAAATTCATCATTAATATTTTATTCATCATTATAAGTTTTAAATAATTTGAACATAAGTTTATTAAACCAAAAAAATTGCTCTTATGCAATGTTTCTATTTTGTGATAAAATATTTATCTAAAATGAAGAATTTTTATGGTTTTATCATATATATACCCCAGCGTTTTGAAACAGAATTATAATTTTAGGAACACTAATTCTGGATTTTTTTTAATTTATAAAACATTAATCAATGTTCATAAGAGTTGACATGGGGATGGTCGATTCCTGCTACAATCAACGTTAACAAGTATTATAAAAAAAATTTTAAAGTCAATTTCTACTTTTTTATTAATTAAATTTAATTAATAAATTAATATTTGAACAAGATATATAAATATATAGAGAGAGAATGTGAACTAATATTAGGAATTGAAAAAAAAAGAAAGGTATTCATTTCAAGTTGAAATTTTCTTACATCTGGCGCCATCTATTGGTGGATACATGCAACTTAAATCTAAAAAAAACTAAAATTAACTAATTAAATTTAATTAATAAATTAATATTTGAAAACATTGAAATAACATCAAGTGTCATCCATTACGAGTTCAAAAAAAATGTATTTGAACTTGAGTATATGAATAAAAAGCATTTTATGAATGATTGAAAATTTGGATAAGGTATATATAGGGAGAGTGCGAGCTAATAGAAGGAATTGAAAAATTAAACAAATCTTTTAATTATTGAGTATATAACGAGATCTACTAATCAAAGTTGTAATACCGTTTAATGTTCAAGTTGTATAATTCGATTTCTTTTGAATATATTCGCCCCATTTCAAAGTGTTACGTTTTAAAAACGGAATTTTCATTTCAGCTTATATATCAAAAAGTGTCAGAAGAAAATTAGAACAATTTTATTTTTAAAACATGACAATAAATTTGCATTTTATCTTGTCGACATATTGTCCATAGTTATATGTATTAGATGAGTTCAGTTTTGACATATGCATATTTTTTGTTGGTTAAGAATTGTATCATTTTTAATGTGTTTTAATTTGTGTCATTCACTCACACAATCACTTACACCGGGGGTCTCCAAACTACGGCCCACGGGCCAAATCCGGCCCGCCAGTGTTATCCATCCGGGCTGCGACAACGAATAGTTTATTGTTGCTGTAATAAGTTGGATAAAAAAATACGGAATGATAATAACTCAGTTTTATTGACTTGCTAGGTAAAGCTTAATGACAAGCATAATACGCAGAAAATTTAACTTAAGCATAACAACTAACTGGAAATTATAGATAATGGCAGAAAAATTAAAATGGTTTTGGCCCTTGCTACTTATTGGAGTAAACAGTACGGCCCTAAGGCTGGAAAGTGTGGAGACCCCTGGCTTACACAATCAATCTCCCACGCTATCAATCACTCAATCAGCCACTTAATCACTCACTTAATCACTCATTCAATTACTCAATTACTCACACAATCACTCACTTAAGTGACGGAGTGAATGATTATATTTACTTACAAAATAAATAAAAATTTACAAAATAAATGAAGTTACTCAGATGCACGCTGGATAGCGAAAGATACTTCCTCTGTGGAGGAGAGTCTGTAGGCCTATGTATGCACAGGATGGTGCTAACTGTATATCCTCTCTCGGGTTAAGAGACTGTAAATGAAACGTCTCTGAAACACCACTTGGCACGAGAGCTGATAACTAAAGGCAACGCCTGTTTTGTCGTACGTCCTCTCTGGTGAGAGTCTCGAGGTCAACTGACGAAATTTCTCAGAATTTTTTTTTTTTTTTTTTTTGCAAAAGTGCCTTAAAAATCGTAATTATTTTATAATCCGATGCACTTTATAATTATTATTACCTGGAATGAAGTATCTTTAAAAGTAACGTAAAATTAGATAATACAATAATAAGTCATTGTGTTCTTCTTGGTAAAAAAATCTAGTTATAATCTCTTTAAAATGTAATCTTTTAAAATGAATACTATTCAACTTATTTAAAATAAAATTGCTTCAAATTTTGATACTTGTGTTAAAACTTCAATGGGGGGTGAGTTGTAGCACCTTGGCCTTTCAGGGCATGAACAATTAATCGTTTAAATAAAACAGGATAAATATTACAGAGAGACAGTTTCTTGTTTAAAAGTTAAGTTGACGAAAGGCGGTGAAATGAACGTAAATGAAACGCGAATTTTTTTCCTGAAAAGTCTGACTGTTTTTTTATTTATTTAAGCAAAAATCTATTCTATATCTAGGCAGAAGATTATTGTTATTGTTATTTGAATGTCTTCTAGCTTAAATGAAATCTAATTTAATAGTTTATTTTATTTAAAAAAGATTTGTTAAAATGTGTTGCCGAAAAATATTCTCTTGTTATCGAGAAGCATAATTTTTTTTTCAAATAAGGTGACTTGATCGCAGCTTACAACAGAAGGCCGCCTCCGAATAAGAAATACACTATTAGTAAAAGAATCTACCAACGATGGAAGTTTTTAAAAAAAATTCTATCTTTATGTTTGGGGGAGACGAGATGAATTCATAGGCCAGAAAGATCTCTCAATGGTTTTACACCCAAGAGTTAACCATGGGAAATTTCAGTACTTGCTGTTCAATACCCAATGTAATTACATTGGGTTTAGAGAAGCATATTTATCGTTGAGCAGAGAAAATAAGATAACTAACTATTAATAGGATAATAATTGATAATTATTAATAAGATAACTAATTATTGACAATTATTAATTAAGATTATTAATTATTGATAATTATTAATAAGATAATGAATTATTGACACTTATAAAAAAGATAATTTATTGATAATTAGTAAGATAATTATTAATAATGAATTATTGACACTTATTAAAAAGATAATATATTGATAATTATTAGTAAGATAACTAATTATTGATAATTATTAATAAGATAATTAAAATGCGAGTAATTTGTGATCAAGAAATGAATTATAGTTTTCCCTTAAACTTTGTCATAATATAAGTCAATGAAAACAGAAATCGAATTAGATGATCATTATCAATGAGCATATATTTTTTAGTCGTGAAAGAATACAAAAAAGAATTTAAAAGACGAACGCACTCAAAGTTCACTCAATGTATTTTACAATCAGTGTAAATTGCAATTCTTGGTAAGCATGTAAAACATGACAATTATTTATTATTTAATATTTACAATAAATTTAATTCTACAATTTGTAATTTATACAACTTGCATTTGAATTTCATTGCATTCAACATGTTTCTAGTTCCCTTTTAAAGTTCTTAGACATATCATTTTTATTTTGCTTCACGTACTTATTCAGTTGAATAAGACATGGCCATACAGCATACCGTATGATGTCAAAATCTTTTCGTATCAGAAAAATCAGATGTTGATATCACACTTGTTAGCATATCCTGAATTTTTTTTCATTACTTTGATTTAGAAAAAACTATTTACAACTTTAAGATTTTTTTAAATTTTTTTTTGTAAAAATTATTAATTTTGAATACCAAATCATTTTAAGTTTTGTTCAAAATTTCTCCCACCCTCTATTCCATCTCTATATAGTTTTCTATTTCCTATTTTTGCCGTTTCAAGTAAATTTCTAGAATTCACAATGTCACTTTTCTTTTCTTTTTTTTTTCTTTTATTTTGCTTTACAGCATATCACCATGTGTATTAAAAACAGCAGTTTCGTAATTCGCATTCTTTTTATTTATTAGCTTTAAATGAATGCCTTGTCCAATTTCGTCGACAATTGCAGTCTCTCTGCCCACTTCATAATTCATGAAGGGTTTTTTTTTTTTTTTTTTTTTTTTTTTTGCACAAATTATAATATCGTCAATGACTTCTTGAAGTTGACCACATTTCGAATTCCGTGATTCACGTCTACAAAATCTTACATATTTTCTATTCGTTTTGCACCGTGAAAGAACCCATTATTTTAATCGTTTATCTTTGAACAAGGCCGTCACCTTCAGCCATCAAGTGCATGGATATGGATCATCCGTAGCCTACTAGCAGTACCATCGAGGCAAACCTGACAACCACCGAGGTGGCGGAGGTATTGGAACTGTGCCATCTGCGCTCATGATACTGTGTTCGTCGGGAGACCGCTTCTGAAAGGTTAGAGTCTTGTTAGGAAAGATAAACAATAAATGTTTGGATTTACCTGCAGCATGGAAATTGATAATATAACATGCATGAAGATTCGATGGGTGATACACATGAGAAAACTTCCAGGAATCCAGCTTTGTCGAAACCTTTAACAAATAGGCGTAGTACAGCAGCTTGAAGAATCAGTTGTTCTAAATTGAGCAAGCCTGTCAAGGCATAAATTTGCATTATATCAATGAAGAATGGTTCGGAGATTAAGTAGTTCTTTGACTTCCTTAAACGGAACATATTTTAAATATCAGAGAGTGTCAGACGAAATATTCTCTTATCAGTGTTCTTGCTTTCTCATTTTCACAATTTTCATTTATAAATTTGTTAAAATTTTAAATTAATTATTCATTTCATTTTTAGTGCTTTGTAAATTGTTGTAGTTTTTTTTCCGATTTGATTTGGAAGATTTCGTTATTTGATAATGTAATATCTTTCCGTAGGTGGTGTAAAACTCGACCCGACTGCTGCTTGCGGAATACGTTCCTCAAGCTGAGATCTTTTGAGTTTATGTTCTAAGGTTGACTTATCATGAGTTTGGCAGTTCAGTTTTGTGGAAAAATACATATAGAAATGTGTTTTCCTTTTTTTGCAAGTTCTCCCAAAAAGTATGTGATTCGCTCTAGTTACTTTATTTTTTTTTCTATTTGGGCTTGTTTATGTCAACTAAATGTTTCATATTTCTTATAGAGTTGGAAAAATGTGATTTGAAAGCATGTTATCATATTTTAAATCACGATTAAAATCTGTTACCAATTGTTGTTCGTTAAAATCCTCATATTATGTCTTCTTGCAAATGCAATAAATTAAAACGAAGGACTATCAAAATACCGTAGGATATCTTCATTTCAAAGTAGTTATATTTCATGATGATCAGATGTTGATAACACATTATTAGCATAAGCTGAATTTATTTTTCATTTCTTTGATTCGGAATAAACTATTTACATCTTTTGCGATTATTTATCTTCTTTTTTGTAAAAATTGTAATATTTGAATGCGAGATAATTTTGTTTTATTCAAACTTTCTCCCCCATCTCACTTCTATGTATTTTTTTTTTTTTCTATTTTTTTTTGTAGAATTTTTACGGTCGCAAGGAAATTTCTAGAATACACAATGTTACTTTTCTTTTCTTTTTTCCATTTTGCTTTACAGCATATCAACATGTCTATTAAAAACAGCAGTTTTGTAATTCGCTTTCTTTTTATTTTCTCGCTTTAACTGAATGCCTTAATCAATTTCGTCGACAATTGCAGCCTCTCTGTTCACGTCATAATTCATATTTTTTTTTGGTACAAATTATAATATCGTCAATGACTTCTTGAAGCTAAGCACAAGTCCAATTCCATGCGTCAAGTCTACAAAATCTTACATATTCTTTATTCGTTCTACCCCTTATTTTAATCGTTTATCTTTGAACAAGGCCGTCACCAAGTGCATGGATCCGGATCATCCGTAGCCTACTTGCAATACCGTCGAGGCACCCCAGTCAACCACCGAGGTGGCGGAGGTATTGGAACTGTGCCATCTGCGCTCATAATACTGCGTTCGTCGGGAGACCGCTTCTGAAAGGTTAGAGTCTTGTTACGAAAGATAAACAATAAAATTTGGGGTTTCTCTACAGCATGGACATTGATATGTAACATGCACGAAGATTTGATGGGTGGTCCCCATGAGAAAACTTCCAGGAATCCAGCTTTGTCGAAATCTTTAACGAATATGCGTAGTTCAGCAGCTTGAATAATTAGTTGTTGTAAATGCAGCAAGCATGTCAAGGCATAAATTTGTATTATAGCAATGAATAATGGTAGGAGATTAAGTAATTCTTTGGCTTGTTTAAACAGAACAGATTTCAAATATCAGAGATCGTCAGAAAAAAAATTCTCTTGTCAGCGTTCTTGCTTTCTCGTTTTCACATTGTTCATTTATATATAGGTTAAAATTTTAAATTAATTATTAGTTTCCTTTTTAAAATTTTTATAAATTGTTCTAGTTCTTTTTCCTGATTTGATGCCAAATTTTTTTGAAATGTAATAAATAAATGGATCTTGCTTCAGTTAATGAATATACTGAATCTACCAAGATTAACAATTAATTTTTTCACTCTATCACATGATATTTCTAAATAGTCTTAAGTAATTTGAAGTTTAATTCGTAAAGTGATTTTTTGCTAATTGTAATGATAGCCTTTAAGTTTAATACAAACAAGAAATTTCAAATGCACCATTGTAAATAAAACAATAACAGTCAAATAATTAAATTAAAACATGTCAAAACAATAAAATAAAGATGTCTGAAGAGCTAGAAATGGAAAGAGAATTCTTCACTTAATATTCCATTTCGATTGACTTTGGAATGCACGATCACATATTAACTATTTTGTAAAAGTTTTGAAAAAAACATGTGTTATGATCACAGAATAAACATGTGAATAAAATAAAATAATTTGGCAGTTAATTATGCATTTCATTACAACAGATGTATATAAAAAAATATTCAAAATGGTGTTTATTTTAATTTTTAATTATTTTAAATAATCATTTGTCATTTAAAATAGATCTAGCACTTATACCTACATTTTGTTTTTTCATTTTAATCGACTTAAAGACTTTAAAATTAGTAATTATTTCTGTGAACAAATATTGTTTTCTAAACAAAGCAACAAGACTCTAAAAAAAAATGATATTTTTTGTGCAACATTGTATAGAATCATTATAATCTAAGTCATTATATTTGCCTTTTGCATCTTGATGATGATCTCTCAGTTATCAAGTTTCACTATGTTATCTTTACCTTTATGTGCCACTCAGGTTATGTCGTCACTCTACTTTCAAGAAAAGATGCTGCTTCTGGGATACTTTCCTCAAGATGAGATGCCCTTCTAGTTCCCGTTCAGAGATTGAATAGGCGGAGAATTCTACCTGACTGCTGCTTCTGGAATACTTTCCTCAAGATAAGGTGTCCTTCTAGTTCGTGTTCTAAGGTTGAATATGTGGAAAACTCGACCTGATTGCTGCTTCGGGGATACTTTCCTCAAGATGAGGTGTCCTTCTAGTTCACGTTCTGAGGTTGAATAGGCGGGGACTTTTATCTGACTGCTGCTTCTGGAATACTTTCCTCAAGATAAGGTGCCCTTCTAGTTCATGTTCTGAGGTTGAATAGGCGGAGAACTCTATCTGATTGCTGCTTCAGGGATACTTTCCTTAAGATGAGGTGTCCTTCTAGTTCGTGTAGATTAATTAAATTAATCCGTTAATTAAGTTCCATTAAATTAATCTAAAATAGAAAAATTAAGCATAACTTATAATTTTGTAGATTTCGTTTTTATTTTGATATGAACGAAAAATAAAGAATCAGTTTTATCAAAGAATCGTTTGTATTTAAGAGTAATTTAATATTCGAGAAAATAAATTACAACACGTCAGCGCAAAAAATTTTTTATAATTAATGTAAAACGCTTAAAAGAGAAGAAGACTTGTAAAAAAGAGTCAAAATTTAAAAAAAAGTTATATCTATAATGGATTATCTTTGAATAATTAGCAATGATTTTTTTATCGCCTCTCATTGTACAAGAAAAATCAAAGCTGTGTTCAATAACTTTATCGATAAATTTGTCAACATGAATTTTATGTATTATAATGTATGCTATGGCTGATTTTATAAAATGTATCAACCACTATGAGGCTAAACGGTCTTTATCGTATAAACCCTAAAAAGAAACTGGTTAAAATCTAGAATCTTGTACCCTTTGTGCCAAACACATCGCCAAGTTGCCAAGTCGGTAAGTAAGCATAGAATTCAATGGGCCAGGTAGCTTGCGCGGTAAAATGATATTACGCCAAAATCCTGCACTTGGTGCCAAATCGCCAAGTAAACAAACTGAATGGCTGCCGAAGTTCAGTATCATTGTAAAATATTATTTCGCCAAAATTTATAGCCAAACAGTGATATTACGCCAACATTAGTAGCTAAATAGCTATTACGTCAAAGTTTATTCCTGAAAAAGCTTTGAAACCAAAGTTTATCGCTTTAACGCCAAATATTATCACTATCGTGCCAAATCGGACTATTAATCTTTGAATTGCTTTATAGTCAGCATTTATCGCTTTATTGCCAAACTTTTTCACTAAGCAAATTTTGTTATTTGAAGCCCTTTTACGGAAAAAGTTAATTCTTTATCGCCAACAGTTATCGCTTTATCTCCAAACTTTTTCACTTAACGAATTTTGTTACATAAGCTTTTAAGCCAAACGTTAATACTTTATCGCCAACATTTATTGCTTTATCGCTTTTCATTACGTTAATTATTTTTTGGTTTTTACACCAATAGTTAATTGTTTATTGCCAAATTTTTATCACTAAAAAATTTGGTTAAAATCTAGGATCCTGTACCCTTTGTGCCAAACACATCGCCAAGTTGCCAAGTCGGTAAGTAAGCATAGAAATGAATGGGCCAGGTAGTTTGCGCGGTAAAATGATATTACGCCAAAATCCTTTACTGTGTTGCCAAATCGCCAAGTAAACAGACAAAAAGGTTGCCAAGTTCGGTGTCATTGTAAAGTGCTATTTCGCCAAAATTTATAGCCAAACAGTGCTTTTACGCCAACATTAGCAGCCAAATAGCTATTACCTCAAAGTTTATTCCTGAGAAGGCTTTGAAGCCAAAGTTTATCGCTTTAACGCCAAATATTATCACTATCCCTTATCGCTTTATAACCATTTTTCACTAAGCAAATTTTGTTATATAACTTCTTTTAAGCCAAAAAATGCTTTATCGCCAATATTTATCGCTTTATAGCCAAATTTTTTCACTAAGTGAATCTTTTTTTTTTGAGGCGCTTTTATGCCAAAAGTTGATGCTTTATCGCCAAATTTTTATCACTAAAATTTTTTATATCTGGAATACTTTTGCGGCAAATGAAACCGCTTTTACGCCGAAATTTAGCGCTATTATGCGAAGAAAATTATATCTAAAATGCCTTTACGCCAATTTATATCGCTTTATCGCCAAATTCTTACCACTATTATGTCAACTTTTTAATGTTTTCTTTTTACGCCATATATTGCCGCTTTAACGCCAAAATATATCATTATTTTGTTCCTAAATTGCTTTCACACCAAATTAAATCGCTTTATCGCCAAATTATTATGTGGAATTTAATTTTGCTATGTCACAAAAAAGTATCGTTTAAACAAACATAATAATCGCTGTTAATTGATACAATTTCGTTACGATAAAATTTCACCGGTTATTCGCCACCACACTTTTCATGAACAAAAAATAAGTCATGTTCTTTACGAAGCCGAATTCGAATGATAAATTAATATTAACAAAAGATAAAAAAGAAGAAAAAACTAGAGAATAACTTACCTTTTATTGTGGTGGAAACGAACATTTTATTCCATCGGTGAAATCATAAATTATTTTGCGGATGTCACATTTGTGCTGCCGCCGCCACATGCACTCTGCCAGATAATTATCAAATGTTCCGGACACATTATTTTATTAATATTAATTTATTTTAATTATTAAAAATTTAAATTGTAACGTTAACTAACGTTCTAAAAAGCTAAAGCTTCAAATATTCCGAGCTAATTCCAATTACGGTTGTCAGAAATTCCTAACTAAACGAACATCTTTAAAAAGGAAATTAATTATTTAAGAATAAAATATAAGTTATTAATAAATAAAAAAATCGTTTTCTTGTTTGTTTCTTACTCTCCTGAGTGGCAACTTCATAAATATTGTTTATGTTCTGAATCAGTGACCGTCGTACGTTGTAAGAATAAGTTCGGAATAATCAGTAATTTATTGGAATACTAATTTAAAAGAATTTATATTTCTGTTCTTATTTACTGCAAATAATAATATAATCACAATAACAATAAATAGTCATTTTGTTGTTTGGAAAATGAAGCTAAGAATTCCTCTAATTATAGTATTGCAACCCTAAAGAAATTGGCGGAAAATTGGCGAAATATTCAGGGTTGCATGATTGGCGACTTCCTCAGGGGTACAGTATCCTAGATTTTAACCAAAAATTTTGTCTCTGGAATAATTTTGCGCCAAATATTATCGTTTTTACTCCAAAAGTTAGCACTATTATGACAAAAAAATAATGTCTAAATTGCCTTTACGCCAAATTATATCGCTTTTTCGCCAAAAGTTTACCGCTGTTATGGTAAAATCTTAATGTTTTCTGTTTATGCCGCTTTAACGTCAAAATATATCATTATTTTGCCACCATTTTATTCCTAAATTGCTTCCATGCCAGATTAAATCGCTTTATTGCCAAACTATTATGTGGAATTTTATTTTGCTTACTCTCAAAAATGTATCGTTTAGACACAGAAAGTAATTGCTGTTACGATAAATTTCGCCAAAATTATTCGCTAATTCGTCATTTTTTTTTTCAAATGTCAAAATATAAGTCATGTTCTTTACGAAGCCGAATTCGAATGATAAATTAATATTAACGAAAGAGAAAAAAGAATAAGAAGAAACCAGAGAATAACTTACCTTTTATTGTGGTATGTCCTTCGTCTGTGGTGAAAACGAACGTTTTATTCCATCTGCGGATGCCAAATTTGTACTGGCGCTGGCACATCTTAAAAAGAAAATTAATTATTTAAGAATGAAATATAAGTTATTAATAAATTAAAAATCGTTTTTTTTTGTTTGTTTCTTATTTTCATGAGCGGCAACATCATAAAAATTGTTTATGTTCTGCATCAGCGACAGACATACGTTATAAGAATCAGCACGGAATTATCAATAATTTATCGAAATACTTATTTAAAAGTATATATATTTCTGTTCTTACATACTGCAAATAATTATCGAAATAGCAATAAAGTAGTCATTATATTGTTCGGAAAATGGAGCTACGAATTCCTCTTACAGTATTGCAACCCTAAAGAAACTGGCGGAAAATTGGCGAAATATTCAAGGTTGCAAGATTGGCGACTCTCCCGGGTACAGTATTCTAGATTTTCACCAAGAAACTAATGATAAATATAGTTATAATTCAAAAAAGAACAGAGAACACATCAACATGAACATAACGTCAATATCAACATAAATTTGTTTTCATGTTTTAAATAAAAAAAAGTGGCATAAAAGTAATTTATAACATGCGCTTGGGTTCCTTAATAATAACTCTTGTTTATTTGCTTATTTAGTATCCTCTAATTACAAGGATACTATTGTTAAATATATTTTTAAAATGTGGCACTATAAACAGCGTTTTCTTCCTTTCAAATAAACTATTTTAACAAGAAACCGTCTCGTTATAGCACGTCTACTGTTCCTTGGAAATAAAGAATCTGCAATTTGTTTTCTCTGTTTTCTCAAATTTTCTCTGCTGTTTTGGAATTCTAACAGTATTTATCATTATTTGCTTTTTAAAGTTTATACGATGAAGAGAGATTTGTCCCACAGTGTTTGATCGATTTTATTTTTTATCAATTTTTTCCTAAACAATCTAAACAATCCCTGCAAAAATAGTTCCCTTACAGGGCAAGAGAAAACTCCCTCTTTATTATTCCATTAAGCAACAGATAAACATTTACTTAACATAGTTTTTCCCCCAAAAAAAAAAATCTATATTCTACTAAATATTCATTTTATTTTCAATTATAACTATTTCAAAACTTTGCAATTGCTACAGTAATTACCTGTTAGTGCAATCAAAATTTTATTAACACAATTTTTTAGTTAATCATTCTAATTTCAGTAATTTAAAATATTTTTAGTGTCTTACATAAAGTAACCATCAAGAAAAATCATACCTTCATTAAAATTCCAGGTTTAACTTCGTTGTTCTCCTTTGTTTAGCTATATTAACTGATCGCTTAATACTCTTTTTGCTTTATCAAGATTCTTAAATGGAAATAGTTTTTTGTTGTACTTATTCATCTGTAGAACAGAAATAAAATATTATTTCTGAAGCAAATAAAATTACATCTTTAAAGGAACTGTGAACGTTTTTCAATTAAAACGCAATTATTCCACAGTATATTAGTAAATAAACTGCCCTATTACAAAATAATTATTTAGAATACAATTAATCCTTATGTTGCCACTCAATTGAATTTCAATTCTTACAGAAATATTTACCAAACGATTGTTAAATTTAAAAAAAATGAAATTTACTAAATAAATAATAAAAATAAAATTAAAAATCGTATTTTATATTGCAGACGATTTTTAAGAGAATTTTTTTCTTATGTTTTCCTTAATCGTTTGGCAAAATTTAAAATTTGTTTTCAAAATTATGTTTTTATCGCGAGTTTGAGAATAAAAATATTTTATCTTCAGAGTAGAATCCGGTGAAAGCAAAAAATATGAAATCCATTTCCTTGACACGACGCATTTAAAAAAAAAGTAATATAAAAAAAAATTTTAAGTCAATTTTTTCACTCTATTGCAGAAAGTCCTTTATAAATAATTTTCATTCACTTTTTTAAGTTTATCTGGTGCCATCTATGGGTAGATATATGCAACTTAAATATAAAAAAATATATAATTAATTAATTAAATTTAATGAATGAATTAATATTTGAAAAATAGAATTAACATCCAGTGTCCTCCACTACAAGTTCAAATAAAAATAATTTGAACTGGAGTGGATGAATACAAAGTATTTTATGAATGATTGAAAATTTGAACAAGATATACACTGAAGTGACAAAAGTCATGGGATAGCAATATGCAAATTTTCAGATGGCAGTAGCATCGCGTAGAACAGGTATAAATGCGCAGTGCTTTCGCAGAGCTTTCATTTCTGTTCAAGTTATTCATGTGAAAAGGTTTTGACGTGATGATGACCGCAAGTCGGGAATTAACAGACTTTGAACGCGGAATGTTAGTTGGAGCTAGACGCATGGGTCATGCCATTTCGGAAATCGTTAGGGAATTCAACATTCCCAGATCCACTGTGTCAAGAGTGTGCCGAGAGTATGAAATTTCAGGCATAACATCCCACCATGGACAGCGCAGTGGTCGACCGCCTGCACTTAACGGCCGAGACCGGCGACGTCTGCAAAGAGTCGTAAATTCTAACAGACAAGCAACACTGCGTCAAATAACCGCAGAAATCAATGTGGGACGTACAAGGGACTTGTCTGTTAGAACTGTTCGGAGAAATTTGACTTTCTTGGGCTATTCCAGCAGAAGACCGACTCGAGTGCCTTTACTGACAGAACGACATCGCTTAACTGTTCGCGATTGGTTTGAAGAACATTCTGGACAATTCCAACGAATGATCTGGCCACCTAGATCGCCCGACATGAATCCCATCGAGCATTTATGGGTCATCATCGAGAGGTCTGTTCGTGCCCAAAATCCTGCACCATCAACGCTTTCACAATTATGGACGTCTATCGAGACAGCATGGCTCAATATTCCTGAAGAAGACTTCCAACGACTTGTTGAGTCCATGCCACGTCGAGTTGCTGCACTTCGCCGGGCGAAAGGAGGGCCAACACGATATTAAGAGGTATCCCATGACTTTTGTCACTTCAGTGTATATAGGGAGAGTGTGAGCTAATAGAAGGAATTAAAAAAGGAACAACGTCAAAGGTCAATATGATTTCTATATAGTATGAAGGGAAAGTATCTTTAGTATCATTTTAAAATGTTTGCTATTACAAGCAAAATAATTTCATAAAACTGAAATTATGTTTTTATTCATAATAAAGACAACGAAAAACCGATGTCTTTGAAATGACCGTGATTAAATAATATATTTTGGCAATTTTCTGTTTTATTTCATTGTAAAAAATGGCCAGAATTATTTTCAGACCTGATAATTAAGATTTTTTTTTTTTATATAGTAGCAAACTACACTTCTTTTTTTTATTTTCCAAATTATTATTTTATTACAATAAAATACTACTGTGTCCAAAAAGTAAGACCAATTTTCAACTTAAAATTCCCGAGGCTTATGGGATTTCAATTTTTTTTTTTTCTTTTTTAGGCTGCTGGCACTGTCCTTGACATCTGTGTGAAATTTGACACCAAAATATACTTTAGAGTTTGAGTGACGCTTGGCTTTGTGAGATGTTAAAACTGATTCCGGCGATTTTTGAAATGTTTGAATTTATTCAGCAAGAACTTGCATTCAATTTTGTTTGCGGAAACGTATAGAATGTTGCAAAAGACATTCGGTGAGTATTCCTATGTCGAAAAGAAATGTTTAGAAGTGGTATAAACAGTTCAAAGAAGGTAGAGTACGCGTTGAAGACGAAGAGCCCTCTGGTCGACCCTCCACCTCAACCGACGAAGCTCACGTCCAAAAAATTAAAGATTTGGTGCTTGCAAACCGTCGATTTATATTTAGGGACCTTGCTGATGATGTTGGAATTTCAAAATTCCATTTTAAAAGATGATTTGGGCCTCAAACGCGTCAAATCTTAATTGATAGAAAAAAAAATATATAAATTACAGAAAAAAAAATATAAATTACAGAAAAAAAAATCTAGAAAAAAAAATATAAATTACAGACACAAAACATGAACTTTTAGCTGTTCAGCAAACGTTCGAATCCGTTCTTTTAAGAAGGCGGCAAAATATGCGTGGGATAAAACGAATATTTTGGGGAAAACTTCCGTTTAGTGAGCGGCGTGGTGGCTAAGTGAATAGCGCCCTGGTCTTTGGTATCACAGCCTCCAGGTTCTAATCCTGGTGGTGGCATAGATGTTTGTGAGTGGTTCTGAATCCACTTTAAATTGTAGGTCCTGATTTGTTTAGCCCTCGTGTGCACAAGATGACCGCAGAGCGACAAACCAAACCTGCTTAGTGAATATGCATACTAACCGCTCTGTAGCTTGTCGTATTAGAGTACTATTTTTATTTTGCATGTTGGTATTTTCTGTTATGTACACTGAACATGAATTGCGAAATAATAATAATTACACGAAGTCTTTTATATTATCTATTTATTCAGAATATTATTAAAATGACATTTTGAAGACCCGAGGGTTTAATTTGTCGCTCTACGGTCATCTTGTGCACAGGAGGGCTAAACTGACCGGGACCTACAATTTAAAATTGATTCCGAACCACTCACAAACATCCATGCCACCCACAGGATTCGAACCTGAACTCTGGGATACCAAAAGCCACAGCGCTAGTCACTTGGCCACCTAGACACGAAGGAGGTATTGAAAATTCTTTAGTAATTATTCCAGAAAACATTTTCGAGAAAATTCTTTATCGGTTTCAATTAGCTTATAAAGTAATAGCATCCCTTTTATATATGAATAAATTGTAAAAACTGAACTTTAAAACTAATTTGAAATAACATATTTTATTGTGACTTTTAAAAGAACGCCATGGTAGATACGGGAATGGTTTCAAAACTGGAGGAACATATTTAGAAACCCCAAAAGAGAAATGGCGATAATGGCCATAATAATTACATAGGCTGGAAAGGAGCATTTGAAAGTAAATCGAAATAATCTCGAAGGATTTAATCTAAAAAGCGAATCCACGCCATCCCGTTGAAACAATACAATTCTTCACTTTAACTAAATATTTTTTGAGGAAAATGAAACATTACATAATAAGAGTAGTTTATTTTCAGAAAATTTTATATTTTAACACATACAGGTGTATTTAATATATACATAAATGAAAAATTAACCTCTAGTATACCTACTAATGGGTTAATTATTTTGATATTAATTTGGAAAATAATTTAAGTTTCTTAGCAGAATATATAGTTAAAAAAATTTCCAAAACATTTCAAGATAACTGCAACTACAAATTAGAAAAGTTAGAAGAAATTTAATTCCGGGAATAAATTCCATATTTGAATTTGAATGAATAAAAATTTATCTATAAGCTTTTTATTCATAAAGAAATACAAATCCTACAGAAAAAAAAATTAAAAATTGTATTTAATATTTAACTAACCTCTATCAGATTAGATATTTTTATTAATTATAAACTCTGTCAATAGGGTTTACAATATAATATTATGAATTAAATGTTCCAATGAATCCAATGTTCTATATTAGAATTAAATTCATTAAATATTATAAAATTTGTTAAAATTATCTGAATTTTCCTTCAGCATTAATCTCCTTTTTTTTCTGTATTTGCAAATATCTAATGTATGTCCACTACGTATACATGAAAATTAATACACCTTTCATAATATCCATTTATAAATGAATGAAGCAGTCCACAACATTTAGCATTTTTTTCTTTATTCCATAAAGTTACAATTTCAAATCCATTCCATTTCCAAATACAATAAATTATTTTAAATTACAAACAAATTATAGCGTATGAAGAACATCCTCTTCTGAAAAGATCTTTTTGTACTTAGATCACTTGCCGATTCTTCAGTACTTGCCGATTCCAGCACCCAGAATTCCTACTCCGTATCCCAAACCAAGGGCGGCTCCATGTCCAATAACACCTCCGTAAGCCACTGGGGCGGCGATAGCTCGAGCAGCAATTGCGGGGCCTGCAAGACCACCGTAAGCTAATGCTGGGGCAGCGATACCACCATAAGCCAAGGCTGGAGCTGCAATACCTCCATAAGCTAAAGCTGGGGCAGCAACGGCCAAGGGAGCGGCGACAGCAGGGACAGCTGGGGCCACGTGGTTGACGACTGGGGCGACGGGTCCGGCATAGGGGCTGGCGATGAGGGCAGCAGCTGGGGCGCTGGCGGCGGTTCCGGGTTCGTTGGTCTTGACGGTGGCCCTGAATCCGTGTCCGTCAGCGACGTAGTCCACCCGTCGGGCCCTACCGTCGATGTCGGTAATGGTGTAGGATCCCTTCCTGTTGCCGTAGCCGTCTCCTACTTCAGAACGGGAGTTGGTGGTACCCAGTCCGTCCTTGATGGTGTAGCCGAAGGCATTGTTGCCCCATGCCTGAAAATTATATTATATGAGAATTTCTAGCTTATCAACTTTTATGTTGACTAATATACATTTACCTTAATCTAACTCTAATGTCATCCGACCATCAATTGTGTGGAAGATTGTCAAGCAGACAAGTTGAATGGATTTAAAGAAAGGGGCTTATGGCAGAGGAATTGTCATGTAATGAATTTTGATGAAATAAAAATATTTTTTTTATTTTCAATAATTAAAATTTTAAATTCCAAGGTATTAAAAAAATAGCTGGAAAAAGTTCTACAATGACTGTTGGAATTTGTAACAACGCCACTTAGCGTCACGTTTAGTGTTATAAAAACCGGTTTTCCTCCTGGACTCGCAGTTGTGCTGTTGCCTTTGAGATGAGCTGTTACCATCAAACTTGTATATATTATTTGTAATAAATGAATATTCTATAAATGTCTGAATGGATTGATTATTACTTCTCGGACTAATAGAACGGCTAAATAGAAAAATAGAACCACCGAACGAAAGAAACAAGATAGTCGTAGGGACAATAACCATTATCCTTTATCCTACCAAAGCAACTTTTTGCCAAATATAGTACTTCTAACGAGTAGATGGTTCGTCCATTGCGACCTTTAAATAACATGCTTACCTTTCCATGCTGTCGTACTGTAATAATTAAGTGCGATATGTGCGACTGTAATAAATAAGGACTATATAATACAGTGCGATCGAAAACGGTTCGATACGTTAAATGAAAAAATCAGTTGATAAAATGCATTAATATTATTTATTTTGCAGAATACTCGGCAATTCTTTGAGTTTTTTCCAAGAAACCTTTTTGTATTCGCAATTTTCAAGTGCAGCTCAGATGTCCTGTGCGGTGAAAGAGATCTTCGTGCGACGTTCCTTCAAAGGAATGTGAGCTTCAAATCAAAGCAAAGCAATGCTTCATACTGAGAGGAACGGGATAATCCTGGGGAATGTGTACTTTAAAATATCGAATATTGCTAACTCATAAGGTAGAGGAGGAGAATTTCAACATGTTCTTAATAATTTAAAGTTTTCTTTTAACTAAGCCTCATATAAATAGCTAATAATCGTAAACTAACAACTGGCAACTGGCCTACCTATTAGGGAGTACCCATGGGGATAGACCCTTTAACCTCCTCATCTTAATTTATATATAAATTTACAATCAATAATTGGCGGCTGAATGTTAGTATATAGTAAAAATAAAGTTTCTAAAAATTTAAAAAATGGTACTCTAAAAAAATACTAAAAATAAATAAAAGTAAGATAAAAAAAAAGAAAAAGTTTAAAATTAAAAATGAAAAATTAAATAATAAAAATTATTAATTAAATATTAATAATTTTTAAAATAAATTAAAAATTCGGTACAATTAGGGACCCGTTGTAGATGCCAAAAATATTAGTTTGAGATTAAAAATTCAGATTGCTGAATGTGTGTCGTAAACATTATTTATTTCAATGAAGTAGAAATTATGAATTTCTGAGATCGGCACACTTACATCTTGCTGTCTGGAGGAAGCACTGACTCCGGTGTTGATGAGTGGTGCACCGATGATACCAGAGGCGTGGACTGCGGCGAGGGCAGCGCACAGGAAAGCAACCTGCCGAGAAAAAAACAAAATAATAAAGTTACAATTCCATAGTTATTTTCTACTAATGATGATTATTTTATTGCATTTTTGTTAACATTTGAAGTTAATTCAGTCCCTCAACTTAATTTTTTATTGTTTTCACTTCCAACAGATGATGGAAGCGTAGTGCTTTTAGGAAAGA
The DNA here is from genome assembly GCA_021605075.1 of Caerostris darwini. Taxonomy (NCBI): domain Eukaryota; kingdom Metazoa; phylum Arthropoda; class Arachnida; order Araneae; family Araneidae; genus Caerostris; species Caerostris darwini. Next base: position 172,133 of record BPLQ01014930.1, read on the forward strand.
CTCTCAGCATAACTGAAGGGAGCGTAGTTCTTTTCGGAAAGACTCTCAGGAGGACTGACCTACATGTGTGATTAATTGTAGAAAACTTTAAAAAAACTCCTTTTAAGAAGAAAAAATCAGAAGAAGGCAATGCAGAAAAAACCTGATTGTCCATGAGAGACAGATGCACATGCTGGCCTAATCATAAAAAAGTCTTCTTATTTCTGAAAGCAATGATTGCAGCAGATTGCACCTGCCGATTTGCTTCAGAGCCCTAGCTAGTTGAGCTCAATACCATTGTGCCACGATTGTCGCTTCAAAGCACATTAGTAATTAATATAAATAGATAATGTGTTAAAATAATAATATAAATTGGTATTATGATTATTATACTCAAGTTTGTTATTATACGCATATACACTGAAGTTACAAAAGTCATGGGATAGCAATATGCAAATTTTCAGATGGCAGTAGCATCGCGTAGAACAGGTATAAATGCGCAGTGCTTTCGCAGAGCTTTCATTTCTGTTCAAGTTATTCATGTGAAGAGGTTTTGACGTGATGATGACCGCACGACGGGAATTAACAGACTTTGAACGCGGAATGTTAGTTGGAGCTAGACGCATGGGTCATGCCATTTCGGAAATCGTTAGGGAATTCAACATTCCCAGATCCACTGTGTCAAGAGTGTGCCGAGAGTATGAAATTTCAGGCATAACATCCCACCATAGACAGCGCAGTGGTCGACCGCCTGCACTTAACGACCGAGACCGGCGACGTCTGCAAAGAGTCGTAAATTCTAACAGACAAGCAACACTGCGTCAAATAACCGCAGAAATCAATGTGGGACGTACAAGGGACTTGTCTGTTAGAACTGTGCGGAGAAATTTGGCTTTCTTGGGCTATTCCAGCAGAAGACCGACTCGAGTGCCTTTACTGACAGAACGACATCGCTTGCAGCGACTCTCGTGGGCACGTGAGCATATCGGTTGGTCCCTAGATGAATGGAAAACAGTGGTCTGGTCCGATGAGTCACGATTTCAGTTGGTAAGAGCTGATGGTAGGGTTCGAGTGTGGCGCAGACCCCACGGAGCCATGGACCCAAACTGTCAGCAAGGCACTGTTCAAGCTGGTGGTGGCTCCGTAATGGTGTGGGCTGTTTTTTCATGGCATGGACTTGGTCCTCTGGTGCGACTGGACCGAACATTGACTGGAAATGCTTATGTTCAGCTACTTGGAGATCACTTGCAGCCATTCATGGACTTCATGTACCCAAACAACGATGGGATTTTTATGGATGACAATGCGCCATGTCACCGGGCCACAACTGTTCGCGATTGGTTTGAAGAACATTCTGGACAATTCCAACGAATGATCTGGCCACCTAGATCGCCCGACATGAATCCCATCGAGCATTTATGGGACATCATCGAGAGGTCTGTTCGTGCCCAAAATCCTGCACCATCAACGCTTTCACAATTATGGACGTCTATCGAGACAGCATGGCTCAATATTCCTGCAGAAGACTTCCAACGACTTGTTGAGTCCATGCCACGTCGAGTTGCTGCACTTCGCCGGGCGAAAGGAGGGCCGACACGATATTAAGAGGTATCCCATGACTTTTGTCACTTCAGTGTAATTTGGTACTATGTTAATATTTCAAAAAAAAAAAACTTCCATAAATTTAAAGATTTTAAATAACGAAAATAATAACAATTTCAAATAAATAATATTTATAAAAACAATCTTTAAAAATATGCATTAAAATGGGAAAATTTTATATTTACCTATATTGCTATAGGTTTACTTTGACTTTCATTGATGTAAAGCAGTAAATTATGGGTTCGGTATTTTCCGATTACATGAAGTAACGTCTCAAGTATATTATTTTTCATATTACACTTTTAAACAAGTATTAAAACTAAACAAGCATTCAAAATAATTATAATTTAACCTATTAATTAAAAAAAAATATTTGAATATTCGGCATAATTAATTTTACTGCAAAGTAGGAATATCAGAGAAATTTTTTAATCAATAGATTCGTCAACTTTAACGAAATTGTGGTCCTTAACACTCAATCTAAAATTTGATCTCATAGTAAACATGCCGTAACTGCCTCCGTTTAGAACATTTGTAGCAGATTGTCTGTTAACCAGGGGGCCGCTCGGGGTTTTATTATAATATATCCACATATACTCACTACAGCTTTAGGTTTTTATCCCCAAGTGGGTCTCTGAGGTTTTGCTCCCTCTATCTCAAGTTCAACTCTTCCTAACAGTCATATTATACCCATTTATGACATATTTCTTTTCGACTTTACGAGTCAGGTTTTGAACTGAAATGTATAATTTAATGACCCAACTGGGTCGTCAGTCCATTCCTTTCTGCTTCTGTAAATTTTATTACGTTTATTCCTTAATTGCTTAATGCATAGATTGCATAGATTATATATATTTCGTGTAGAGTAAATAATGCATTGCAACTAGCTATTACGGATCTATGTAAATACATCGGAGTAAATTGTAGGTTTGGAATTAACGTAATTTTTAGTTTTCTCTAAAAATATGGCCTATTTTTAAATTTAAAAATCATTGTGATTGAGGAATTTAACAATATTAAAATTTTAAGACATTGTTAATTACGATTCGCTGAAGAAATTGACATTGACAAAATTTACGAAATAATACAGTCCTCTATTTTAGTTCACATAGTATTAATGCTTTTAGAAAAAACAGCATTTGATTTAGAAAATATGTTACAAAACAATACTGTATAAAAGTTTGTAACTTACCTTAGTGAACATGATTGTACTTTACTTTTCTGAATCTGATTCAGAATTGAGAATTGCGTTCGCTTTTATACTTTGAAATTAACAAGAAAAATTCAAGCAGTAAGAAGTAAGAGAGGTTATGAGAGTAAATTTTTATTCAACTGGAATTAAAATGCGAAAAAATTATTTGAATTCCATTCCGTGTGATAATGCTCATGCCTTCCTAAAGGTTAATATATCACAGACAGCCTTGAGACAGTTTCTGGTTAAAATATGGAAGAATGCATTTAATTTTCTGCTTTCTATTGACTTCTCAAAAATAATAATAATAAATTCAATCTAATTAAGCCTTCCTCGTTTCTCAATACAGGTTTCTTTATGCGAAACCGTAATGAAGTTAAATGAAATTTTTAATGTCTTTTAAATGCCATACATCAAATGTTATATTTTCAATAATATTTAATTTCAGATTAATTTTTTTTTTTTTTTTTTTTTTTTGTGGTTTGTTTGATTTTTGTGTTTGACTAGAACAGAGATGGCCTACCCAATTTATCCTGGGGGCCACTTTGGAAATGCATCATACTCGTAACTCCACGTTTAGTATCTAAAATTATATATTCCCCTATTAGATTTAGATCCCCTACAGACATTTTTTGGAGAGAAAAATTGAAACAGAATGAGTTATTATTATTGTGTTTACTTTTATTTTTAAATATAAACATAGATAATATAATGATAATGATGATACTAAACGCACATTGCAAAGAAATATACAGCACTAAAAATGAAATATAAAAAATATAAATATAAAAGAAAAACAATGAAATCATTAAAAAATATTTATTTTACTAGTGCGATATTTGTTTCTCCTGTCTTTCACTTAGCTTTTGAAAATATATCCCAATTTTTGTATTTGCCCATCGTAATGGGTGTTGCAGGTTAGATTATGCAGGCTGCAGGTGTTGCAGTTGGGTTATTTGTGAGCGTGTTTTGTGTTGGGTCAATTTTATTTTAAAAAAAAAACGATTCGCAGATGTAAGTTGAACCGAAAAAGCTAACACTTTTATGTACCAGATTTCTCAAATCGCATCATATGGATGCACAAATAGCGTATTTTTTATTACATTGGTTTTCACTACGTTAGCCATTATAAAACAAAATATTTTGTAAAAGTGTGATACATTTCACGGGCCGGAAAAATGTTCAAGGCCGCGGGTTGGCCTCGCCTGTACAAGAACATTCTTTAATTTCGTATGAGCGTCTTATTAGGACCTAATTATTAATTATTATTGATAATTAGGTCTTACTAACCTTAATTATTAATGATTATATATATATATATATTTCTCCAGTAAGGTTAAAAGTGGGGGCGCTTTTTCTGATAAAGAATTTTTTATGTATACGTAAAGAATATATTTTTTGACAAGAACGAAATTTTTGTTAACATCGGTTTACATCGTATTCAACTGATATATATTACAAACAGTTCACCGATAGTCAATGAGGGTAGGGCATTACCAACCTGAAGAACTTTAAATTATATCTGCCCCCTGTTAACGTGTCGTATGAGAGAAACCCAGGAAAACTTCCTCATGGCAAGTCTGAATTTTGATGCGAGTAGCTTTATACACATTATGACAATCGTCTACGAGTCTTATCCTTGTTTTCGAAAGCAGTGACCGTAACGGACGTCTCTGTCAGATTCGAATTCGACCCCTGTTGCGCATTACATGCTCACTTATTCTCTCTTCCAGAATCAGACCAATCACAATGTTGCTATTAACTTGTAGGAGAACATTTAATTGCTTAAACAATTGTAAATGAGATTTTTCATTTTTCAATAAAATAACATGGCGACAAAATTATGAAAAAATAGGTGCCATACATCGAATGCTATATTTCCAATAATATTTATTTTCAGACTAACATACTTTTATGTGCAAGTGCTTCACTTTTGTGTTGTACTAAATTATTTTGTAATTTTCTATGAGCGTCTAATAATTAAGACTCATATATATATATATATTAAATTTAAAATTTTATATATATATATATATATATATATATATAATACTGTGTTCAAAAAGTAAGACCCATTTTCAATTTAAAATTCCCTGGGCATATGGAATTTCATTTTTTTTTTTTTAGGTTGCAGGGACTGTCCAGGACATCTGTATGAAGTGTGACTTCAAAATATTCATTAGTTTTTGAGTTACGCTTTGTGAGACACTAAAACTGATTGCGGCGATTTTTGAAATGTTTGAATTAATTCAGCACAGACTTGCATCAAATTGTGTTTGTGGAAACGTATAGAATGTTGCAGAAGGCATTCGGTGAACATTCCTATATTAGAAAAAAATGTTTAGAAGTGGTATAAACAGTTCAAAGAAGGTAGAGAACGCATTGAAGACGAACAGCTCTCTGGTCGACCCTTCATCTCAACCGACGAAGTTCACGTCCAAAAAATTAAAGATTTGGTGCTTTTAAACCGTCGATTTACAATCAGAGACTTTGCTGATGATGTTGGAATTTTAAAAGGATCGGCCCATTCCATTTTGGGTCTCAAACGCTTCCAATCTCGATTGGTACCGAAAACACTGAATGCGCACTGCATTGATTCTTCGTGACTTTTTCGCAAAAAATGAAATCCATACCAATATACAACAACGATCGTATTCACACTGTGCTATTCCCTAAACTCAAAAGACCACTCCGGAGACACCGTTTTGAGTCGATTGAAGAGATTCAACTTGAATCGGCGCGAGCTGTTAAGGCCATCCCGGCCGATGACTTTTTAGCAGGCATTGAGGGTTGGAAAAAACGTTGGCATAAGTGCATTGTGTTCAGAGGGGATTACTTTGAAGGCGATGAAATAAGTTTGGAAGAATAAATAAAGAGTTTTTGAAGAAAAAAAATTGGTCTTACATTTTAGGCTCAGTAGTATATATATAATATTTGCATTACTATTATTACTATATTATTTCACCTTTCTGGATATATATATTCAGAAAGGTGAAAAATAAGATACATTTTTCTGAAAACTAATGTTCTAATGCATACATAAAATAATGAAGTACATCAGATAAAGAAACATAGCATGCTATAGAGGGCATTTTTGTGTAACAATTTGAAATGAAATAAAATACTTTATAAAAGTTTAGAAATTTCCAAATTTGTTATTAAAACTCATCAAGAACAAAAAAATTTTTAACGTCGGTGAGCCTCATTTACCACTGAGATATACTACACATAGCTCACCAATACGCGATGAAGGAAGGATGTTACCCACCTGGGCACCTTTAATGTTTAACTGCCCCGCATTTACTTATTATATGGAAGATAACTAAAAACCTTTTACCCTGCAGACTGACTAAAACAGTGACCATAATGAACGGCGCCTTCCGATTCGATTCCAAACTGAGACATCTTGCATTTTAGCTGCCAAGTAAGTACAAGGTCAATGGAAATAATGCTATTTAATTTGAATGCGAAAAATTAATTTTTCAATCTTTTATGTGCGCGTGTTCAACTGTACATCTATTGTTGCTCTAATGCAGCGGGCAACACAGAGACAGTTAATCTTTATGCCATGATCAAGGGCTGCAATGACGTTACTTATTTAGTACCCCCCAAGGACCACGTGTAGATTAAAGATACGCTACGGACGCGAGTAACACTACTTCCGCAACGCTCTACGATCCTGTTAGACCGAAACCTAAGGTTTAAAGTGGATTCCGAACCATTACAAATATTCATAGCACCGTCAGGATTCGAACCCGAAACCTGTGGCACCGAGCGCTAGCTCCTCGGCCATCAGACCCCGAATTGTTCAATGTATTTAAATCAGTTTAATCATTTTCTATACATTATTGTATTGAAAGTATGATTAAAGTATAATATATATATATATATATATTATATTATATTATAAAAAATATATTAAATAAAATGAGTTTTTTAATTCATTTTATTCTTTTGAAAATTCGCATAATTCGTCATTATTTCCTTCGTAAAAAGTGTAAATATACTTAAACCAGCAACTGAACTCTGTGTTCAGTAATAAACTGTGTACGTGTTAATTTGATAAGAGCTTTATTTTGTTATCATGCGTTGAAAATAAAGGAGACTCGATGGAGATTGTTATAACGTATGTAAACGTCTCGACAGTCAATCTGCCTAATTGAAATTTGCCGAGTTTTTTCGCGTAACATTGATAAAGGTGGGGAAGTTGAGATGGCCTTAAAGTAAAATGGCAGTTATAAGTGAAACACGAATTATAACACAAAACGAAAGGGCTGCACCATTCATTAGCACAACAATCAAGCCCATTGAACACTACAGTTGATTTAATGTACAACTCATGCCAAAATATTACTGTCAGTTGAATTCACTTTCTTTATACCGCTTACAACGTCTTCTATTAATAGACTTTGGGATTTTTTTTTGATGCCGTACCGTTTCCCCCTTCTTCATGTATCTTCAGTTCACATTTGAACTCATTGTGACGAGTGGTTCTTTTTGTTTACAGCATTTTGAAAGTGGGAATTTAATTATAATCACCCTGTACATACATGACTTTTATGTTCTCGAATACTCTCTATTAATAGAGAGTTTTTGCATACCGTATTTTGGACGTCCGTTAGCTTTTTTTCCCTAGCGCGCATGCTCATAGGAAATATTATTACAGATAAGCATGAGCAATTTCCTATGAGCATGCGCGCTAGAGAGAGAAAACTAACGGACGTCCAAAATACGACATGCAAAAACTCTATATTATCATCTGTTATCCCATATTTTTTTTTTATCCTAAGTATGTCTAGACAATAATAGAGAGTTTTTGCATACCGTGTTTCGGACGTCCGTTAGCTTTTTCTCCCTAGCGCACATGCTCATAGGAAATATTATTACAGAAATATTATTATTATAGGAAATATTATATTATACGCATGCGCAATTTCCTATAAGCACGCGCGCTAGGAAGAAAAAGCTAACGGACGTCCGAAATACGGTATGCAAAAACTCTCTATTATTTCATTCCTTAAACTTAAATTTATTGCAAATAAGTAAAATTGAGTTAATTAAAAAAAAAAAAAGGGTCGTGAAAGTTTTAGTTCTCGCATTCACATGAACAAGTGGTTTGAATTTTAATGGGAAATAGCCTTCAAAAAAAAATCTTCTATATTGGGTGGGGTGATTTATTCATTATAAAAACTTCCAATGTCGAGAAGTTATAACATCCATTAAAAATTTATTTTGAAAAACAAAAAACTTATACAACATGTTTATTTGCAAATCATATGTCATAATTCAAGTTTGTATCATTTGTTTTTGTTCGTAATTCAAGTTTGTATCATTTGTTTTTGTTCGTAATTCAAGTTTGTATCATTTGTTTTTGTTCGTAATTCAAGTTTGTATCATTTGTTTTTGTTCGTAATTCAAGTTTGTATCATTTGTTTTTGTTCGTTCTTCTGGTATTATAAAAATCCATTCATGTGCTCCAGTTGTCACTAGTTCGCTATAATTGCAATTGGCAAAATCTCCTAAAATACTTTCAAAGGTGAGTAGAAATAATTTGTATAACTTGTTTTTGAATCGCCACTTACATAACATGTTAAGCTGTGTTGTATTAATAAATCTTTTCGAATGTATATCGCATAAGAAATAAAAGAGTTCATTTTAATGAATCAACTGAAAATATATTTTTTATATTAAAAAAATCGTTATAAACATCTATTGTACAAGCATCTTTCGCTAACAATCTAAAAAAAATACTTATCATATTGCAATTTTTTAAAACATTTTATAACATTTGCATTAAATAAAGGAATAAATAATTTCTAGATCAATCTTAAACGCATACAATTGTTTGAGAAATTGAACTCCATTGAAGTGATAATGGAATATTATAATAATGATATTTTTTTATATAAGCTTTATATCTCGTTACGTATATTTAAGTTACTATTGTGAATTATATATCATATAGTTATTCTTTATTATATTTTCGATATTAAATAAAGAAGTAAATAATTGCTAGATAAATCCAAACGATATACGTTTGCTTGAGAAACTGAAATTTATTGAAGATATAATGGAACTTTATAATAAATAATAATATTTTATATTAGCATCATATCACGTTATGCATACTATTATTGATTATATTTTTTATTATTGAAATTTCAATGTTCTTAAAAAATTCTATAAATCTTTTCAACAAAAACACATTTGGTACAAATTTTAATCTGACCAAAAATAAAATTCAGATTGTTAATGAATTTTTTCTGATATAGGTGTAGTAAATTTTATATTCAAAACTGAATATATTGAGTAATTGGAAATTTCCTGAATCGTTTTTTTTTTTTTATAGCTTATAAATTAATTGCGAAACTTACACTGAAGTGACAAAAGTCATGGGATAGCAATATGCAAATTTTCAGATGGCAGTAGCATCGCGTAGAACAGGTATAAATGCGCAGTGCTTTCGCAGAGCTATCATTTCTGTTCAAGTTATTCATGTGAAGAGGTTTTGACGTGATGATGACCGCACGACGGGAATTAACAGACTTTGAACGCGGAATGTTAGTTGGAGCTAGACGCATGGGTCATGCCATTTCGGAAATCGTTAGGGAATTCAACATTCCCAGATCCACTGTGTCAAGAGTGTGCCGAGAGTATGAAATTTCAGGCATAACATCCCACCATGGACAGCGCAGTAGTCGACCGCCTGCACTTAACGACCGAGACCGGCGACGTCAGCAAAGAGTCGTAAATTCTAACAGACAAGCAACACTGCGTCAAATAACCGCAGAAATCAATGTGGGACGTACAAGGGACTTGTCTGTTAGAACTGTGCGGAGAAATTTGGCTTTCTTGGGCTATTCCAGCAGAAGACCGACTCGAGTGCCTTTACTGACAGAACGACATCGCTTGCAGCGACTCTTGTGGGCACGTGGGCATATCGGTTGGTCCCTAGATGAATGGAAAACCGTGGCCTGGTCCGATGAGTCACGATTTCAGTTGGTAAGAGCTGATGGTAGGGTTGAGTGTGGCGCAGACCCCACGAAGCCATGGACCCAAACTGTCAGCAAGGCACTGTTCAAGCTGGTGGTGGCTCCGTAATGGTGTGGGCTGTATTTTTATGGCATGGACTTGGTCCTCTGGTGCGACTGGACCGAACATTGAATGGAAATGCTTATGTTCATGGACTTCATGTACCCAAACAACGATGGGATTTTATGGATGACAATGCGTCATGTCACCGGGCCACAACTGTTCGCGATTGGTTTGAAGAACATTCTGGACAATTCCAACGAATGATCTGGCCACCTAGATCGCCCGACATGAATCCCATCGAGCATTTATGGGACATCATCGAGAGGTCTGTTCGTGTCCAAAATCCTGCACCATCAACGCTTTCACAATTATGGACGTCTATCGAGACAGCATGGCTCAATATTCCTGCAGAAGACTTCCAACGACTTGTTGAGTCCATGCCACGTCGAGTTGCTGCACTTCGCCGGGCGAAAGGAGGGCCGACACGATATTAAGAGGTATCCCATGACTTTTGTCACTTCAGTGTATATGTGTTGTAATTGAAAGGTTATTTCCTGAACAAACTTTGTTCTTCAATCTAATCATTTTTTTTCTGTTATAGATTGTTCTTCTCTTTGCTGCTTTGACAGCTGCCCACGCCTCCCTCGCCGGACCCTTGGGATTGGGCGCCCCTATCCTCGCTGCCAGACCTCTTGGTCTCGGTCTTGGAAAAGGACTGATCGCCGCCCCTGCAGTGGCCACCGTGTCGTCCCAGAGAACCGCCATCAACCACGTCGCCCCTGCTTCACCTATTGGCGCCGCCGCACCCATCGCTCTCGCCAACGGACTCGTCGGTAACGGACTCATCGCCAACGGCCTCGTCGGAAATGGACTCATCGCCAACGGACTCGTCGCCAACCGAGTCATCGGAAACGGAATCCTCGCCAACGGACTCGTCGCCAACCGAGTCATCGGAAACGGCTACCTCGCCAACGGAGTGATCGCCGGAAACGGAATCCTCGCCAACGGACTCGTTGCCGGACACGGAATCGCTGGAGCCCCTCTGGCTATCGGAACCGGACTTCTCGGTGCCCCAGTCGGACTTGGAGTCGGAAAGCTCGGTCTCAGTCTTGCCGGTCCCCTCGGACTTGGTCTTGGAAAAGCTATCTTGTAAATTTATGCTATCACTTGATATTCACCTAATTTATTTTGTAATCAGTTAAGAATGTATGTTTTTTATTTATATTATAATCGGACATGTATAATTTTGAAATTCAAAATATGCTCGTTTTGTCAAAATAATAGAAAAAATTCTCAAATAAAAAATGCTCATTAGTATGTTTTTGTTTCTTTTTATTTGAAATATATTTAACTACATGCTTGGCATAAGTTTAAATCATTCATTTCTACAAATAATTTTGGGAGGAAATATGTTACTTTAATACACATCGTTGTCAAATACTAAAACCAAAACTTACACGAGCAAGTTATGATTTTAAATTGAATAAAATAAATATTTGGTGATAATTATTTAATTATAATAATTATATAATTTACAGCCTTTTTTGCATAGCTTGATTAAAATATTTAAGAAAATGAGATCACAGACTTCTCATATCACAGATTTTATGCATTGTAAATCCCAATATCAAATAAAAAAACAGTTATTTAATAGTAAATAACAAATGAAGAAAGACAATTTCTATCCTTTTTACAAAATCATCTAATTTTACATTTTAAACATTTAGAAAAGTCCTCGATAATTCTTTGATAAATCGGTACCCCAGGATTTTGGGAGTCGAGTCTCAGTGGTGGCATAGATGGTTGTAGTGGTTCGAAATCCACTTTAAACTGTAGGCTTCGGTCTAATATAATCATACAGCATTGTTATGGCCGTTGGCTACAACGGCCATACCATGCTGAATATACCGGTTCTCGTTAGATCATCGAAGTCAAGCATCATTGGGCGCGGTCAGTACTTGGGAATACCGCGGGCCATTGGCATTCACAAGTTTGGGACCTAAATGGCCGAGTGTCTCTAGCGCTCTGGCGCTCGGTGCCACAGGTTTCGGGTTCGAATCCCGGCGGTGCCGTGGATGTTTGTAGGGGTTCGGAATCCACTTTAAGCCGTAGGTCCCGGTCTCCTATGACTGTAAGAGCGTCACGGAGCCAAAGTCAGACTTCTACCTACGGGTACTCCATCACAACAGAAGCCGCTTCCTTCCCCTTTAATCATGAGTACGTATGGGCTAGTGGGCTTGGCCAGCCAAGTGGGATAAGAAACAACAACAACAGCGTTGTGGTGGGGGTAGTGTTAGTCGCGTCCGTAGCCTATCTTGAAGCTACATGTGCCCCCTGGTAGTGCTCAATGAATAACAGAGGTGCACCCCTTGCTTATGGCATAAAGGTTAATTGTCTCTGTATTTCCAGCTGCATTAGAACAACAACAGTAGATGTCGTCGTTTTGGGTCAAAACGAGTCCCAAGTGCAATAACATATTTACTTTTTACATTCACACAAATAGGACATTAATACCACAATGAACTATAAACGTTATTTAACACACATGTAACATATTTAACGATATACACTGATTGGTTTGGTTTGTCCCTCTACGGTCATCTTCTGTCTCACGAGGGCTTAACAGACTGGGACCTACAGTTTCAAGTGGATTCCGAACCACTACAAACATCGATAGCACTGCCGGGACTCGAACCCGAAACCTGTGGTACCGAGCACCGGATCACCATTCGACCATTCAGGCCACTTATATACACTGAAAGATGAGTGGAAGGATTCCACCTCTAGCTCTCGGGATGAGAAATTGTTATTATTTTTTATTTATTTATTTATTTTTTTATTTATTTATTTATTTTTTTTGCCTTTTGGCCGGGAGGTTCATTGCAATCCGAAAGCCGCAGTGGGTGCTCTTGCAGTGCGTTGGAGAATATACGGTTACATTATATAATTATACAATAAATGGGGGCCTGATGGCCGAATGGCTTAGCACTCTGGCGTTCGGTACCACAGGTATCGGGTTCAAATCCCGGCTTTGCCCATGGGTGTTGTAGTGGTTCGTAATCCACTTTAAGCCGTAGGTCCTGGTCCTAATACGATCGTAGAGCGCTGCGGGGGCATTCTTACTCCGCGTCCGTGGCTTACCATCAAGTTACATGCGGCCCCTGGGTAATGCAAAGTGAGTACGTCTGTGCAGCGCTTGCCTTAAGGCATCCAAGACCAAGCTATCTTAGTGTTTGCCAGCTGCATTAGAACAAAAAAAAAATTGTACAATAAATGTGGTGATGATTTAATTTTGACCACATCACCCATTTGACCCATTGGTACTCCGTAATCGGTACGCCAGTTGCCAGTGTCTTCCCTTCATCGATACAGAGAACGACTCTTTTCTTTTATGAAGTTCTTAAAGAAGTGTTAATTACCTTTAGTATACAGGGTGATTATAATTAAAGTCCCACATTCAAAATTCTGCAAATAAAGAACCACTCGTCACAACGAGTTCAGATTTCAACTGAAGATACTTGAAGAAGGGGGAAATGGTACGCCATCAAAAAGGTTATAAAGTGTATGAATATATGGCGCTGTAAGCGGCATAAAAGAATTGAATTCGGCTGCCAGTGATATTTTGAATCGAATTGACAACGTGTTTGGCAGGATATGCACATTCAACCAACTGTAGTGTTCAATGTGCTTGATTGTTTCGGGTTTTTGACGGAAAAAAGGATTTCCAAGTCATTCAACAGTTGTGACACTGTGAGTGGAAAGACCATCCAACACGACAAGGTCATACCCAATTGGATGGGAAAAATCGGTAGAGCTTCTTTTTGGAACTCTTTTTGAACTGAACTTCTTTTGGAACTCTCTTTCTCTCTTTTTTTCCGTTCCCCTCCTTCAAGTATCCTAATCAGGTATAATCACCCGGTATATTGAACAATTTTTGTGAAAATTCCCGTATAGCAAATGTTTATCCACAGCATAGTACACAAAAAATGTGAATAATTCAAGAAATGCTTTCAAAATAAGTAATTCGAAAATCAAAAAAGGGAAAAGATATCGCTTCTTATAGAAAGTACGGAAATCAAATGGGTTTATTTCAACCAATAAAATATTATTGATCAATTTATTACGTTCATTTTTTTGTTTTTTTTTTTGGCCACCATATATGTTCCTGAAAGCTATCATTTCACGCAATTATAGACAGATGAATGGCTGACAAACGTTCAATGCGCAGTTAGTTGTTCAGAACACAATTGTCAGATGAGGCCCCACACTATTCGCAAGTGTTACTTCGCGTCCGTAGCCCATCTTCAAGCCACACGCACCCTCTCGGTAGTGCCAAATGAGCAACAGCGGTGCAGCCCTTTTTTATGTGGCATACAGATTAACTGACTCTGTATTGCCAGCTGCATTGTAACAACAACGACATGTTACCGTCGATGGTGATTTTTCGAGGTTCCTTTTTTCTTTTAATTCCCACGTAAGATTGGGAGATCTGGATAAATATACATGACTGATTGAGGACATGGTTCTCCACGAATTTTGGCGGTCTGATGGCCAGGTGTCTAGCGCTCTGGCCTTTGATGCTCCAGGTTCGAATCCTGGCGGTGGCAGGTATGTTTGTTGGGGGTTCGGAATCCACGTTAAACTGTATGTAACCATTTACCCTAAAGTGTGCACAAAGGGACCGTCGAGCGACACACCAAACCAAACCATGAATGTCGAGCATGTCGGAGATTTACAGACCCAATTACATATTTATATTTATATTTCTGTAATTTACAGTCGGAAAGTGCATTCTGCATATTTGGAGACTCCCTACTGGAAGAGTAAGAATAACCACTATGCCTACCAGCTGCCTTATGAATGATGAACTCTCGGTACACCACTGGAAGAAACCACTGTATCTTGCGAAAGGCCAGCTGATAGTAAAAAAAAAGAACATTAATTATAAAATAAATTTTTATGTATGTATGTCTGTCTGTATTTTTCTTAAAGAAGCAGTAGTACAATAAAATAGAGTTAATCATCAATCTTTATGAAATGATTATAAATATTGTAAATAAAAAAGCTTTTGATGCTAAAAATAATTTTTAAAATCAAAAATTATATTTTTTAAAGATAAAAATATTTTATAGTTATTCCGTATCACTAAAAAAATAATTTTAATATGATATGTGCAACACGTTTCCAATACACTTCCACGGGTTTTTGAAATGTCTGAACTAATTGAGTAAAGAACTTGCATTCAATTCTGTTTGCGGAAACCTATAGAATGGTGCAGAAGGCGTTCCGAGAGCATTCCTATATCGGAATGAAATGTCTGCAAGTGGTATAAGCAGTTCAAAGAAGGCAGAGAACGCGTTGAAGACGTTCAGCCGACGAAGCTCACGTCCAAAACATAAAAGATTTGGTGCTTGCAAACCGTCGATTTACAATTAGAGGCCTAGCTGATGAATTTCTGAAGGATCGGTCAATTTCATTTTGGGGCTCAAACGCGTCAAATCTAAATGGGTACCGAAAACACGGAATGCTCCAGTTGATTCTTCGCGACTCTTTCGCCAAAAAGGAAACCCATATCCTTCCGCAACCACCGTATTCCCACCGCGCGACATCTGGCTATTCCCTAAACTCAAAAGCCCACTCCGGGGACACCGTTTTGAGCCGATTGAAGAGATTCAATGTGAATCGCCGCGCGCTTTGAAGACCATCCCGGACGATGACTTTTTAGCATGCACTGAGGATTGGAGAAAAAAAGTTGGCACAAGTGCATTGTGTCCGGAGGGGATTACTGTGAAGGCGATGAAATAAATTTGGAAGAATAAATAAAGAATTTTTGAAAAAAATAAAGTAATTGGTCTTACTTTTTGGGCACAGTAGTATCCTTGCAGTTTTACTCAAATTCAGTACATTTGCATTCCTGAATTACACCGGTATAGTCACCACGTGAACCCTACACGCGGTCGTCACGTGAGACCTTGATCACAACACGTTATTCCGTGCGAACGTCCTTGCTGCAAGTCCGGAACTATCGTGAGAACTAATGAATGTCCTTTCCTCATTAGCATACGCTGAAGGCAAATCTTCGAGCTTGTTCGTCCGATTTTATTTGTTGTTATTGATCGTTTCATTTACTTTCTTACTATTTCAACTAATCAATAATTCAAAATCAAAATTTATTAGAATAAATACAATTACAATCTACTCTATTATTTTGTATATTAACAAAATAATAGAGTAATTTAATAAATTAAAATAAATTTAAAAATGTTGATTTTTTAATAAATCTAAACATATTGATTTTTAAACAAAAATTTTTATCCACTAAAATAAAATAGTAAAAGAAAATAAAATTTGTAATAATAGCAAGCGGAAAATAAAATCTTTATAATAAAAACATAATAATAATAATATCTCCAATAACAGTAGTTAAATATAACAACATCTGTAGAGTAAAAAAATAGCTTCTGCAATAAATAATATCTGCGTAATAAAAAAAATAATATGTGTATAATAA
This sequence comes from Caerostris darwini, assembly GCA_021605075.1. NCBI lineage: Eukaryota > Metazoa > Arthropoda > Arachnida > Araneae > Araneidae > Caerostris > Caerostris darwini. The sequence goes on from BPLQ01014930.1 coordinate 188,452, forward strand.
AATAGTAATACCTGTAATAACAATAAAGGAATTTAAATACAAAAAATGTATATGTTTTGGGTTAAGATTAGTATGTCTATGTATGATTTTGAATTCTGATTGGCCTTCTGAAAAGAATGTGTATACATAAAAATTTATATGTTTTGGGTTAAGATTAGTGTGTGCCTATTTTGCAATCTGAATGGCAATTTATATAATTTTTATATTCCCATTTTTTTTTTCTTTGAATTGAAATAAAGCAATCCCTTTGGAAACTAGGAGACTCGATGGTGATTGTGAAAGCGTCTCGACAGTTTATTGTTTGATGAGAGTTTTCTGTGTTTTCTTTGCAGGACAATTTTCCTAAAAGTCCTTCTGGAAGACCCTTCAATTCTATTGGGGTGGGCTGTTCGTAGAAAACAATTTTTTTTTTTCTAATTCAGCTGGCAAACACTTAAGGCATCCTGACAGCTGTCTTGGATGCCTTAAGGCAAGCGCTGCACAGATGTCACTCACTTTGTAGCTTGAAGCTTGCAGCGTGTAGCTTGAAGATAAGCCACGGAAAGCAGAGTAACAATGCCCCCGAAACGCTCTACGATCCTATTAGACCGGAAAATACGGTGTAAAGTGGATTCCGAACCACTACACACATCCATGGCACCGCCGGGTCTCGAATCCGAAACCTGTGGTAAAGAGCGCCAGACTCTCGGCCATTCAGGCCCCTCGTAACAAACAATAGTGAAACACAAAATGCACCAATATTCAACGAAAACGAATAATTAAAATGAATAAATAAATAAAAATGAAAATTTTTAATTTGCTTCACCACTTATTTCTTCTTATTTTTTAATTATTTAGCAAATATTTCCAGACTTCTACTGAAATACTTCTCTACTGAAATTTTTTTGGAATATGATGGTTTGTTAATTTTTTTATTTATTTCATTTGATCTTCAGGTAGAAATTTTAAAAAAATTATTACAATTTTTAATATAATTTGCATCTTTCTACAGAAAAAAAGAAGAGAAGCTACTTATAAAAAAAAAATATAAAATATATATCCTGAAAAAAAAAACTATTTTTAATATCAAAAATGAATGAAAATATGTACATTTTATAAAAAAAAATGTTAATTAATTTATTGTATTTTAATATTGTACACAGCGGGACACGGTTGGCATAAGCTAGACTATAAATGAACTATTTTACAAAAAGAAGTGTTTAATTGGAAGATTGTAAATGCAATTATGCTTTACAGATATAAGAAAAAAATGTGTACAAGATAACCTTGAATTATACATTTGATGAAATATTTTTCTTCTAATACAACTGGTAAACACTTAGACAGCTGTCTTGGATGCCTTATGGCATGCAATGCACAGACGTACTCACTTTGCATTATCCAGGGGACGCGTGTAACTTGAAGATAAGCCACGGACGCGGAGTAACAATGCCCCCGCAACGTTCTACGATCCTATTAGACCGGGACCTACGGCTTAAAGTGGATTCCGAACCACTACACACATCCATGGCCCCGCCGGGACTCGAACCCAAAACCTGTGGTACCGAGCGCCAGAGCGCTAGCCGCTCGGCCATTCAGGCCCCCATTTGATGAAATATCAGTTTAATAAAATCACCATGCGTAACTCATGTCAGTATGAAAACCAAATCGCAAAAGCAGCATAACCTCGTGAATTTATAGATGCAAAATGAAATTAGAAAATTAAATATGCTTTGTAGTATGCAAGTACGGGATTCCCCACGTTGTTGCAGATGTCATCGTTTGTTTGTGCAGCTATAACTGGGCATGGTCAAATCGAGTCACAAGTTCAATAACACACGTGCACAATTATCACAATTACAATTAAAAATGATATTTAACACATTTAAAACATCTAATTATACATTCGAGGAAGGATTCCACTTCTAGCTGTAAATAACTTGGATCTATAGTTTAATTATAGATACAAGATGATAGATATCTAATAATGGTGATAGATGATAGATATCTCCTAGATATCTTTCTAATGGTGCACCCTGAATAACATTGAATCTGCTACACATCTGCGTTTCTAGTGGTGAATGTCTTGAATCAAATGCTCAAAAACAATGGCTTCTCTTAAGATAATTTTATATTTACTGATTAATCTGTTCTTCACTTACGGTTTATGCATTTAACCCACTATTTTTTACCATATATGTAATTATTGAACGTGATTATTTGAAATTTTATTCTGCGAGGTAGTAATATTTTTCTTTAATACTAGGAGATTTAAAATAAAGATACTATTTTGTTATCATGTGTGAACGTGATGTTGTCCTGGTTAGGGATTCGTCCCACAATCTAAAAAGTGCAGCAAGCAAATAAAAACTCAATTCCAAATTTGCGCATTTTTGCAAAAAAATGGTAGTTTGGGGCCCTTAAATCTTGAAATGATTTATATATAACGGTAATCCTCAGGAATTTACCGAAGAATTTGACTTTTGCTTGAAGTGTTTTGTAGCATGGTTTTGAATCACTTTTCATGTTTTGGGTTGGGATTTTAAACATTTGTATATCCAATGGCTCGTAGTGCGTTGATCCATTCACTTTTTCACTTTTGTCACTTTTTCATATTTATCACTTTTGGCATTTTCCCATGCCTATTGAGCTTTATAGTGTTTCTTATGGTATTTGAAATACTTCATTCTTCATTTATGCCTAGAAGAGTTTTCAAACTTTGATGTATTATTTAGGCTATTGAATGCGACAATGTTTCTTGTAGAATTTGGAATACTTCCTTCTTCATTTCCGACGACATTTATCTTACTTTTGTATACTCTTTTAGAGATTCTTGACCACTTCATTCTTCATGAAGTTCTTGATCTGTTCAACATTGCTCTATTCATGTGGCTATTTGAATTTGGCCAAGTATTCTAATCCATTGCTTCCTATATCTCGTACATTATTATACATTGGCATATTATTAAGTTTATCCATCCGTTCTCGAATGTTCACACATGATAAGTTGAAATTTGCTGAGTAAATTTCAATTTTTTTTTTTTTATTATTATTATTCGGTTAAATGCTAGATATATTTAATGATCTTATGTTAATGAAGGAGTCAAATTAACCTTGATAAGATGATGAATATCTTATACAAAACGAAGGGTGTGGTGATCTACTTGGTAAATCTTAACCGGATTGGACTGGTTATGACCACCTCTTCGTGGTCCTTCCAATGTCAACCTTGCGAGAAAACTGGATGCAAATGCGATAATCGGTAAACATCAAGACGTAAAAAACTAAAAATAAAACTATTTATTTACAGTTTTTGTTTTCATTAAATTTAATTCGCATTTTATTTTCTTCTTTCTTACCTTACCACTTGTATAAAAGCTAACGGAATTCTCAACAAGAACCAATAGCAACCGAAGCTAGCTGAAACCAACACTTCTAAAGATGTTCGCAAAGGTGAATATGATACTTATTTTTATTACTTGAAAATTATTTTATAGTGTCTTCCAAAACTACGCTAATTTTTAAATTTTAAAGTTAAAATTAAGAACATAGAGAATAACTTATAACTTAGAAGAATAAGATAGATAAGAACTTAGGATAAAATTAGGATTAGGAAAATTAGACAACGAAAATTTGTACTTTTTAGAAATAATCCGTTTTTATTTATTTATTCGTATTTCTAGTCTATGAATTATTGAAAGTTTTCATATTTTCATTTAAAGCACAAATACTTATCTTTATTAAACTAATCACTAACGAATGTTTTAGAATTTCCATATGTAATTACTTCAAAGGAACTCAACGAAGAAATTATTGTTGAAATATTTATGTTTATTAAAGTACAATTGTTTCCTATAGAGTTATATGAAATTTACGATAATTCTTGTTTTATCTGAAATTTCTTCAGTTTATCCTATTGCAACTAGGCTATCAGGCCCCGTTTTTTACGGGGCCTGATGGCCGAGTGAATAGCGTTCTGGAGCTCGATACCACAGGCTTTTGGGTTCGATTCCCGGCGGTGCCATGGATGCTTGTAGTGGTTCGGAATTCACTTTAAATTGTAATTCCAGTCTAATAGGATCGTAGAGCGTTGCGGGGGTAGTGTTACTCCGTGTCCGTAGCTTATCTTCAAGTTACACGCACCCCCTGGGTAGCGCTAAATGAGTAACGCCAGTTCAGCCCTTGCTTATGGCATAAAAGATCACAGTCTAAGTATTTGCCAAGCTGCATTAAGAAAAAAAATCTATATGTAAAACTTAGACACTACTATTGTTTAGTTATTAAAATATGTAATCTACAGTAAACATCAATATAATTATATCTTATTTTACCGAAGCAAATAAAATGTTTATTTATTCAGTAACTGCTTGCATATGGGAAGCAAACTAATTATGCAACGTTTTAAAAATATAAACGCTAAATTTTTGTATATTAAAAGTACTAAATAAGCATTTTTTTTTTTCAATTTTAGTCAGAGAGCATTTAATAAAAATAATTAATAAGTTTTTATAATGAGTTGCAATAAACACGTAAAAATTTGGAGATATTAAAAATAAATTCTCCAGAAATCTTTAATATATAACTATTAATTTTGTAACTTTATTATATTTATAATGTTGTAACATATGGCTATATTGGAAATCAATCCATTACAATACGGATCACTCCTTAAAGAAGGCAAACATACAGCAAGACAGCAATTGACACTAAGTCGATCTCACGCATCACAAAAACTCAAAGGGGCTAATAAAAAAATAATGGGAGTAGACTTTTTATTTTAGTCCATGAGGCCCCTGGTCTCCCACTATAACTGCAAGACTTCTCCCTGGCGCTGAGCCTCTTTGTTCAGTTCTGGACATTTCGAAAGATGTACTGTATTCATTGTTCCAGCTCTAAATATTAAGCAAGTGTTCGAGGCGAGGACATCTATCCTGTTAAGGAGTTCCGCAAGACAATCGTATCCGGTTCTTAATCGAAAGTTAGCAACCGCCTCTTTACGTGGTCTAATGTTAAAGATTTTCCAGTTATCTTAATTTGTTTATATTTATATTATATTATACTATATTATATTTTTTTTCAACTCAGGTCGTTATCTTCTGCGCTGCATTGGCAGCTGCCCACGCCTCCCTCGTCGGACCCTTGGGATTGGGCGCCCCCATTCCCGCTGCCGGACCCCTTGCCCTCGGACTTGGCAAGGGACTGATCGCCGCCCCTGCAGTGGCCACCGTGTCTTCCCAGAGGACCGCCATCAACCACGTCGCCCCTGCTGCACCCATTGGCGCCGCCGCACCCATCGCCCTCGCCAACGGACTCATTGGTAACGGACTCATCGCCAACGGACTCGTCGGAAACGGACTCATCGCTAACGGACTCATTGGAAATGGACTCATCGCCAACGGACTTATCGCCAACCGAGTCATCGGAAACGGCTATCTCGCCAACGGAGTGATCGCCGGAAATGGAATCCTCGCCAACGGACTCGTTGCCGGACACGGAATCGCTGGAGCTCCTCTGGCTATCGGAACCGGACTTCTGGGTGCCCCAGTCGGACTTGGAGTCGGAAAGCTGGGTCTCGGTCTTGCTGGACCCCTCGGACTTGGTCTTGGAAAAGCTATCTTGTAAATTATTACAATCATTTGATGTTCACCTAATTTATTTTGTGATCAGTTAAGAACGTATGTTTTTGTTATTTATATTAGGATCGGAAACTTATTCTTTTGAAATCCAAAAAATGCTTGCTCTGTCAAAATAATACAAAAAATTCTTAAATAAAAAATGTTTATCAGTATGTTTATCTTTCTTTTTATTTGCAATGTATTTTATTATATGTTTGGTATAAGTTAATCATTACCATTAATTTCTACGAATAATTTTACTAGAAGATATAATAATGAACTTTAAATTGAAAGCTTCAGCAGTTATCATTTTTTAAATTTGAGAATGAATTGCAATTATGTTTTATGTCTGTATTAAATTGTCGTATTACTAATTTTACACACATCGTTTCCAAAATAGTAAAATTAAAACTTATATGTGTAAATTATGATTTAGTTGAATATCCTTTTATTTAATTTTTACCAATTATGTATTTATGTTTCGTATTTATATTAGGATTGAAAATTTATTATTTTGAAATCCCAAAAGTGATTACGTTGTCAAACTACTTTTAAAAAAGTATAGTAAGAAATTATAGAAAAATTATAAAGAAAAATTATAGAGAAAAATTATTTTTAATCACTTTTATAAAGAAAAAGAATTTAAAAAGGAATCATTTCATCTTATATTATTACACTAATGTATTATTCAAAATGTACAATACATTACACAATATTTACAATGTTTCTCAAACTTTTTAGATAACAAAAAAATGAAGTATTTAATTTTATTTCTCGAAAAGTTGTATTAGTGAAACAAATATAAAATACAGCGGAATCATACATTTGAAACACAAACAGAAATAAAATTTATTTAGTGAGATAACTACATTTTTCTTAATTAAATAATAATAATAATAATTTATTGTAATTTAATTTATATTTGGTTTTGCAACAGATAAGAAAATAAATCCTAGAATAATATCCATCCTGGCGGAGGCATGGATGTTTGTGAGTGATTCGGAATCCAAGTTAAACTGTAAGTCCCGGTCTATTTAGCCCAGAGTGTCTCAAGACGACCGTAGAGCGACAAACCAAAACTCAGTAATCGCAAACCACTATTATTAAACTGTTAAATTAAATATAATACAAAAATTATTTTCGATTTTACGTTTTTTTTCTTTCTGAAGTATCACAGAGCAAGCTCTGCTTGTTGGCAGCGCAATCACCCTTTTCAATGTTTTAATTATAATTTCCTATTTTCCTTTTTGAATATATTCGCATGTGTTTCTTTTCTCCTTTTTTTTAAAACTTTTTGTTTTAATATTAATATTAATAATAAAAACAAGTCGTAACAATTCAATGGGTATAGATCAAAGGCAATGCTTTCAATAAACAAGGAGGCTGAGCGTGTGACTGTTCCGCTGCCAAGACATTCGTTCATCCTTCAATTAATTGATTTTACAATTTTAAATAACAAAAATATTACGAATTTAGATGCATTTTTTTCAATTCCTTCTATTAGCTCACACTCTCCCTATATACACTCAAGAGCCAAAACATTGTGACCACCCCTACATTTTGCAATGAACTCGCCTGGATGACGTGGAAGGCACGTGATCAGGTGGAAGTGGTATTTAACTGGTATTAAGTGGTGGTATTAATCCATGCCAAGGCGGGTTGAAGTTGTGTTGCGCGCCAAAGGTGGGCCAACTCGTTATTGACAGGTGGTTATAATGTTTTGGCTCTTGAGAGTATATATCTTGTTCAAATTTTCAATCGTTCATAAAATTACTTTTTATTCCTCCACTCGAGTTCAAATACATTTTTTTTAACTTGTAGTGGATGACACTGGATGTTAATACAGTTTTTTCAAATATTAATTCATTAATTTTAGTTTTTTTGAGTATTACAAAAGTTTGTAAAATTACCTGATTTTTTAGTCATCATTAATCTCATTTTTATGTAATTGCGAATATCTGAAGTGTGTCCGCAAAGTATATACGAAAATTAATACACCTTTCATAATATCCATTTATACATGAATGAAGTATTCCACAAAATTTAGCAGAAAATAAATTTCTTTATTCCATAAAGTTCCAATTTCAAATCCATTCCATTTCCAAAAACAATAAATTATTTTAAATCACGGAAAATTACAACATATAAAGAACATCCTCTTCCGAAAAGATCTTTCTGTACTTAGATCACTTGAAGATTCTTCAGTACTTGCCGATTCCAGCACCCAGAATTCCTGCTCCATAACCCAAACCAAGGGCGGCTCCATGTCCGATAACACCTCCGTAAGCCACTGGGGCGGCGATGGCTCGAGCAGCAATTGCGGGGCCAGCAAGACCACCGTAAGCTAAAGCTGGGGCAGCGATACCACCATAAGCCAAGGCTGGGGCAGCAACGGCCAAGGGTGCTGCAATAGCAGGGGCGGCTGGGGCCACGTGGTTGACGACTGGGGCGACGGGGCTGACGATGAGGGCTGCAGCTGGGGCGCTGGCGGCGGTTCCAGGTTCGTTGGTCTTGACGGTGGCCCTGAACCCGTGTCCGTCAGCGACGTAGTCCACCCGTCGGGCCCTACCGTCGATGTCGGTGATGGTGTAGGATCCCTTCCTGTTGCCGTAGCCGTCTCCCACTTCGGATCGGGAGTTGGTGGCACCCAAACCATCCTTGATGGTGTAGCCGAAAGCATTGTTGCCAAAAGCCTAAAAAGTGTATTATATGAGAATTTATATCTTATAAACTTTTGTGCTGACTAACATACTTTTATCTTAATCTAACACTAATATAATGTGACCATCAACTGTGTTGAAAATATTCAAGCAACAATTTGGGTGGTTTTAAAGAATGAGGCTTATAGCAGAGGAATTGTCATTAAATGAATTTTGTCGAAATAAAAAAATTATTTTCAATAATTTAAGTTTTAAACTCTCAAGATATTTAAAAAAAACTATCTGAAAAAAATTGTACAATAACTATTCTACTTTCGGTTTCTCCTACCAGAGCATCTTTTCGCCACGTATAGTACTTCTAACAAGCAAATGATTCGTCCGTTGTGACTATTAAACCCCATGCTTATTTTAAATTCAGTAATAATTTCTACATAATATAATGCGATCAAAACTGATTAGATGCATTAAATGACAACATCAGTTGATAAATTGATTAATATTCATTTTGCAGAATACTTGCAATTCTCTGAGATTTTTCAGGAAACCTTTTAATATTCGCGGTTTTCAAGTGAAGCTCAGATGGCCTGTGCGGTGAAAGAGATCTTCGTGCGGCATTCCTTCAAAGGAATATAAAGCAATGCTTCATACTGATAAGAACAGAATAATCCTGGGTACTGTGCATTTTAAAATTCCATCAACTATTGCCGACTCCTACGGTAGAGGTGAGGAATTTCAACATTTTCTTAATTATTTAAGCTTTGCATTTAACTAACCCTCATATAAATAGTTAATAGTCATCAACTGGCAAATAGCGTACCGATTACGGACTACCAATGGGGATAGACCCCTTAACCTCCTCATCTTAATTCATATATAAATTTACAATTAATAATTGGCTGCGTAATGTTAGTATATGGTAAAAAAAAAAGTTTCTTAAAATTTTAAAAATTAAAAAATACTGAAAATAAATAAAAGTAAGATAAAAAAATTAAAAGTTTAAAATTAAAAATAAAAGAAATTAAATTAAAAATTCGGTACAATAACTGATCAGTTGTAGATGAAAAAACTATTAGTTTGAGTTTAAAAATTCAGATTGCTGAACGCATAGTCCGTGAAGATATATAAAAGAAATTGATTTCAGATTTATTTGAATGAAGTAGGAATAATTAATTTTTGAGGTCAGCATACTCACGTCTTGCTGTCTAGAGGAAGCACTGACTCCGGTGTTGATGAGTGGAGCACCGATGATGCCCGAGGCGTGGACTGCGGCGAGCACAGCGCACAAGAAAGCAACCTGCCAAGAAAGAAACACAGAATGATAAAGTTACATTTCAATAGTCATTTTATATTAATAATGATTTTTTATTGCATTTTTGATAACATTCGAAGTTAATCCAGTCCCTTAACTGATTTTTTTTTATCGAAGAATCTCGCATTATATGAAATGATTTTTTTTTTTTCACATTCGTGCATCTCAAATTGTACTCTTCCTAACAGCCTTATTACATCCATTCATGACATATTTCGTTTCGACTTTACGAGTCAGGTTTCGAACTCAAATGTCTTATTTAAGGACCTAACTATGTCGTCAGTCTGTTCCTATCTGCTTCCGAAAATTTTATTACATACATTTGTTAATTGCTTAATGCATAGAATGCATAATTATATATATATGTCGTGTAGAGTAAATAATGCATTGAAACTAGCTATTATTTTCATAGGATCTATCTAATTGCATCGCAGTAAATTGTAGGTTTGGAATTAATGTAATTTTTAGTTTTAACTACCGATATTCAACTTTTAAGACATTGTTAATTACAATTTAGGTGAAGGAATTCATATTTACAAAATTCACAAAATATTATAGTCAAATGTTTTAGTTCACATTGCATTAATGCTTTTAGAAAAAAAAAACATTTGATATTAGAAAATATGTTACAAAATAATAATGTATAAAGACGTTGTAACTTACCTTAGTGAACATGATTATACTTTTCTGAATCTGATTCAGAATTGAGAATTACGTTTGAAATGAACAAGAAAAAATCAAGCATTAACAAGTAAGATAGGTTACGAGAGTACGTTTTTATTTAACTGGAATTAAAATGCGAAAAAATGATTGGAATTCCATTCCGTGTGATATTGCTTATGCCTTCCTTAAGGTTAATAAATCACAGACAGCCTTGAGACAGTTTCTGGTTAAAATATGGGAGAATGCATTTAATTTCCTGCTTTGTGTTGACTTTTCAAAAATAATAATAATAAATTCAATCTAATTAAGCCTTCCCCGTTTGTCAATACAGGTTTTTTCATTATGCGAAACCGTAATGACGTTACATGAAATTTTTAATTTCTTTTAAATGTTATGCATCTAATTCTCTATTTTCAATAATATTTCACTTCAGATTAACAGCCTTTTTTGTGCATGTGTTTTATTTTTGTGTTGTGTTAAAACATTATTTAATTTCGCATGAGCATCTAATTAAGACCAAATTATTAATTATTATTTATTATTATTATTATTTATTATTAATTATTATTATTATTTAGGTCCTACTAGCCTAACCTCAACCCGGCATATCATTTTATATGCCAGCCTTGAACTCTTTTCCGAACCGGGAGATGTATGATGATTTGTGTTGCCGCTAGCTTCTATCTTGAGTCGGAGTCCTTTGAAGTTATGAGATAATACATTGAATAACAAAGCAGGTGAAGACTAACAGGTGACTCGCCCAGATATATATATATAAAGAATTAAAAGAAAGAGACACGTAAAGTTCTGAAGTAATCTAAACAAATCGAGGAAGGTTTTTATTGATTCATTTTTTTATTCTTTCATTTACATTTAATATATAAACATAGAAAAACAAATAAAAATAATTAAGAAGCAGGGTTGAAGAAAAAGGTTCGAGATAAATACAAGTAAACAGAAAGAATTAATCTAAAAAATAAAAAGAAGTACAACGTAAGGAGAAATGATTGCGAAAACGCATTGGGTAAAATAAGGCGGGAACAAGTCAGGGGTGGGAAGTGGAATCAATTATGAGAGAGGTTCGAGGACGTTTAGCATTTTTGGGGTTTTGGATGTCATAATCTGGGAGCCTTTTGATTAAATCGCTTTGAATATTAGGAAGATTCGAGTAAAAGTTATGAGCAAGCTTTTGAATAAATTGAGGGATTGTTTGCAATTTGAGGGAATGGTGGATATCACTATTACGGAAAAACCAGGGGGCATTAATGATCATTCGAAGAATTTTATTTTGCAGGCGACAAATAATATCAATATTGGTCTTAGCAGCGGATCCCCAAACCGGGCTAGCATATGTTATTGTAGGCCTCATGTAAGTTTTATAAAGAAGAAGTTTACCGGGAGATGTAACGCACTTTTACAAAATATATTAATTTTATAATGGATAAAGTAGTGGAAACCAATGCATCAAAAAAATACACTATGTGTGCATCCCTATATTTAAAAATGAACTATCAAAATGATGAGAAAAAAATTAACTCTGATTTTAGAATAATATCCTTGCTAATAGATATTGCCTGTGTTTATTGACGAGTTTGCAGTTATAATTAAATTATATATTTACTACGAACTCATGATGCACGCGCATTGATCTGCAAAAGCTAAGTGAAAGAGTGGAGAAATAAATAAAGCACTAGTAGAATAAATATTTTTTAATTATTTCATTTATATTTATATATTTTTTATATTTCATTTTGAGTGTCATATATTTCTTTACAGTGTGCCTTTAGTATCATTATTATTATATTATCTACGTTTATATATAAGAATAATAGTAACTCAATAATAATAAATTATGTTTCAATTTTTCATTCTAAAAAACTATAGTGGGTTGTATATCTAATATGTGGATATATCATTTTATATGCGGCCCGGGGAGTTAGGATGCATTTCCAAAGTGGCCCGCAAGATCATTTGGGTTGGACACCCCTGTACTAAAACATCTTTCATTTCGTATAAGCGTCTAATAAAGACGTAATTATTAATTATTGATAATTAGGTCTTACTAACCTTAATTATTAATGATTATATATATATTTCTTCAGTAAGGTGAAAAGTGGGGTCGCTTTTTCTGAATATTTTTTTAATGTATAGGTAAAGAATGCAACATTTTAACACCGGTGAGCATCGTATTCAAATGATATATATTACAAACAGCTCACCGATAGTCAATGCGGGTAGGGTATTACCTACCTGAAGAACTTTAAATGGTATCTGCCCCGTGTTAACGTGTCGTATGAGGGAAACCCAGGAAAACTTCCTCATGGCAAGTCTGAATTTTGATGCGAGTAGCTTTATACACATTATGACAATCGTCTGCGAGTCTTATCCTTGTTGTTGAGAGCTGTGACCGTAACTGCTGTCACTCCCAGGCGGTCTCTCGAATTCGACCCCTGCTGCACATTACATGCTCACTTATTCACTCTTCCAGAATTAGACCAATCACAACGTTGCTGTTAATTTGAAAGAGGACATTTAATTGTTTAAGCAATTGTAATGAGATTTGTCATTTTTCAATAAAATAACATAGCAATAAAATTATGAAAAATAGGTATAAATAAATCTTTTTTTTTTTTAATGTGCATTACTCGTCCCAATTCCTAAAAAAGTGAACATAGGGTCTTATTAAAACCGGTTGGAACCGATTCACAGTTGCGCTGCTGCCATGGAGAAGAGTTGTTTTATTCCAAAAATGGGGTTTTGTCTTCGAGTTTAGCTTCTGCCTTTGAGATGTTACCATCCATTTTTCTTTTATATGTTACCATCAGCCCTGTATATCTTTGTAAATATTGTTTGTAAATAAATGAAGATTCCATAAATGTTTGAATGGATTGATCAATACTTCCCGGACCCCCAGAAAGCTGCGGCTAACAAGAAAAATAGAGCCCTCGCAGGAAAGAAATAAGATAGTCGTAGTGACAGAGACAAAAACAGCAGCTCAGTTCTGGTTACATTAACAAAATATGCGCATGTATATTCGCTAGCAGCATAACATTATTATTATGCTTTCAAAAACGGGCCTGAACGGCCGAGTGGCTAGCGCTCTGGCTCGCGGTGCCACAGGTTTCGGGTTCGAATCCCGGTGGTGCCATGGATGTTTGTAGTGGTTCGGAATCAACTTTAAACCGTAGGTCCCGGCCCTAATAGGATCGTAGAGCGTTGCGGGGGCATTGTTACTCCGCGTCCGTGGCTTATCTTCAAGTTACACGCGCCCCCTAGGTAATGCAAAGTGAGTACGTCTGTGCAGCGCTTGCCCTAAGGCATCCAAGAAAAAGCTGTCTAAGTGTTTGCCAGCTGCATTAGAGAAAAAAATGCTTTCAAAAACAAGCAGACTTTCTGGAGAGTGTGATAACGTGTAAAGGCGTCTCGCATTGACAGTCGGGCTGCCTGTCCGAAATTACCCTGGTTTTTTCCTGTAATACTGATGAAGGTGGGGAAGCTCAGCCGCCGTTAATAGTAAACTTCTATAATTGACTCTTCGTTGCGGACATAAGTGGAAAACGAGTTTTCTGATCTAAGGGGGAGAGGGAGAAAGCTATTAAATGGATAGGATATAATTTTGTGAAACATGCGAGGAATTAATAATAGATTTTTTTTTTTTTTTTTTTTTTTTTTCCTTTACAACACTTTTGTTTTGGACGGAATTAAATCTTTGAATCTACAAGGTGATTATAATTAAAGCCCCACTTCAAAATGTTGTCAAAAAAGAACCACTCGTCACAATGAGTTCACATTTGAACTGAAGATACAACGGATTGAAAAAGGGGGCAAACGGTACGGCATCAAAATATCCACCGATTTTTCCCATCCAATTTGGTAAGACCTTGTCGGGGTGGATGGGCTTTCCACTCACAGTGTTACTACTGTTGAATGAGTTGGAAGTCACTTTTTCCGTCAAAAAAAAATAAAACGAAACAATCAAGCATATTGAACACCACAATTGGTTTCATGTGTCTTTCCCCCTTATTCAAGTATCTTCAGTTCAAATTTGAATTCTTACTTTCTTCCTCAGAGGAAAAATATTGTAAGAATAATAAACTTTTTCATTCCATTAGTTTTTAAATGAAACTTTTTGGAATTCGTTGATTTTTTTTTGTGGTTTCCCCCCCCCTTTTTTTTTTTTCTCCCCAAATTTCTTGTACGTATTTTCAGATTTATACAAAGTAAGAGTCTTTAAAGATAAGTTGGCTCTGAGAGAATTTGAAAATAATAATAATAATTTATATTATTTTTAACAACACAGGTGAATGGGGTTGATTGCTAAAGACAATCAGAAAATTTTCATTACAAAATTCAAATTTTATTTTAAATTTTGTAAATTTTTTACTTATTTTAGTGAATATCAAAATACCTTTAAACAAACTTCTTTATGTTTTGTTTTTTTTTAAGAATGATCAATATCACATTGCTTTTACCAACACATATAATAATAACAAGTAATATAAAAAAGAATTTTTTAAAGTCAACTCCTACTTTTTTTTCACTCTATTGCAAAAAGTCCTTTATAAATAATTTTCATGCATTTTTTTAGGTTTATCTGGCCCCCTTCTATTGGTAGATATATGCAACTTAAATCTAAAAAAAAACTAAAATTAATTAATTTAATTTAATGAATTAATTAACATTTAAAAAAAACTGTATTAACATCCAGTGTCATCCACTACAAGTTAAAAAAAATGTATTTGAACTTGTGTGGATGAATAAAAAGTATCTTATGAATGATTGAAAATTTGAACATGATATATATAGGGAGAGTGTGAGCTAATAGAAGGAATTGAAAAAAAAGTGGACATTGTTTATATTATTTTTATAAAGGAAACAGATGATGAATTATTCAGCATTCATTTATATCCAATTAGATGAACAGAAAAAATTGTAATTATACGAAATTGCATAAAGACTATACAAACTTAATTTTATAAAATTTTACAGATATATTTGAAAATGCAATGAATATTATGGGTATATGTAAAATATCTATAGCTTCATTAATTTTTATTTCAACTATGTCTAGAAGTTGTTTAGTTGCGTCGTCTAGTTAGTTGACTACTATGTCTAGAAGTGAAGGAGGGGCATTTCAACACGGCCAATTTCAGCGTTACCCAAAGTTCAACACGCGCGACCATCTAAAATAATTACACCGCAACTAATTCACAGTTTTATATACTACTTCACAGAATATTGCACAGTTACAGCTACTTCACATAACAGTATGGGTATACATAAAATATATAGAGCTTCATTTTTTATTACAACTATGTGAAGTGACGTCCTCTAGTTAGTTGACAATTGTGTCTAGAAGTGAAGGATGGACATTTTTCGCCAAGGTTTTTCGTCACTTTCAGCGTTACCCAAAGTTTAACACACGGGACCATCTAAAAATAATTACACTTCAACTACTTCACACTTTCGGCAGATACCTTGCACAGTGACATTTGGGGATGCCCCCTCCTGCAACTCGAGCCTAAATATACACTCAAGAGCCAAAACATTATGACCACCCCTACATTTTGCAATGAAGTCGCCTGGATGACGTGGAAGGCACGTGATCAGGTGGAAGTGGCATTTAACTGGTATTAAGTGGTGGTATTAATCCGTGCCAAGGCGGGTTGAAGCTGTGTTGCGCGCCAAAGGAGGGCCAACTCGTTATTGACAGGTGGTCATAATATTTTGGCTGTTGAGTGTTATGTAGAAACAATTGACAGTTTTATAAATCTCTATTACTGAAATACTTATAAATATTGATGGTGTAGTTAAAATGGGCAGACGTTTTGTTTTTGTTAAAAAAATTTTATCCCAGCTATTTCTGGTAATCAGCTATTTCAATAACAATTTGTTCCTTAAACGTAAATTTATAGCAAAAATATAAAAATAATGTTTATTAAAGTAAAAAATTCATAATCGTTTTGGATGATTAAAAATTCATAATCATTCAAATTCATATCACATGTTTACATAAACAAGTGATATGAATTTGAATGTGAAAAGCCGTCAAAAAAAAGGCTGCTGTATTGGGTGGGGTGACTTATTCATTATAGAAACTTCCAATGTCAAGAAGTTATAGCATCCATTAAAAGTATTTTTAGATAAACAAAAAACTTATACGACGTGTTTATTTGCAAATCATGTCAGATTCAAGTTTGTATTATTTGTTTTTGTTCATCCTGTTGGTATTATAAAAAGTCATTCATGTGCTCACGTTATCACTAGTTTGCAATTACAGCGATTGACAAAATCTCCCACAATGCTTTCAAAGGTGAGTAGAAATAATGTGTATAACTTGATCGTTTACATAACATGTTCAGTTATGCTACATTAATAACACTTTTCAAATGTGTACCGCATAAGGAATAAATGAGATAATGTTAATCAATCATCTAAAAATATATTTTTTTAATTAAAAAATTCATTATCGACATCTATTGTACGAGCAAGTTTCGCTAACAATTCATCGTATTGAAATTCTCGTAGTTTCGTAACACACATCGTATTGCAATTCTTTATTAAATAAAGATATTTAATAAAGAATTAAATTATTGCTAGATAAATCTTAAACGTATACATTAGTTTGAGAAATTGAGCTTCAAGTGATAACGGAATATTATAATAATGATATATTTTTTTACTATTGTTTTTTACTATTGCATAATTAAATTACCATTGTTAATTATGTTTTTTATTATTCAAACCTTAATGTTCCTAAAAAAATTCCCCCTTTTTTTTAAATTTACAAATTAAGTAGTAATTGCAAAACTTATATGTGTTGTAATTGAAAGATTATTTTGAGAATTCTTTTTTAAAATCTAATCATCTTTTTTCTGTCACAGGTTGTTCTTCTCTTTGCTGCTTTGACAGCTGCCCACGCCTCCCTCTCCGAACCCTTGGGATTGGGCGCCCCAGTTCTCGCTGCCGGACCTCTTGGCCTTGGTCTTGGCAAGGGACTGATCGCCGCCCCTGCAGTGGCCACCGTGTCTTCCCAGAGGACCGCCATCAACCACGTCGCCCCTGCTGCACCCATTGGCGCCGCCGCACCCATCGCACTCGCCAGCGGACTCGTTGGTAACGGACTCATCGCCAACGGACTCGTTGGTAACGGCCTGATCGCCAACGGACTCGTCGGAAATGGACTCATCGCCAACGGACTTGTCGCCAACCGAGTCATCGGAAACGGAATCCTCGCCAACGGACTCATCGGAAACGGACTCCTCGCCAACCGAGTCATCGGAAACGGAATCCTCGCTAACGGACTCGTTGCCGGACACGGAATCGCTGGAGCTCCTCTTGCTATTGGAACCGGACTTCTGGGTGCCCCAGTCGGACTTGGAGTCGGAAAGCTTGGTATCGGTCTTGCTGGTCCCCTCGGACTTGGTCTTGGAAAACCTATCTTGTAAATTATTACAATCATTTGGTGTCATCTAATTTATTTTACTAACTAAGAATTTATGTTTTTCTTATTTATTTTATAATCGGAAATCTATTCTTTTGAAATGCAAAAAAAATGCTTGCTTTCTAAGAATAATACAAAAAATTCTTAAATTAAAAGTGTTTTTCAGTATGTTTGTGTTTCCTTTTATTTGAAGTATATTTAATTATACACTTAATATAAATTCAAATCATTCATTTCTGCAAATAATTTTGCTAGAAAATATATTACTTTAACATATATCGTTTCCAAATAGTAAAACCAAATCTTACTCGATTTTAAATTCAATAAATTAATCGCTCTCGCGAATAATTGTAATCGTATAATTTACAGCCTATATATTTGATTTTGCATAGCTTGATTAAAATATTTAAGCAAATAAGATAGCAGACACAAATACTGTGCGTTGTGAATCCAAATACCAAATAAAAATAAAAACAGTTAAGTAATAGTAAATAACATATAAATAAAGACAATTTCTATCCGCATCACTTACGATAATTCTTTGTTAATTATTTTAATAATAAGTTTCGGTAATTCTTTGCACACTATCCTATGGATGATTAATTTTGATATGCAATGATCAGCGTTTGGACAAATCCGCATATATCCATCCGAAAATGAAGAAGGGTTTTTTTTTTTTATTTCCGATGGCAAGGCAATACAAAAAGCGGGGAAAATACAAAATAAAAAAAGAAAATGCATACAAAAGAGTTCAACAAGGTTGACCGAACTCATTGCCCCAAAATTTCTCCACCTACCAGTATCTCGCCGTCTCGGATTCGCCAAGAAAAGATGGAGATGAACTCGGTTCTACAGTTCTGCCAAATCACAAAGAGGGCAGATTGGTTGTTAGAAAAACCCAAATGACATGCAAATGTTCACTAGATCAGTTCCCTTTTATTGAGACATTACCCGCAATACACGCAGGCCAACCGGACGAAGGTTAAGATAGAAATGAGAGCTCATGGAAAATTGTAGACCACTTAGCCGCATAGAATGTTTCTCAAGGGGCACCACTTGGATGTAGATCTACATTGCACCCCACGTGAAGAAAGGTTTAGTAATGGAAAAGCATGTGATATCTTGTGATGTGCTAAAACCAATTTCCTTTTCCTTTCGTGTACTTGATTGGATGTCATTGAGAACAGAAGCAAATGTGTTGTTGATGAAGATCCGGTACTACACAGAGTTCACTATAAAAAGGAATGGGGCACATAGTGTTTCCAGAAAGGACATTGAAATTTTCTACGTTTTGTGACACATGAAAAACGTATATCTCACTAATAGACTTTTTTTTGCACTAATCGTAGGGATCTCCAAATATTTTCGTCAGATGGACACAATGAATGTTGAACATAGTTGGGTTCTTTCATAGAGCATTATTTCCATAATATCTCAATTATCCCTGAATATGAGGCGAATATAAAATTGTTGACACACTGTTGTAGATGAGGTCCAACTATTTTCATATGATCTGATGCATATTGAAATTAAGACTTGAGCTGCATCTGCAAGGATGCATTTTCCTTCATTATATTAATATTAAAGGCGACTGATGCCGGTTATATTATCGGCAAATAACATGTAGCCAGATGGCAGATAGTGGTAGTCAGTGTCATTTCATATGCAACTATTTTATGCTTTATTGAGTATTGCACTGAAATTGCTCGAATCAGTTATAAAATTCGCAGGTGGCTTTTTCTTAACATTTAAAAACTTTTAATCTGAGTAAAACAAATAAATGGAACATTTATTAAAGGTATTTATATTTTTAAAAGTAGGCTTATAAAAATTTCAGATCTCTTTCGGTTATTAATTGTTATTATCTCGATTGGCCAACTCAATCCCCAATTGTGAACTGTTGTCGGAAAAAAAAGAATACTTCCACATAAATGCCATTAAATTATTATTTCAATATGCCATGTCTGTGTTTTTCTAAAAGATAGAAACATTAGATTATTATTCCGTATCATTAAAAAATAATTTCAATGTGATATGTGCAAGACGTTTCCGATACTTTTCCAGGGGTTTGCCCACGCGCTGTGATTAGATTCCTCTTCCAGCGATCTCTTTCATGTAATTCAGGGGTGGCCAACCCAAACGATCTTGCGGGCCACTTTTGAAATGCATTGTAACTCCGCGGGCTGCATATATAATCATATATCCCCTTATTAGATTTAGATCCCCCGTAGACATTTTTTTGGACTGAAAAATTGAAACATAATGAATTGTTATTTTTGTATTTACTATTATTCTTACATGTAAAACATAGATAATATAATAATAATGATGCATTGTAAAGCAATATATAAGCACATTGTAAAGAAATATATAACATTAAAAATGAAAAATATATAAATATAAATTAAATTTAAAAAATGAAATCATTAAAAAATGCTTATTTCACTAGCGCGATATGTGTTTTTCCGCTCTTTCACTTAGCTTTTGCAAATCGATCTCAGTTTGGGTATTTGCACATCGTAATGGGTGTTGCAGGTTAGCGTCCGTTGTGCCGCAGGTATAAGTTGAAACAAAAGCACAAACAACTTTTTGTGCCAGATTTTTCAAATAGGAAAATTTATCTTTTGTGATATCTCAAAAAAAACTATTTTTGTTTCTGATGTTTCAAAAATGTGTTGTGCATAATTGCATTTTAAGTCAAGCAGTTCCATACAATAATACGTTGATTTTCACCAATGTAAATAAAACAGGCCAATCTGTCAAAATAACCAAATAAAACAGGCAATATCTGTCCTATATTCGCAAGAATATTATTTTAAAATCAAAGTTAATTTTTTTTCTCATCATTTCGACAGTTAATTTTTGAATATGTGGATGCACACATAATGTATTTCTTTAATGCATTGTTTTCCCCTACGTCGGCCATTATAAAATAAATATATTTTGTAAAAGTGTGACAAATCTCACGGGCCGAGAAAATGGTGGTTGGCTACTTGCGGCCCGCGGGTTGACCACCCTTGATGCAATTCAATAACCGAAAGAATCTTTAATGCTTCCTTCACGAATCTTTCTAATATATTCAGATAAAATTATTTAAGTCTAGTGATCTGCAGAACTAGTCAGCAGAGATTAATTATCCAGAAATACTTTTTCAAATAACTCTCACCAAGCTGTATAAAAATCAATGAGAGATATTTCATTAGATAGTCTGCACGAGATAGTCTGAGAGATAGTCTGCACGAGATCCGCTAGTCCACCTTTAGATAAGTGCTCTGTGGCTCTTTTTTTAAAGAAATAGATAAATTTGTATTAATTACACACATAAATTGGTGTATTTTTTAAAAATTATTAATCATATCTTGTAGTAGATGTGGGGGCTGATGGCTGAGTGCCTAGATCTCTGTCGCTTGGTTCCCCCTTTTTTTGGTATTGCCATAGATGTTTGTAGGGGTTCGGAATTCACTTTAAACAGTATATCTCAGTCTAATAGGATAGCAGAGCTTTGCGGGGGTAGTGTTACTCCGCGTACGTAGCGTATCTGCAAGTTACACTTGCCCCCTATGTGATGCTGAATGAACAACATAGGTGCAGCCCTTGCTTATGGCATAAAAGATTAAATGTCTATGTATTGCCAGCTGCGTTAGAACAACAGCACGCTGCCATTGATGATGATTTTTCAATGTATTTTTTTTAATTCAAGCATAAACGTAACCGTAAAACATAAGATCGGAAGATCTGGAGAAATATACATGATTGACTGAGGACATGGTTCTTCACGAATGTTGAGTATATCAGGGATTTACGGACCCAGTTCCATATTTATATTAATATTTTTGTAATTTACAATCGGAAAGTACATTCTACGTATTTGGAGACTGCCTATCGGAAGAGGAAGAACAAATACTACACCACACCACACCACAGTGCCTAGAGCTGAGTTGGCCTTTTACAGTTTGGGAATGATGTGGGTGAGAAGAACTGGGGTCTGTGGTGTTCTACGATCATATTGGACCGAGTCCTACGGCTTAAAGTGGATTCCGAACCACTACAAACATCCATGGCACTGCCGGGACTCGTACCCGAAACCTGTGGTACTGAGCGCCAGAGAGCTAGCCACTCGGCCATCAAGCCAAGGAAGAGAAAGAACACCCATTACCCATGTCTTATGAACCAGCTGAAGGTGCCTCGTTACACCATCGGAAAACATGTCTGCATCTTGAGAAAGGCCAGCTGATCGTAAACAAGTAAATTAAAAAAAATTGCTTTAGTCAATTCCTATTTTTTGTCCATTCTATTGCAGAAAGTCCTTTATAAATAATTTTCATTCATTTTTTGAAGTTTATCTGGAGCCATCTAAGGGTAGATATATGCAACTTAAAACTAAAAAAAACTGAAATTAATTAATTAAATTTAATTACTGAATTAATATTTGAGAAAACTGTATTGACATCCAGTGTCATCCTCTACAAGTTCAAAAGAAAAATGCATTTGAACTCGAGCGGATGAATAAAAAGTACTTTATGAACGATTGAAAATTTGAACAAGATATACATAGGGAGAGTGTGAGCTAATATAAGGAATTGAAAAAATGAACATTAATTACGAAAAAATGAACATTATTATGAAAAAACTCCTTATTTTCCATTCGTTCCGTGTAAATGAGCCTTTTTTTTTAAATTAATTTTCGAATAATTATTTTTTAAAGTTTGTGATGACTTTTGGGTCACCCTGTATTTTAGCTTCTTTCCAGAAGACTATTTTCATTTATTCGACAGTTATCGTACTCCGTCGTCATAGTAGCAATCATTTTCTTTGGCAGTTTATTTTTCCACCTATAAAAGTCATGGCAAAAATATCAGAAAGAAAACATTAAGTAAAAGATTATATGCGTATGTGCTCAAGATGAATGGATTATTTGAGTTTTGTTGAAGCTCCGTGGCTGCGCAGCAGCCGTTAGCTTCTATCTTGGATTGCCCATACTCAAGATTAACGACGACGATTTGTAGGTTGACGGAGCTCCTTGGGACGGGTAACCTCTAACTCCTTCTTTGCATATGAGAGGGAAGTTACTTTAGCTTTAAGCCCATTGCATTAAAAATAAAACAATTAAAATAGAGATAATAATATATGGAGAGGAGAAGTTTTTTTTTTTTTTTTTTTTTCCCCTCTTTTCAATAAAGTATTTAATAATTATTAATTATAATTTAATAATTAAAATAATAAAGTAAAAGGAGGATTTTGAAGAATTACAAACTGAACGTAGTTTGAAAGAGAACTTAAAAATAAAAATACTTTCAATAGGTTAATCTAATTCAAAAAGGAGTACACGTTAAAAATAACAAAAACGTTTAAGAGCAGTTTGTTAAGAGAGGATGAACTGGTAATGACGGGGGAAATCTGCGAATCGTACAAGGTCAGTTGCAAGTGAACGATAGAAGAGCAGAGCCTGGGGGAGGGGAAACGAAAACGTTTCGACAACCAATTCCTGTAAACAATATAGTCACTACGTGGCATTGTTAGATGGTTTGGAGCATATACAGTTGGCAAAAATTTACTCAAGAGTTAAATTGTTTGGAGCACATACAGTTGGCAAAGATTTACTCAAGAGTTAGATGGTTTGGAGCATATACAGTTGGCAAAGACTTACTCAAGATAAAAGATATTCTAGCGAAATTTAAAACACTATACATAACATATCGAGTGGTGTCATATATAATAATATAATAATGTAGATATTATACAATCACATATCTGTGATAATTAAGAAAACTACTATTATTAAACTAATGTAAAATAATGTAAAGTATGTTAAATTGCATACCCTATTCAATGTTTTTTTCCTGCTACGAATTTAAATAACCAGAAATTAATTCTTATTAACATAAATTTATTTCTTTTAATAACTGTTTGCTGCAATTCATCTAGGAGAATATTTGTAAAAAGGTCGAAAAATTTTAATTTTGTTTTTGTGAAACAGTCATCATATAGTTTTTTTTTGTAATAACTACAGATATGACACATTAATTTAACAGTATTAATTACTAAACTTATTTCGAGGAATATCCTAGAAGGGTCACTCAAATTCAAAAGACCTGTCCGGGGTCACCGTTTTCGGGCGATTGAAGAGATTCAACGTGAATCACCGCTCGCTTCGAAAGCCCTCCCTTCCGATGACTTTTTAGCATGCGTTGAGTTTGGAAAAAAAGTTGCCATTAGCGCATTGTGTCCGGGGAGGATTGCTTTGAAGGCGATGAAATAAATTTAAAAGAATAAATAAAGAGTTTTTGGTCTTACTTTTCGGGCAGAGTAGTAAGTATAAAGACGACGCGTCAATTTCAGTATTAATTACTAAAGGTAATTCGAGAAACATCCAGAAATATCCTTGCAGGGTTACTCAAATTCAGTACATTTGCATTCTCTGTTACACCAGTATAGTCACCACGTGAACCCTACACGCGGTCGTCACGTGAGACCTTGATCACCACGCGTCATTCCGTGCAAACGCCCTTGCTGAAAATCCGGAACTATTGTCAGAGCTAATCAACGTCCTTTCCTCATTAGCATACTGTGAAGCCATATCTTCCAGTTTGTTCGTCTAATATAATTTGTTGTTTTATTTTTACCTTCGTACTATTTCAACTGAACAATTATTCAAAATCAAAATTTATTTATTTATTTGCTAATAATTGTATCGAAGATATTAATGTTATATCATTGCTATCATTGCAATTTTTAAAATTCGATTTTATGTAATTACTTTTGATTGATTAAAATAATATTCAAATTTTTTAAGTTAATTGACAGTTATAATAATAATAATATAGTTAATTGACAGTTATAATAATAATTACAGTGATTTATAATAATAATAAAAATAATAATTATATTAAAAAAAAATACTGTGAAAGCGAAATTATTTTCCCCAAGCCGCATTCTAAATTGAATTAAAATGTTTATGAGTTCGCAGAATAATTAAATTATATTCTGCGCATCTTGGAACATATAATATAACAGGTTCTATGTTTCACATTAAGTGACCTCGGTGACGCAGTGACCATCCCTACATACGGACAACTGATTGTTGATAGCAAAGCAAACCAGATTCTTAGTTGAAGTTATTAGTGTTTTGGGTTCAAATTAAACCTGCGAATCCTTTTTTTTTCCCCTAAAATGAAATTGACCAAACATGCAATAATGGACGCTAACCTGCAACACCCATTACGATGTGCCAATACCCAAATGGAGATCGATTTGCGAAAGCTAAGTGAAAAAGTGGAGAAACACATATCGCACTAGTAAAATAAATATTTTTTAATGATTTCATCTATATATTTTTTGTATTTCGTTTTTAGTGTTGTATATTTCCGTACAGTGTCCCTTTAGTATCATCATTATTATTATATTGTGTATGTTTACGTGTAAATAAAAGTAAACGCAATAATGATTACTCATTATGTTTCAATTTTTCACTCCAAAAAAAGTGTCTAAATCTAATGTGGGGATACGTAATTTTATATGCGGCCCCGCGGAGTTGTGATGCATTACCGAAGTGGCCCGCAAGCTCATTCGGGTTGGCCACCTCTGTTATAGACCCAAGATGAGAATCTGAATTGATTCTATGCAGAAGATAATCATGATAAATCCGTAATAGGGAAAAGAGCTTGAAGAGGCCAGAAGAAAAGCGCAATTCGTCAGATACCCTTACGAAAATTGTGGTGGCAATATGTGGTTGTCCTAATGATGCACCATGAATAACATTGAATCTGCTACATATCTACCTTTCCAGAGGTGAATGACTTAGCTGATATGCTCAAAAACGATGGCTTCTCTCAAGATAATTTTGTGGTCTGATGGCCAGTTGGCTAGCGCTATGGTCTTTGGCACTACAGGATTCAGGTTCGAATCCTGCCTTTGACATGGATGTTTGTGAGTGTTTCGGAATCCACATTAAACTGTAGGTCTCGGTCTGTTTAGCCCAAAGTTTGTCCAAAATGACCGTAGAGCGACAAACCAAACCCTGAAGCTAGAATGGCAATGCATGTGAATGACGGCACATGAAACTCTGACATATAATCAGCTAAATTAGATATGTCAAGCCTCCGACAAAAATTCGAAATGAACATTTGTCGGATGCGAAGTTATATAATTTTCCTTTCTGTGATTAAATTTCTTCCGTAATTGTTATTTTTGTAATTCGCAAATTTTAAAATTTCAGAAGATGATTCAACATCCTGATGATCTCTTTCTCTTGTTAATTTAGATTTCTTAATAGGGGATGTTTTGTAATTTCTGTAGAAATTTTGCAAGTGGAAGTGTAAGGTTTTGTATAGAAGGTTTGCAAACAAGGATTGAAGAAAGAGACGATGTTTCAATCTCGATTGATTTCCTTATCGAAGATAAATTGGGAGCGAAGAAGAAAAGTGAAAAGAAATTTGCTTGAGAAAAAAGTGCTCTGCCAGCTTATACTGCCTCTGAATCAAAGTTGACCCGCTTCTTTTAGTAAAATGGGGATTGAATTCATTTTGAAAGGCCTGTTGCTAAACGTAAAGCGAGATGATACAAAGTGTGTAGGATGTGGAGAACATTATGACTAATTATGACGCGCAGAAGATATACCTCCCCATGGTGCACCTGGTAACACTTTTTAGTGGCTAAAAGATCTGCAACTTGACATTATTGTTAGATTAATGAACAATGCTTCAGCATGTTTTTTTGTATTATTTTGTTGTTGTTGTACGTGGTATGTTTTTTTTTTTTTTTTTTTTTGTTGTTTTTTTTGCTGTAACTGTTCATAATCTGCCATTGGAAATAATTATGATTAATTATTCCAAAGTGTGCCCAAAATGATCGTAGAGCGACAAACGAAATCTAAGATAATTTTATATTTGCTGAGTAATTTGTTCTTCACTTACAGTTTATGCATTTAACCCCCATTTTTTACCATATTTGTAGTTATCGAACATATTTACTTGAAACTGTATTCTGCGAGGTAGTAATATTTTTCTTTAATACTAGGAGATTTAAAATAAAGATACACGTTTTGTTTTGTTCAGTTAAATGTAGACATATTAATGACCTTATGGTAATAAAGGAGGCAAACTAACCTTGATAAGACGACGAATATCTTCTAGAAAACTAAAGGGTGTGGTGATCTACTTGGGAAATCTTAACCGGATCGGACTGGTTATGACCACCTCTTCGTGGTCCCTCCAATGTCAACCGCGAGCGAAAACTGGATGCAAATGCGATAATCGGTAAACATCAAGACATAAAAAATTAAAAATAGAATTATTTATTTACAGTTTTTGTTTTCATTAAATTTAATTCGCCTTTTATTTTATTCTTTCTGCCTTTCCACTCATATAAAAGCCTGTGGAATTCTCAACAAGAACTATTAGCATCCGAAGCTAGCCGAAACCAACACTTCTAAAGATGTTTGCCAAGGTGAATATGATATTTATTTTTATTACTTGAAAATTACTTTATAGTGTCTTCAAAACTACGCTGCGGCCTGATGGCCAATTGGCTAGCACTGGCCTTTGGTACTTCAGGTTCGAATCCCGGCGGGGGCATGATTGTTTGTGAGTGGTTCGGAATCGACTTTAAACTATAGGTCTAAACGAATCGAATCCTATAGCGTTGAGAGGAAATTGTTACTACGCGTCAGTAGCTTATCTTTAAGTTACATGCGCCTCCTGGGTAGTGCTAAGTGAGTAACGTCAGTACAGCCCTTATGGCTTAAAAGATCATGGTCTAAATATTTGCCAGCTGCATGAGGAAAAATAACTTTATAGCGTCTTCAAAACTACGCTAAATTTTAAAGTTAAAATTAAGAGCATTAGGATAAAATTAGGATTAGGAAAATTAGATAACAAAAATTTCTACTGTTTAGAAATAATCGGTTTTCATTTATTTATTCGTATTTCCAGGCTATGAATTATTGAAAGTTTTCATATAAGACTTATTTTCATTTAACACCCCTATATTTCTCTTTATTAAACTAATCACTAATGAATGTTTTAGAATTTCCATACGCAATTACTTCAAAGGAACATAACGAAGAATTATTATTGAAATATTTATGTTTACTAAAATAGAATTATTTAATATAGATTTATATGAAATTTACGATAATTCTTGTTTATCTGAAATTTTTTCAGTTTGTCCTTATGTAAAACGTAGCCACTAGCCCGCAAGATGGTTGGGATAGTCAACACAAATGATCTTGTGGGCCACTTTGGAAATGCACCATTACTCCGAAGGGTCGCATATAAAATTATATATCCCCCTATTAAATAGAGAACCACTCTAGACATTTTTTGGAGTGAATAATTGAAGCACATTGAATTATTATTATTGTACTTGCTAATATTCTTACACTTAAACATTGATGATATAATAATAACGAAGCGAAACTCACATCATAAAGAAATATATAACACTAAAAATCGAATATGTAATCTGCAGTAAAAATCGAGATAATTATATCTTATTTTATCAAAAATGAAATATTTATTTATATATTTATTCTGTAACTGCTACCATATAGGAAGCAAACTAATTATGCAAGATAAAATATTAATAATAATTAAAATTAAATATTTATTTAAAAAATATTAAAGCTAACTTTTTATATATTAAAAGTACTAAATAAGTAATTTTTTTCAATTTTTTTGAAGTGAGAGAGTATTTAATAAAAATAACTAATAAATTTTTATAATGAATCGCAATAAACAAGTAAAAATTTGGAGATTTTAAAAACAAATTTCCAGACATCTTTAATATGACTATTAATTTTGTAACTTTAATACATTTATATTGTTTTAACATAGGGCCATATTGGAAATCCATCCATTGCAATAAGAATCACACACAAAGAAGGAACAAGCAGAACAAAGTAAATAAACAGCAAGACAGCAATCGACACTAAGTCGATCTCACGCATCACAAAAGTCATAGGGGGAGAGAATAAATAAAGGAGGTAGACATTTAATCTCAATCTAACTGTAAGACTTCTCCCTGGCCCCTGAGCAACCCTGTTCAGTCCTGGACATTTCAAAAGATGCTGTGAATCCATTGTTCCAGCTCTATTATACATTGGACAAGTGTTCGAGGCGGGGACACCGATCTTGTTAAGGTGTTCAGCAAGACAATATGTACAGTTCTTAATCGAAGGTTGGCAACCGCCTCTTTACGTGGTCTAGTGTCAAAGATTTTCCGGAAGTCTTGAATAGTGTGCCACTTTTTGTCTTCAGATTTAGTTATGAGATTATCTTTCAGTTTCTTAAAAATTTCTCTATGAATATATTTTTTAAAAGCTTCTGGTGGAACTTGTTTCTTTCCAACATTCATATAGTGTGTTTGTTTCTTTCCAATATTCACGTTCTAGTGTTAAAGATTTAACAGCTGTCTTGATTTGTCTATATTTTTATTATATTATGTTATATTATATTTTTTTCAACTCAGGTCGTTATCTTCTGCGCTGCATTGGCAGCTGCCCACGCCTCACTCGTCGGACCCTTGGGATTGGGCTCCCCCGTTCTCGCTGCCGGACCTCTTGGACTCGGACTTGGCAAGGGACTGATCGCCGCCCCTGCAGTGGCCACCGTATCTTCCCAGAGAACCGCCATCAACCACGTCGCCCCTGCTGCACCCATTGGCACCGCCGCACCCATCGCTCTCGCCAACGGACTCGTTGGGAACGGACTCATCACCAACGGACTCGTCGGAAACGGACTCATCGCCAACGGACTCGTTGGTAACAGACTCATCGCCAACGGACTCATTGGAAACGGACTTATCGGAAATGGACTCATCGCCAACCGAGTCATCGGAAACGGTTACCTCGGCAACGGAGTGATCGCCGGAAACGGAATCCTCGCCAACGGACTCGTTGCCGGACACGGACTCGCTGGAGCTCCTCTGGCAATCGGAACCGGACTTCTCGGTGCCCCAGTCGGCCTCGGAGTCGGAAAGCTCGGTCTCGGTCTTGCTGGTCCCCTCGGACTTGGTCTTGGAAAAGCTATCTTGTAAACTCTTACAATCAGTTCATGTCATCTAATTTATTTTGTTACCAGCTAAGAATGTATGTTTTTTATATATATTATAATCGGACATGTATAATTTTGAAATTCAAAATATGCTCGTTTTGTCAAAATAATAGAAAAAATTCTTAAATAAAAATTTGGTCTTGCAAAAATTATCTTGTAAATTATTACAATCAATTCATGCCATCTAGTTTATTTTGTTATCAATTAAAAATTTTTTTTTTTTTTTTTATTTGTGTTAGGTTAATAAATTGTTTGTTTTAAAATAAAAAAGAATGCTTGCGTTGTTAAACAAATATAAAACGAGCCACATAAAAAAAAAAAAAAAAAATTTGTAAAGTCAATTCCTACTTTTTTTTCACTCTATTGCAGAAAGTGCTTTATAAATAATTTTCCTTCATTTTTTTAAGTTTATCTGGCGCCTTCTATTGGTAGATATATGCAACTTAAATTTAACAAAAACTAAAATTAATTAATTAAATTTAATTACTGAATTAATGTTTGAAAAAACTGTATTCACATCCAGTGTCATGCACTGCGAGTTCAAAATGAAAAATGTATTTGAACTCGAGTGGATGAAGGAAAAGTATTTTTTGAACGATTGAAAATTTGAACAAGATAGGGAGAGTGTGAGATAACAGAAGGAATTGAAAAAAATCTTTAATAAACTGAGTTATTTAAATATATCTTTGTTAAAATATATTCAATATTATATTAAATATAAGTATGAATTATTAGTCTTCAATATTTCCATAATACTTGTTCTATTACTTCTTTATTCCTTTTGCTTGAATTTGAAAATTAACTGTAATTATTTTTTTTATATAATTATAAAATTTTCTTTTATTAGTTTAACACACGTCGTTTCCAAAATAGGGAAACCAAAGCCTACTTCAACAAATTGTGATTTTGATCTCAATAAATTCGTACTATATAGGTATGTGCAGTAAGAATATATTCAATATTATATAGGATGCATGTTTTATTTTTAAATACTTGATTAAAATATTCAGAAAATGAAATCACAGACAGAAATATTGCTTTAATACTAAATATTAGAATAAATAAATATTTAAAAAAAAACTTTTAACCCAATTATTAAAATACATTCATTTTAAATTATTCGAGAAATCCTCAAATTCCGATAATTTTCTTGGCACAATCAATGCTTATCCTTTCACTTATTAATTGTGATTCAAATTGATTAGTGCTTGGATAAATTAGAATAAATCGACGCTAAAGGGAATAAATGTCCGTGAAAATAAAAGTATGATATGTAAATGACTGTATTGTTGAATTGTCTGAAATCTGTGTTAAATAAATTAGTTTTATTTGCAAATGTGCCGTCTTTTCACTTATAAGTGTTTCGGAAATTAAAATAAAAAAAATTTACACTTTTAAAATATGTTTGAGAAACTTTGCTTTACTTGAAGTTTTTTTCCAAAAAACGCAAAAGTCGCTTTTCTCAGGAAAATCATTGCTTTCAAAATCATTCAAGTGAAAAATAATTATAAAAATAGAATTCTGTTGTAGATATTTTGAAAATAAAAGGCAGAAATTAAATAAAATTATATAATATTTTCGATACAAAAAAAATAATACATAAAGAAAAAAATGTGGCAGCTTATTTCCATGTAAGCTTGTTTTATAGTAGGGGTGGCCAATCCAAATGATGCTGTGAGTCACTTTTCAAATGGATCATAATTTTACATATTTATAGATTTATACCCGCTATAGACATTTTTTGGAGTGAAAAAATTGAAACAGAATGAGTTATTATTTTTGTGTTTACTATTATTCTTTAACACAGATAATATGATAGTAAGGATACTATACGCATATTGCAAAGAAATAACACTAAAAATGAAATATAAAAAAATATATAAATATAAACGAAACAAAAAAAATGAAATCATTAGAAAATATTTATTTTAATAGTGCTATAGTTGTTTCTCCGCACTTTCACTTTGGTACCATTGGCTCCAGGTTCGAATCCTGGCAGTGGCATGGATGTTTGTCAGTGGTTCATGCACAAGATGACCGCAGAACGACAAACCAAACCACACATTAACTTAACTTTTGCAAATCGATGCACATCATGAATTTGAAGAATATAATTAATTATTCTGTTTTATTAAACTCATCAATAAGGCAGGCAAAATCTGTCCGATATTCGCAAGAATATTATTTTAAAATCAAAGTTAATTTTTTCCTCATAATTTCGACAGTTCATTTTTAAATATATGGGTTCATACATAATGTGTTTTTTTAATACATTGGTTTTCACTACTTTGGACCATTATAAAATAAATATATTTTGTGATAAATCTCACGGGCTGGAAAAATATTCAGTGCGGCCTCAAGTGTTTTGTTGCATATCTATAGTATTTTCCCTCGAAGTGGAAATATCATAGATATCACCATACCTATGATTTAGCATATTCATATGATTCATTTCATATGATTCATCATATTCATCATATCTATGATATTTCCACTTCGAACTAACTATCATTAAAAAGCGTTTCAAAAAATGGCAGGGACTACAAACAATCATTTGGAAGTTTTTATTCTTTGTCGCTCTTCATAAACGCCCCTATTTGCTCAATTTTTTTAAAAATAATTTTAATTTTTGCTTCAATTAAAGAAGGGATTCTATTAGATTTTATCCATTTTAGATGTTCCCGATTAAAAATTTGAGTTTTCCCTTTAGATCAATTAAAGCAGAGGTGGCTAACCCTCTTCCAGCCTTGAAAATTTTTCCGGCCCGTGTGATTTATCACACTTTTACTAATACATATTTATTTTATAATGGCCAAAGTGGTGAAAACCAATGTATTAAAAAAATACATTATTCGTGCATCCATATAACTAAAAATGAGCGTTTTGTTAAAATGTCAAATGTCAATAATTAAATTATATATTCTGCGAACTCATGACGGGCGCGCAACTTTGAACATTCATTTCAAAAGGTTCTATCTTTCACTTTAAATGGCCTCGGTGATGCAGTGACAATTCCTAGATACGCACAGTTGATTGTTGCTAGCAGAGCAAACCAGACTCTCAGTTCAAGTTGTTAGCGCCTTTGGTTCAAGTTCCACCTGCGAATCGTTTTGTTCTAAAATGAAGTTGGCCAAACACAAAACACGCTCAAACATAATGGACGCTCACCTGCAACACCCAAGACGATGTGCAAATACCCAAATGGAGATCGATTTTTCAAAGCTAAGTGAAAAAGTGGAGAACCAAATATCGCACTAGTAAAATAAATATTTTTTAAAGATTTCATTTTTTTTTTTTATTTCATTTATATTTATAGATTTTTTATGTTTCATTTTTAGTGTTATATATTTTCTTTACAATTTATTATTATCTATGCTTACATGTAAGAACAATAGTAAACGCAATAATAATAACTCATTATGTTTTCGTTTTTCACTCCAAAACATAGCCTATAGTGGATCGAAATCTAATATGGCGATATATAATTCTGGTACTTACGTATTAACGGTACTTTGGCGACAGACTTAGCGGTTTTTGAGTGTCGCCAATCTTTATTATTTGGAATAAAAATATTTTGAAAGCGTTTTGATTTTAAATTAAGTGTTTCATATATATATTATTATGTGGAACAAAAATTTTAAGTGTTGATTGGCGCTAAATCTGTAGCTGCGGTTGGCGCGTGTGCTCTTTATTGGCGCAACTGTCGCCAAGGTACCGTTAATACGTAAGTACCATAATTTTATATGCGGTTCGCGGAGTCAGGATGTATTTCCAAAGTGGCCCGCTAGATCATTTGGGTTGCCCACCCTTGATGTCATTCATACACAGTACAGAACAGCTTGCTCGTGGCTCCATCTCATGGAATGATGAGGTACTATTTTAAATATTAAATATTGCAAAACCTCGCTTAATCCAGATTGTCGTTTGCGTTGATTTCTCGGATTGTTTAAACTGGATTAATTGAAGAACTAAATGTAGACAAAAATTCATATTTGCTTGCAAAAAGAAATATTTTTATTGAGAATAAATATGTATTTTTTTCTAAAAATTGCATGTTGTCATGTTGTAACTTTTAGGGGCTAACGTAAAAGTGCGGCCCCAAAAAAAATGTTGCAAGAAGGTCTTGATCCACTGTTTGGATCAGTGACATCGTTTGTGGCGAATGAACTCGCTTATTTATTTTTAATAACAAACGACCAACCATGATATAAAGTTATATTTGTTAAGTTAGATGTATTGCAATTGTAACGTAGAAAATCTACTTTAAAAATAATTTTAAACTTGTGAATAACAGAAAAGAAAAAAAATTATTTTTATTCTAAAATTTCAGCTAAATTTTTTAAATATTGTGTAGATTTAACAAATTTTGAATGGAACCCTAATGACTGAGTGGTTAGTGTTCTGGAGCTCGGTACCGCAAGTTTCGGGTTCGAGTCCCAGCTGTGCCATGGATGTTTTTAGTGGTTCGGAATCTACTTTAAACCGTAGGTCCCGGTCTAATAGGATCGTAGAGCGTAGTGGGGATAGTGTTACTCGCGCCTGTAGTATATCTTTAAGCTACACATTCCATCTGGGTAGTATTAAATGAGTGCAGTCTTTGCTTATGACATAAAGATTTACTATCTCTGTATTGACAGCCGCATTAGCATACTATATTTTGAAAATGATTCGAATAAAAAGTTGCAGATTCATTATGGAGAATTTTTAATATTTTTCGTAATTTTATATAAAATAACGTTTTATATTTACACTTGGTACTCATCAAAGAAGCCAAAACTGAAAAAGCCAACAAAATTTTCAAACAAAGCCATTTTCTTTCACAAAGACAGCACTGCAAAACATGTCAAATAAATAATTATCCACAATAACATCTTAGATCAGAGCTTTGCCGATTTGTCCGATAACATCTCCATAAGCTACTAATGCTACGCTACACCACATCACTGTGCCTAGAGCTGAGTTGCCCCTTTACAGTTTGGGAATGATGTGGATAAGAAGAAGTCTCATTGGGCTTAGTAACTCTCTATGGTCTTATGAGGCCGGGACCTACAGACTTAATGCCGAACCTCTACAAACAACCATGGCACCGCTGGGATTTGAACCTGAAACCTCGTGTACCAAGCGCTAGCCATCAGGCCCCAACATCCATAAGCTGCTGGAGCGGCCATGGTTAGAGCAGCAATAGCAGGATCGACGAGACCACCATAAGCTAAATCTGGGGCAGCGATACCACCATAAGCGAATGGAGCAGCGATAGCCAAATGTGCTGCAATGCAATTTTAAATATGCAATCTTCATTGTCAATTTTTTAACTAATTTTAATTTCTAAGAGAGTAATTTTCTCTTCGAGGACAATGGCTAGAACATTTTTTAAGTTCTCCGTTTTCCTGAAGCTGTAAACTTTCCTAAGGGATCCTTTAGAAAGGAAATTTCCTGAAAGGAGAAAGTGTTCTATATCCTATATCCCATATCCTAATCCTGTATCCTATATCTGGTCTTTCGATTATTTGGAATGATGTTTATTATTTTACGTGTTTCAGGAATGCAGTAATTTAAACTAGAATAAACACATCAAACAATTACAAGAAACTAATTTTTATTCCATACAAATACAGACAACTGGCAGAACTATAAATACTACACGTTCTTCAGTAATTCGTGCTAAAAAATAAATTCGTCCCTTATTATTTTGTAAATATGTTTTTAGATCAAAGCTTTGCCGATTCCAGCACCCAGAATTCCTGCACCATATCCCAATCCAAGAGCGGCACCATGCCCAATAACACCACCATAAGCCACTGGGGCTGCGATGGCACCGACACCAATACCGCCGTAACCAATGGCTGGGGCTGCGAGAGCCAAGGGCGCGGCGACAACGGGGGCGGCTGGGGCTATGTGGTTGACGACTGGGGCGACGGGTCCGGCGTAGGGACTGTTGATGAGGGCAGCAGCCGGGGCGCTGGCGGAGGTTCCGGGTTCGTTGGTCTTGACGGTGGCCCTGAATCCGTGTCCGTCGGCGACGTAGTCCACTCGCCTGGCCCTACCGTCGATGTCGATGATGGTGTAGGATCCCTTCCTGTTGCCGTATCCGTCTCCTACTTCAGATCGGGCGTTGGTGGCACCCAGTCCGTCCTTGATGGTATAACCGAAAGCATTGTTGCCCAATACCTAGAATTGCATTACAAATTATATTAACAATCTCAGCATAGAATTAAAATAAAAACTGAAATCTGCTCTGCAAATTTCATCTTATCATGTGCGAACATTCGCGAACTGATGAATTAACTCAGGAACATACCAATGCTTAATATCTATCGAGATATATGAAGCAATTGATTGGAATACTACAAGAATGGCCAAATTCAATAGCCACATGTATATAGCAATGTTGAATAGATCAAGAACTTAAATAAGATAAATGTCGTCGTAAATGAAGAATGAAGTATGCCAAATTCTACAAGAAACGTTGTCACATTCAATAGCCAAAAGAATATATCAAAGTTTGAAAATTCTAGGCATAAATGAAGAATGAAGTATTCCAAATACAATAAGAAGCACTAAAAGCACTCGGAAAATGCAAAAAGTGATAAATGTGAAACTTCAAGAAAAAGTAATTGATCAACGAACTACGAGTACTTATAGCGATTGGATATACAAATGTTTAAAATCCCAACCCAAATCATGAAAAGTGATTCAAAAACCATACTACAAAACACTTCAAGCAAAAGCCAAATTCTCCAGAAAATTCATGAGGATTAACGTTATTCATGAAGCATTTCATGGGTTAAGGGGTCCAAAGTATCAGTTTCCGCCAAAATTTTCAATGGAGTTTTATTTGCTTGGCTCTCATTTTCGGATAACATCACGGACCCCTAACCAGGGCAACATCATGTTCCCACGTGATAAAACATCATGTTCAGGCGTGATAAAAATTATTTATTTGTTTGATATTCTGTGTGTCCGAAATCAAATTAAGCTTAGTACAGTATATACCAAATTATATTATTTTCTTTCTCCTTCTGAATATACAATTTGTGATAACAGAGAAATTTATCCGTTGATCAATTTAATATTACGGAAATTTAGCTGAAGACGTGTTCATTTAAAACAATTTTTTTTATTATTTTACTTCATTATAATGCAATAAAACTAAAAATTAGAATTCTGTTAATTTTAATAATATACGCCCTTATTTAAGTAGAATAAAGGATTTGCTTGTGTAAAAGTGTTTCCTAGTCAAACACATAAAACTTCAAAACGAGGTAAATTTTTTATTTACCCGTTTATCAATTAATTTATGACAGAAACTTAAATTGCATTGCTTCTTAATTAAAATGTACATATAAGATCCCAAAATTTAAGACTACTAGTGCATTTAAAATTATTGGTGCAAAATTTATTAAAGAAAACTAGTGTTCAAAATACTTTTCAAATCAGAAATGTTTTGAAAGTAACAAAAGAGTAACTCGAAAAATCAGATCCTGTAACGATTTAATGCTAAATTTTCCAATTGCTTCCAAATCCTTTGCTTTGAAACCAATTGAATCTAGTTCCTTTTTAAATGTTATCAAAATCAAAAATAAAGCATAGAAAATTTTTTTTTAGTAATACAGAAGATTTTACAGTATCTTTACTCTCCAGTTTAAAATTTTTAAGTGATTCCTTATTTATACTCACGTCTTGCTGTCTGGAGGAGGTACTGACTCCAGTGTTGATGAGAGGAGCTCCGATGAAACCAGAGGCGCGGACAGCTGCCAGGGCAGCGCACAAGAATGCAACCTGTGTTAAAATACCATATGAATTCATATATTGCCTTAAATCATTAATAAATATGAATTATTAAGTATGGCACTGTGTCATAATTCGTACTACTGTGTCCAAAAAGTAAGACCAATTTTCAATTTAAAATTCCCGGGGCTTATGGAATTTCAAATTTTTTTTTTAGGTTGCTAACACTGACCTTGACATCTATGGGAAATTTGACGTCAACATATTCACTAGTCTTTGAGTTACGCTTGGCTTTGTGAGACGCTAAAACGGATTCCGGCGATTTTTGAAATGTCTGAATTAATTCAGCAGAAAACTTGCATTACATTTTGCGGAAACTTATAGAATGTTGCAGAAGGCATTCGGTGAGCATTCCTATATCGGAAAGAAATGCTTAGAAGTGGTATAAACAGTTCAAAGGAGGCAGAGAACACGTTGAAGACGAAGACCATCAGCCTCAACCGGCGAAGCTCACGCCCTAAAAAATTAAAGATTGGGTGCTGGCAAACCGCCAATTTACAATTAGAAACCTTGCTGCTGATGGAATTTCAAAAGGATCGGCCGATTCCAATTTGGGCCTCAAACGCATCAAATCTCGATGTGTACCGAAAACACTGAATGCGTTAACTCACACTGCATTGATTCTTCGTGACATTTTCGCCCAAAATGAAACACATACTGTTCCACAACCACCGTATTCCCATCGTGCTTCTTCTGGCTATTCCCTAAACTGAAAAGACCACTCTGGGGACACCGTTTTGATTCGATTGAAGAAATTCAACGTGAATCGCCGCGTGCTTTGGAGGCCATCCCTGCCGATGTTTTTTTAGCATGCACTGAGGATTGGAAAAAAAGTTGGCATAAGTGCATTGTGTCCGGAGGCGATTACTTTGGAAACGATGGAATAAATTTGGAAGAATAAAAAAAGAGTATTTGAAGAAAAAAAAATTGGTCTTACTTTTTGGGCACAGTAGTAAATTCATGTGAATAATTCACCGACCAGTTGATTATTCATATGAATACTTCATGTGAATAGTGAACTATAGAACCAGCTATTATAGAAGTACGAATATAAAAAAACTCTAATTTCAGATAAATTACATTTAAAAGATGACTCCAGATTTCCCAATTTCACTATATTAAAATTTCCACATTGTACTTTAACAAGTATTATCTGTTTTATTTATTAGTTCCAATGGACAATCCAAGATAGAAGCAAACGGCTGTTGCACAGCCACGGAGCTTCAACAAAACTTAAATCATTTATTTATTAGATATAAAGAGCTAGGAGAGATTTTCTTAATAATCTAGATAATTGATTGTATTTTAAATTTAAAAAACGTTATACAGTTATTATTTTTGTTAACGTGAGTAAGATATTGTATGAAATTTAAAATTCTTTAACGTATCAAATTTCTAATAAAATGAGTACGTGAAATTTTTAATATACTATTTTACATTATTATTTTTTAATATACTATTTTACATTTATTTTACATTATTTTTACACTGCATTATACTATTTTACGATATGGCGCTCATCACAACAGGTTTCGGGTTCGAGCCCCGGCGGTGCCATGGATGTTTCCACTGTTGGGGTTCGGAATCCATTTTAAACCGTAGGTTCCGGTCTAATACGATCGTAGAGCGTTGCGGGGATAGTGTGACTCGCGTCCGTAGCATATCTTTAAGCTACACGTGCCTCCTGGATAGTGCTAAATTAATAATAGCGGTGCAGCCCTTGCTTATGGCATAAAAGATAACTGTCTATGCATTTGCCAGCTGCATTAGAAAAAAAACTAATACTGAATCGACTTACCTTAGCGATCATAGTGATAGATAAATGCAGGAGTTTAACCACTGTGAATATAATGGGGAACATACAGACCTTTTATATTCTAATAAATCCCAATAAAAATATAATCGCAAATCTTTTTTTTTAATTTAATAATTTAATGACTAGAAAAGTGAGCATGGTTCATTCACGGGAAAATGACGCAAGATCCATATTGTTTACACAATTATTGAACAGAATGTCCTTGCGATCTGCTATTCGAAGGATCATTTGTGCTGATCAACGACCTTACACTAATTATCAGTCCAAATAGTGTTCGGTTTAAAAAGCCTGTTCGAAAATGATAATTATATTCTTTTTATTTTTACTATTATTTTTATTCCTTTTGAAGAATATGGGTGTTTCCTCTTAAATTTAAGCTTGACAAGTGTTTAATATTTAACGTCGTTTATAATTTTTTTTAATTTTAGCTTATGCTAACGATGTTGTAATCATGGCAAGATCTTTTGCAGCTTTGGAGGA
The DNA here is from genome assembly GCA_021605075.1 of Caerostris darwini. Classification (NCBI taxonomy): domain Eukaryota; kingdom Metazoa; phylum Arthropoda; class Arachnida; order Araneae; family Araneidae; genus Caerostris; species Caerostris darwini. Next base: position 228,256 of record BPLQ01014930.1, read on the forward strand.
AGCTTGAATTGGCTGCAAGGGCTTTCCATCTAAACATAAACAAGGAAAACGAAATACATGCTTTCCACAAGAAATATTTGTCAGGATACACCCAATAATACCTTAGGCACACTTTTGAATCTGTACTTAGTTTTAAATACTTAGAATCAGAAATGAATTGTCAAAATAATATATCAACTGAAATAAAAAACAGAATTGTGTCTGCCAATAATGCCTTTTTTCTGTTAAGAAATCTGTTCAAATCACAGATCATAAGCAGAAAGACTAAATTCTTGTTATATAAAACCCTTATTGCACTTATTTTCATCTATGGTTCTGAAACTTGGATCTCATGAGTCATATTTCGATATATTTGAGCGGAAGATTTTAAAGGCTATTCTTGGAGGTGTTAAAGGGATTGTTGGAGAAGACGATACAACGCAGAAATACATAATTCAGCTGTAAGTCATCATGGAGAGTTCCATAATGATGCAGACGAATTTTGTCCATAGAGACAATCATGCCCCAAAGAAAACAATATTGTTGATTCTGAATAGCAGTACTATTGAGGTAATATCCAAGATAATAATAACCTAAAAGTTAACAATAAGGTCAACTGAAACAAAACTTGAAAAGACAAAATTTGTACAAGAAATATGGTCATTATAAATCATAAAGTCTAAGACAAGGGTGGCCAACTCGCGGCACGACTTGACTATTCTTCTGGCCCGTGAGATTAATCGAACTTTTACAAAGTATATTTAATTTATAATGACCAATAAGTAGTGAAAGCCAATGTATTAAAAACATACATTATGCGTGCATCCATATATTTAAAAATGATCTGTTGAAATGATGAGAAAATATTTACTTTGATTTTAAAATAACATCCCTGCGAATATAGGACAGATATTGCCTGTTTTATGGATGAGTTTACAGTTATGAGTTCGCAGAATAATTATATTATATTCTGCTAACTCATGATGAGCGAGCATCTTGTGGAACATCTAATATAACAGGTTCTATGTTTCACTTTAAGTGACCGCAGTTACCATCCCTACATACGCACAGTTGATTGTTGATAGTAGAGCAAACCAGACTCTTTGTTCAAGTTGTTGACGATTTTGGTTCAACTTATACTTCCGAATCGTTTTTTTTTTTTTTTTTTTTTTTCCAAAAATGAATTTGAATAAACACAAAACAAGCTCAAACATAACGGACGTTAACCTGCAACACCCATTACGATGGGCAAATACCCAAATAGAGATAGATTTGAGAAACTAAGTGAAAGAGTGGAGAAACACATATTGCACTTGTAAAATAAATATTTTTTAAAGATTTCATTTTTTAATTTCGTTTATATTTATATATTTTTCATTTTTAGTGTTATATATTTCTTTACAATGTGCGTTTAGTATCATTATTAGAATATTATCTATGTTTACATGTAAGAATAGTGTTGTTGTTGTTGTTGCTTATCCCCTTGATTTAGAATCCTAAACCAAGTCCAGTAGATCATGCTGCATCAATAGATCGTAAACTGTCCTCCCCTCATTCAACAGTTGCCTCACAGAGGCACCAATACAATCCATGAGATGAGAGGGAGACGCGATGGTCGAACAATGACAAAGGGCATATGTCTTCTCGTCTCCATTGAAGGTCAAACTCTTAATGTGGCCAGTCCTTAGTCTAACTAAAGCCGTTTGAGCAGGTACAGGACAGGAGCACTGCATGGACATACCAGGATATTTAGCGGCGTACCATGCATGAATTGGTGGCGACTTCCAAGAAGTATTCACTCTGGTTAAAGCCATGGAATGAACCTCTGAAGTTAACAGATTGGAAGAAGAAGCTTTGGGAAGTTCGCAACCTTCTCTAGCGAGCAGATCTGCAATTTCATTTCCGTAGATGCCCACATGGGAGGGAATCCACTGCAAGCACACCGATCCGATCTGGTCCAAAACAGCTAGTTTAGAAACTATATCCTGCCCCAATTTGTCCAAGATGCTTGGCCAATCTTTCAAATACTATATTGAGCTCTTACTATCAGTCAGAATCCAAACATCAGGTACTTTGAAGTCTAAAGCTAGATTCAGAGCTTCGCTTATAGCAGTTAATTCTGAGCGGAATACTGAGCTGTGGTCCGGGTTTCTAAAACGATATCTAAATTCTCCTGTACTTGTCTTCATAAAAATTCCGCTACCTGTTCTTCCAGAGTCAGATTTGCTTCCATCAGTGTAAATAACCAGGGCCCGAGGAGAAATGTTATTGATGATCTCGAGAGCCAAGTGACGCAAGAATAGTAGTAAACACAATAATAATAACTCATTCTGTTTCAATTTTTCACTCCAAAAAATGTTTATTGTGGGGTCTAAACCTAATAGGGGAATATACAATTTTATATGCGACTCCGCGGAGTTAGGATGCTTTTCCAAAGTTTGCCGCAAGATCATTTGAGTTGACCATCCCTGGCTTACACCATATTCTTAAATGCATATAAACTTTCTGGATTTCGTTAACTACGCTACATAAAATGTACAACTGTTGAATATAAATATGAACAAGAAAAATGATTTTTGAATGTGAAACACGTTTTATTTGTTCTATGCCATGTTCATTTGTTCTATGCCATAGAGTATAAAAATACAAATTTATTAATCTATGATACTCGAAGAAGAGATAATAATTATGCGTTGCTATGGATTATTTGAGATTTTTTTAAATTTTGGGGTAGAAAATTACACCTTCCAGTTATACTGCCTTACTGATTATAGGTCCGAAATTGGGTAATTGTAAAAAAACTATTTTGAAGTTTTGTTACAATTTGTTCTAAAAACTTTTACATTTATGAAGCACGATATGTCTACAAATGCTACACAGAATTTTGGGCATATACACTCAAGAGCCAAAACATTATGACCACCTGTCAATAACGAGTTGGCCCACCTTTGGCGCGCAACACAGCTTCAACCCGCCATGGATTAATACCACCACTTAATACCAGTTAAATACCACTTCCAACAGATCACGTGCCTTCCACGTCATCCAGGCGAGTTCATTGCAAAATGTAGGGGTGGTCATAATGTTTTGGCTCTTGAGTGTATATTGTTTTGTAAATGAATAACATTTATCTACTGGTATTACTTACTGGGTCGGAACATTACCTTTCGGATTTGTATTTTAGACAGAATTCTCAATGAAAGTTAATAAGTAAAGTAATAATCAGAAATTTCCTCCAGCTCTTTACAGACATGCATGTCGGACCTTTATCTTTTGGATTTGTATTTTAGACAGTATTCTCGATGAAAATTAGTAAGTAGAGTAACGATTAGCAATTTCTTCCAGTTCTTTACAGGCATGCATGTTATTTTGATGAATAAATAAAATATTATTCAAATGTTAACATAAATATTAAATATATTGGTAATTATATTAATTTTAATAATGTGAATAAATGAAAATTCAAAGTCATCCGATCTACATTTTAAACGTAACTCACAGAGAGTGTTGAGAATACCAAAAAGGTTGACAATCCTTGATGAAATGTATAAAAAAAGGGTGTGGTGATATATTTTAAAAATGCAACCGGATCAATCCAGTCAGGAAAATTAATTTATTTTGATTTCAATGCCAAAACTCCAATGTAAACAAGCGTGAATATAATTAGCCAATAAACAAAAATAAACCATTACCGTTTTCAGTTCAGAAACAAGCTTTTCCAATGGAATTTTTTTTGTTTTCCTGTTTTATTTTTAATTCATTTTGTGTTCTATAAAATCTCAAAATTCTTGGAGAGAAATCATAAGCTTTTCAAGCTAGCTTCTCAACAGTTTCGAAAATGTTCGCTAAGGTAAATATACTTTGATTTAATATTTATAGATTATAAAAATTGTAGTCGAAAAATGTAAGAACATTAATGCAAAAAAAAAAAAAAAAAAAAAAAATTACGAGTTGTTTGGATGGTGCATGAGATAAGTACAAATTGCACAGAATGTTTCTGAGACTTCGATTACTTGTTTTTCAAAAAAAAAAATGTTTTGCTGTATTATTAAAATATTTCATTGTAGTTTTGTTAGGAAAAGTTATAGTTATTATTTGAAAGCTCTTATTCTAAAATAACAGTATTTGGTTGTAATTTGTAAGTGTACGAACAAGTTTCGTAGCCCATGCATGTATTTAAAAGGATAGCTGTATTTTGTAAGCAAATTGCTTTGATGCTATTTTCTATCGCTTCACAAATGTTTTTTTTAGAATAGAAGAATAAAATTCTTCAAATGGGTCAAAAATTTTCATATTAATATTTAGATATATTTACAACTACTAACTAAGCAAAATGAGTTATTTTATTTTAAGTTTTACGATCAATAATTACTTTCTCCAATTGTAACTTCATTTTTATTACTATAATCATGATTCTATAATAATGGCAATAGCAATTTACGATAAAATAAACGATTAACTAGATGTTTAAATCATATCATATATCAAAATCATATATTAAAATGTTTCTTAAATTGAATACAATGCATTTCAGAAGAAATGCAACCATTTAAAAATATTTTTAGTAAGAAAAAGTAATACCTTAAATTGATTGAGGATAATTAAACGATTAAACGATAAAATAAACGATAACGTAATGATTTTGTAATATTATAAAAAAAATTATAACTGTAAATTGGCCGTTTTAATAATATTTTCCGAATATTTTGTAATGCATTAAATAAGTGGCAATAGTATTTGTCATTTGTACTTTTCTAGTTAAAAGCAATTATTATTTGTTAAGAGTATAGCAATAGGTATATAAATTTTAATATACATATTCATTTTTTAAAATAGTGAATAAAGCAACACAAATCTTTATTACTTAAATTTAAGAATTCAGTTTTGTAGATGAAAATTTTATTAATTGTTAGAGAATAATCTTTAAGTCCTCTTTCTTTTTTTACATTACATTGGATCTCCTTTAGTTTTTTATATTAATTTTTTTACGTTTTCATTATTTCACACATTTTTTACATTATTACACATATTATTTTTACGTTTTCATTATTTTACACTTTTTTTACATTATTACACATATTATTTTCTTTTTTACATTATTTTACATCTTTTATACTATTTATACATTTCACTAAATTAAATATTAAAAATAAAATTAAATATTAAATTATTCTTTCAAAAAAATATTATCTTGTCTATACCAGCAAACTACATAAATTATACAATATTTATACATATAATAAATTATGGATAAGAAAATATTTCACTCAGAAAAAAGTACTTCAAAAACATTTCTTTATTTCTGAGTTAAAGATATTATCTATGTTAAATTCAATGTTATATAAATTTATATTTGCATTATTTAAGGAATCCAAATATTAATTTATATAATATTAAAATATTATTCATATTTCTCTTTTTTACAATAATGTCGATGTTTTTATTGGGATATAAAAAATATCGCCAAACACTGTAAAAGTTATACCATTGATCATAATTTATTTTAATTTCAATATTTCCAGGTCGTTATCTTCTGTGCAGCTGTAGCTGCTGCCCACACCTCCCTCGTCGGTCCCTTGGGACTGGGCGCCCCCGTTCTCGCAGCCGGACCTCTTGGTCTCGGTCTCGGCAAGGGACTGATCGCCGCCCCTGCAGTAGCCACCGTGTCTTCCCAGAGAACCGCCATCAACCACGTCGCCCCTGCTACACCCATTGGCGCCGCCGCACCCATCGCCCTCGCCAAAGGACTCATTGGTAATGGACTGATTGGTAACGGACTCATCGCCAACCGAGTCCTCGGAAACGGAATCCTCGCCAACGGAATCATCGGAAACGGACTTGTCGCCAACCGAGTCATCGGAAACGGTTACCTCGGCAACGGAGTGATCGCCGGAAATGGAATCCTTGCCAACGGACTCGTTGCCGGACACGGAATCGCTGGAGCTCCTCTTGCTATCGGAACCGGACTTCTCGGTGCCCCAGTCGGCCTCGGAGTCGGAAATCTCGGTCTCGGTCTTGCTGGTCCCCTGGGACTTGGTCTTGGAAAAGCTATCTTGTAAATGAATGAACTGTAGAAAAATTGTCTGAAATATGTGTTAAATAAATTATTTTTTAGCAACTGAATTTAGAATATATTCATTTACACTTGTGTAAGCTTCTATTAATTATCTACCTTCTGATATTTAAAAAAAATCAAATTATTGGAATAGTTTAAATTCCCTTTCTTCTAAAAGCTTCGTTTTTATACTTTAAATACAGTGTTTATCTGCTTTATAAATGGTATGATTTTTAAAGATTCAACGACATTTTGAATAAAAAATAAGTTAATTTTTAACATAGCTCTCTCTCTCTGACACATTTGGAGTGTAACTAAGGTAGAATAAATATTGTCACACATGATTGAATAAGAGCATGTCAGGATTCTTTATGTAATTGAAAATCCCATAGTAAAACCTGTATAATTTATTACATATAAGCATATTCGATCCGATTTAATATTAAAAGTTTCATTTAATAAAAGAAAAAAGACATAATTTTCATAAAATTTAAATGGTACTAAATAAATATTATATTTATATGCTTAATGATTTCTAAAATTCATTTTTTTTTTTTTTTTGACACCAAAACTTCCTATATTTATTTCTACTTGATAACAGTCATAACAAAAGGGTGTCAAAATAAAATACAAATAAAAGGCCTGACACAAATTAATTTTTGCATATATATATATATGCAAAATATATGAATCCTGTTAAAATTTTAATTAAAAATTTTGAAATATTCAAAAATTTTAAATTTCTCCAACTTTATTTTATTTCTTAATATTTGTTACTTTACAACTTAACAACTGATTTTATTTTACACTCATGTCCATAAACTAAGGATAATTCAGAATCACACAGAAATTGAACTCTAAAATAAAAATTTCACCTGTAGAATTATCACACACATCTTGAAAAAGAATATGCAAATTACAGGAAACCACCAGATGGCGCGGATAGTACGTCACAATAACGAGAGTGTAAGAGAAGGGTATATAAGGAATGGTGGCAAAGAAGTAAAATTGTTCACAAGCGCTTTAAAAACCTTTCAGTGTAATAACCGCATAGTTATGGCACAAAGGAAGCATTTGGAGGATTTTTTACGTGGTAGAATTATCGGACGACTGGAATGTGGACGTACCTAGCTGGAAGTATCCGAGGAACTTGGAATCGCCCAGAGTGTCATCTCCAGGCTTCGGCAACGATTCCAAGATGATGGTAATGTGAGCAGATGTTACAGCACAAGTCGCCCCCGAGTTACAACGCCGAATGAGGACCGGTATTTAGCAATTACTGCCAAAAGAAACAGACGGAGCACAACATCAGACCTGTCTCGTCAGCTCTCTTCTGCTACCGGTACGACAGTTTCAAGGCAGACCGTGTACAGACGCTTAGGGCACATTGGTCTATATGCTCGTAGGCCTGTCAGATGTGTTCCACTTATCGCAACTCACTGTCGCCTGCGATTAACCTGGAGTAGAGAGCATGCATTGTGGACACCGCAACAGTGGTCTGGTGTGATGTTTTCCGACGAGTCCAGGTTTAGTTTGCAGTCTGATTCTCGACGGACTTTCATATGGAGAGCGCCAGGTACCCGTTACCACCAAGAGAACACCATTGAACGACATCGTTACAGTGGTGCAGGATGGCTCGTTTGGGGAGGAATTATTCGTGGTTCCAGAACAGACTTGCATGTTCAGAGTGTAACGATGACAGGCCACATCTATCAGGATGTCATTCTGGAACAACATGTACGTTTGTTTCGGGGCGCCATGGGTGCTGAATTTCTGTTTATGGATGACAACGCCCGTCCTCACCGTGCAAACATTGTAGACGAATGCCTTCAATTGGAGGATATCACCCGTAAGGATTGGCCAGGGGGCAACGGGCAACGGCGTACCGGTTACGGAGTTCCTAGGTGGTTTTAAGAACCACAATACCTCCACATCTTAATTTAATTTAAACATTAGCACTAAATGGGGTTGCTTAAAATTAATGAATAATAATGAAAAAGGTAAATAAAGGGATTAAAGTTAAGAAAAACACCACCTGCTTGATAACAATTAAAGCAGGAGATCGAAAAAGCTAAAGCTTTCGGTACAATTAGGAGTCCGTTGACGATGCCCAAAAATAAAAGATTAAAGTAAAACAAAGTTTTATATGAAATAAATTAAAAATAAAGACTTTAAGATTAAACAAAAATAAAAAGGTTGACACAAAAATATAAAAGGTTGACATACAAGTTGTAAATACAACTGGTTTACATGTCTATGCAAGATTCGTTGACAGGCACGCCAATAGATGGCGCCATCAGTCTTTTACAAGTTTCAAAAACCTAACCGAAGTTAAGAAAGATCAGATTGATAATTTGATACTCAGCATGCCTAGGCGTTGTAAGGCCCTGTATTGCATCGTCCGGGAGACATACTCCATATTAACCATCATACTAATCATGTTATATTGTTTTTTGTAAATAGGTTCTTTTTTGAAATTTGCTCCAGGGAGTAAAAATCGCAATTGTTATTAATTATGTCAAACATATAGCATCTTTTTTGCTCTTTACCTTTTGTTTAATAAATAGACTTTACAAATAAGTCAAATTTGTTTTGCTTCTGTCTCTTTCTTTGCCTGAACTTCATTATCCTTAATTTATGGACATGAGTGTATTTCAAACAATACAACAAGGAATGTCAGATGTAATATTTTGTTTTGGTACATGTTAGCATTTTTGTTGGTCTTTATAACACCACTTTTTTATTTAAATTGCACTATTACTAAAAATTTAAAAAAAGTCTTTAGTAGCGTTAAATAATGTTTATCCTAAAATATTTATAAATTATCTTCCGTAATGACGTCCATCTGTAGGTCTCATAATGCTGTCTTTGCAAGTCGTTCATTCGTCTCGCTTCTGCTAATTAAAAATTTTCATTTTTGGTTGCATGCTTGTGACATGCATGTCATAAACATTTATGTCAGGCTTAAAGAAAGTGAATTCGGCGCCCACTGATATTTTGAATCGAAATGTCAACTTATTTGGCATGAGTTGCACATTAAACCAACTGCAGTGTTCAATGTGCTTGATTGTTTCGGTTTTTTTTTTGACGGAAAAAATGACTTCCAAGACATTCAACAGTTGGGGCACTGTGAGTGGAAAGTCCATCCACCACGGCAAGGTCATACCAAATTGGATGGAAAAAATTGGTGGAAACTTTTATGGAGGCCATACCGTTTCCAACTTCTTCAAATATTTTCAGTTCATTGTGACGTGTGGTTCTTTTTTACAGCATTTTCAAAGAAGGATTTTAATAATAATTATCCTGATAAAGATACTACAAGAAAGTTAATAAATCGAAAAAATAGACATTCACCATAGATCGCAACCGACTATGCTGTGGTATTTTCCTAATAATTCGAATATCGTTCTAATTTTCTAAAGCTTAATAATTATGACAACTTAACAAAAAAAAATTTGATTTTCAAATTATTTCAATAAATCCCTTATTTTTTATCAAAATAAAGTGGTGGAATGAATCATGCAACGTTTATTGAAAGAGCAATTTTTCTAGTATTACAATACAATCAGATATATTGAATTCAAGCCTTCAATTTTTTCCAGCAAACTCTATTCGAATCTCGGAACTCGTTCCTGAATCCGATGTAAAGTCTAAAAACGAAAAAACGAAACCGAATTAAAATCTAACATGTCTGTGCGTGTCAATAAATTTATTAGAAATTATTTTAATAAACAAACTAGTGAATAAAGTTTTGTATATTGAGTGCAGATTAAGAGTATTTACCATTTATTACAATAGAATATGAGGAATCTATACCCTAATTTCCACTAAAAAAACAGCTGCAGTTTGTTCATTGTATTGATATTCAAGATCAATGAATGCCTAAAATACCGTCAGGTTTTTCAATTGTGCCATTAAAGCTTTTCTTTAAATGCGTATCGGTGTTTTCCCAAAGGGTCTCTGTTCTGTGTTGTAACATATAGCTTTATTGGAAATCAATCCGTTACAATAAGGATCACACACTAAGAAGGAACAAAGCAGACATACTGCAAGACTGCAATCGACACTAAGTCGGTCTCCCACACCACAAAAGGGCAAAGGGGAAAAGAGTAAATAAAGGGGGTAGACACTTTATTTTAGTCCATGAAGCCCCTGGCCTCCCAATACAACTTCAAGACTTCTCACTGGCGCTGAGTCTCCCTGTTCAATCCTGGACATTTCAAAAGATGTTCTGAATTCATTGTTCCAGCTCTACATATTGGGCAAGTATTCGAGCCATACACATTTTGTTACATCTCTATTTATCATTTTTTTACATCTATCCTATTTAGGTGTTCCGCAAGACAATCGTGTCCTGTTCTTAATCGAAAGTTGGCCATCAGCGTCTTTACGTGGTCTAGTGTTAAAGAGTTTCCAGCTGTCTTGAATAGTACGTCACTTTTTAGCCTTCAGATTTAGTTATAAGACTATCTTTCAGTTTCTTAACATTTTCACTAAGAATATATTTCTTGAAAGATTCTGGTGGAACTTGTTTATTTCCAATATTTACGTGGTTTCTTTTTTTTGCAAGTGAATCTGCTGTTTCATTACCTTTAATTCCCACGTGCAATGGTATCCAATTTGCTCGGCTTTAGTTCTTAGATATCTTTCTAATTTCACTTATTATGGGGCTTCAGTGTGAGGATTTAACGAGACAGCTTGTATGCTGCTTTGAAATCTACGAATATTACCACTTTAGAGTAGCAATCATTAGTTACTCCTATTATTGATTTTTTTATTGTCTGTTCTATTGTTATCTAAATTAATGCTAGAGTATTTAAAAATGTATTCATAAATTTTAATAAAGGATTTATTTTTTGGCGTTCACCAAAAATTCTCCAAATTGAAAAATCTTATAATAAATCGTTGTGGAAACAGCTATTTTAAATGAAATTCAGTATAACATAAGAGATATAACACTAGGCACAAACTCAAAGACTTTTTTGTACAGTTACTAAATATTACGAAGCGGGTGTAAAAGTAACACCCACTTTCTTTCAAAATAGCATTCGAAAAATGAAAAAGGAATCACCCAAAGCTCTGCAAAAAACATTTTATGAACCTACCTAAAAAAGACAAAAGTGGTAATATAAAAGAAACAGGAAGTCAGTCAAAAAAGTTAAGAAGCAATTCACTTTTTTCTATTTGAAAATAAAGATCCACATTGAATATTTCATGTATCGCACTTCTTTTTTTTTTATATAAAGAGATCTCAAATCGGAGAGACACTTCTATGAAACATCTAGTTTTCAGGTAGTGATTGACGATTCGAATCATTTTAATAATTTGAACCGATCAAAAAAATTTTTTTAGTGATCCAAACCAAAAGATTTGTATCCAAGAAATTTCCGTGTCGTGGCGCCATCTATTGTTCTTTAAAGGAAAAATTAGGTAAAGTAATTTGTTGGCGAATCTCTACTGCCCTCCAAAAGTTAAGGAACAACATGTTTTTCGAAGCTCACCATAAAAAAAAATGACAGTAAAAATAAAATGTATAGTTTATATAAATGATAAAAACGAACTTTATGCAAATTTATGCAAAAACGATAGCTGCCACACTTTTATTATAGAAAAGACAGATATATATGAGTGAGAGAAAAATATGCAAATATCAGGCTTTCATAATTACTCGTGTAACTTCTGTTGATTTACAACTTCTGTTAGCAGATTCGTTTACAATAGTCAGTGGGGTCCCGCAATGTCTGAAAGAAGACGTTTGCCCGATTCGTTAAAGTGGCGGTCGGTCGGATGGATGGAAAAGGGCTGTCCCAGGCTGATGCTGCTAGGCGTCTTAATGTGTCTGTCAGTGTGATCCACCATCTCTGGAATCAATAACAAACCGAAGCTTCTGTGTCCAGATGACATGCTCCAGGTCGACCACAAGCTACATCACCTGCAGAAGACCGTTTCATAGCTCTTTCGGCTCAAAGGAGAAGAAGCATTTATGTGGTGCTACTTGTTGCAGACCACTCTATAGCATCAGGAAGAACAATATCCGCTAGTATGGTGCGAAGGAGTCTTCACAATTCAGGTCTCTATGCAAGGCGACCAGTTGTGTGTGTCCCCCTCAACGGATGACAGAGAAGGGTCCGCTTATCTTGGGCAAGTTTCCCGGACCAGATACCGATGGGCTCCTGTACTCTTTACAAACGAGTCCAGATTGACACTGGAGAGCGATTCAGGACGTCTGCTGATCTGGAGGGACAACAAAGCACCAGATACCATCAATCCAACACTGTTGAAAGGCACAGTTACCGAGGTGGTGGAATAATGGTTTGGGCAGGAATATCACTGGGTGGTTACACTGACCTGCATGTATTCCAGGGAGGAACTGTGACTGGTTTGAGATGTCGGGATGAAATCCTTGATCCATATTGGCAATTTTTTCATTTTGATGGATGATAATACACGAAATTACCGAGCTGTAGTTGTTGAGGAATATATTGGTTTGGAGCGAATAGATTGGTCAGCTCGATGTCCAGACCTGAATCCGATAGAGCATCTTTGGGACTATCTTGGTAGACAGGTTGCTGCTTTAAGTCCTTCTCTAAAGTCTTTAGGAGATCTAGCGCAAAGATTACTCCGTGTATGGTCTTCGCTTCCCACTTAGGAAACCGACAACTTAATTGACAGCATGGAAAGTCAATGCTGTCAATGCATTCAAGCTAGGGGTAGGCTAAATTAAAACTCATTTTTGTTATGTTTCTATGACATTTTACCACATAAAACTGTGATTATTATTTTTTCCAAGAATGGGCTTTTCCAGCGAGATTTTTTTTTTTTTTTAAATCATTTTTGCGTTTTTCTTAAGTAAACTTCTATGGTGCAGTCAATACATAACTATTTTGTGCACATGTCATCCAAATTTGGTGTTTCTACGTTCATTCATTGGCAAATTAGGCGCAAAAAAAACTGTTCCTCCTTAACTTTTGGAGGGCAGTATATATTGCTAAATGTTTTTACAATAACTATTTCAGAAGGAAAAAAAATGTATTAATTATAAATTAATTTGAAATTTTATGACTGTTTTTATATTTGTAGATTTTTTATTACCGTACATAATTGTTTGCACTTCCTCACAAACTTTTTCTTGTTTCTAAAAATTTCTGAATTATTTGCCCCTTTTATGTTCATTATCTTGTTAAATAACCGAATTTTAAAATAATTTCCTTTTTCTTTAAAACTAGTTGTAGTCTGTGATTTGAACAATTGAAGAAATTCTTTATTTCCCTTTTATGGCTCAAATTGAATTTCGTAAGAGCATTCTTTTTCCAAATTCCAAAATCCATCATTATGTTGCATATAGAAATAATAATATTCTAAAAAACAAGATTTGTTTAATAATGTTTATTTAATAAATTTATGATGTTTATTTATTATTTTCGTATAAATAATTATTCATTCTCCTTATATCCGTCATACACTACTGCGCCCAAAAAGTAAGTCAATTTTTTTTTTTCATAAACTCTTTATTTTTCTAAATTTATTTCATCGCCTTCAAAGTATAATCTCCTCCGAACACAATGCACTTATGCCAACTTTTTTTCCAATCTTCGATGCATGCTAAAAAGTCATCGCCAGGGATGGCCTTCAAAGCGCGCGGCGATTCACGTTGAATCTCTTCAGTCGAATCGAAACGGTGTCTACAGAGTGGTCTTTAGAGTTTAGGGAATAGCCAGAAGTCGCACGGTGTGAATACGGTGATTGTGGAACGATATGGGTTTCACTTTTGGCGAAAAAGTCATGAAAAATCAATTCAGGGTGAGCTGGCGCATTCAGTGTTTTCAGTACCAATCGATATTTGACACTTTGAGGCCGACATTGTAAATCGACTGTTTGCGAAAACCAAATCTTTAATTTTTTGGACGTGAGCTCCGTCGGTTGAGGTTCATGGTCGACCAGAGCTGTTCGTCTTTAACGCGTTCTCTGCCTTGTCTGAACTGTTTATACCACTTCCAACTTCTTTCCGATATAGGAATATTCACCGAATGCCTTCTTCTGCAACATTCTATACGTTTCAAAACACAAATATTCATTCTACAAACAAATTGAATGCAAGTTCTTTTCTCAATTAATTCAGATATTTCAAAAATCACCGGAATCACTTTTAGCGTCTCACAAAGCCAAGCGTAACTCAAACACTAATGAATATTGAAAATTGGTCTTTCTTTTTGGACACAGTAGTATATATGCATTGTAGTATATTATCTATGTTTGAAAAATTGAATACATATAATTTTAAATACAATTTTAAAATTAAAAAACATTGCGTTTCCTTGTGCATATAGAAATAAATTATAGTATATATACAAGAATTTTTTTTTTAACTTCGTCGAAATTCATGTAGCATTTGACACTATAAATTTTTAATGAATCTTATTTCAACTAGAACACATTTAAAATATCTCAGTAATTCACTTCAACAATATTAAATGTAAAAATAATTTAATGATTATAGTTCTATAAGAAATCCATTAAAAAATGATACTTTATTTGTATTAAAAATAATCAATGCCAAGAATTAAAAAAAAAAAAAAATCGAAGTTTCAAAAAGGGTAAAGCACATTACTTGCATTTAAAAAAAATCAAAAAACTGTATTATTAAGTACATTTATTAATTAAATGTATCCAATTTAATGGATATATTTAGTAATATACATTAAATAATAATTTTACTAACAAAACCAGAGGCCCGCCTTGGATAGTTTTCCGGCCCGTGAGATTCATCACACTATTACGAAATATATTTATTTTATAATGGACAAAATAATGAAAATCAATGCATTAAAAAAATACATTATGTGTGCATCCATATATTCAAAAATTTACTGCCGAAATTATGAGAAAAAAATTCACTTTGATTTTAAAATAATAATAGGGGGCCTGGTGGCCGATTGGCTAGCGCTCTGGCGTTCGGTACCACAGGTATCGGGTTCAATCCCGGCTTTGCCCATGGGTGTTGTATTGGTTCGTAATCCACTTTAAATCGTAGGTCCCGGTCCTAATAGGATCGTAGAGTGCTGCGGGGGCATTGTTACTCCGTGGCTTACCATCAAGTTAAACGCGCATTCTGGGTAATGCAAAGTGAGTAACATCGGTGCAGCCCTTATGGCGAAAGATCACGGTCTATTTGCCAGCTGCATTAGAAGAAAAAAAAATTATAAAATAATATTCTTGTGAATATATGACAGATATTGTCTGTTTTATTTAGGAGTTCACAGAATAATTAAATTATATTCTGCGAACTCATGAGGCACGAGCATTCCTAAGGTGGCCCGCAAGCTTATTTGGGTTGCCCACCTCTCAACTAAACATTAAAAAAAATTTATTTTTAACATACCATTTTAATTCTAAGTACCACAATTACAATTAAAAATAAACAATATTTAACACACAGCCTGTACATTTAAAGAACATTAGATTAAAGATTAATGAAAAGATTCAACTTCTAGCTCTCGGGATGAGAGAATGTAATTCAGCGCCAGTTGCGCCGTGCGTCCACACGGTTGAGAATCTGGGAGTCTACTGATGGTTTCTTCTGAACGCTGCAAAGGGCGCTCTTGCAGTGCGTAGGAGGAAACAGGGTTAGAGTTTCACACTGAATCCACATTTCAGATACCATAAGAAATGATGGAGTTTACTCTCTATATAAATCACGCGATTTCATTTTATACAAATCATACAATTATTGGATAGTATAAAATTAATTAATATATGCCTTTAAATCTGAAAATAACTAACAAATATTTTACTATTCCTGTAAAAGAAAAAAAAATGTATTTAAGGTCGAAATAACTGAATTGATGTTTCACCCTCACTCTTCTAACTGGTACAGTGGTGGTTGCGCAAGTGAGGTGCGAAGAAAAGAAAAGAAAAAAGTTAAAGTGGAGAGTAAAGTATCGGCTGAATATACATCATAACCTGTCGGTAGAAGCTTTCGAAAGTAGGAAAGATTCCACATATATATATACAGGATGATTATAATTAAAGTCCCACTTTCAAAATGCTGTAACAAAAAGAACCACTCGTCACAATGAGTTCACATTTTAACTTTGAAGATACTTGGAAGAAGGGAGAAACGGTTCGGCATCAAAAAAGAAGTTCCACCGATTTTTTCCATCCAATTTAGTATGACCTTGCCGTGGTGGAACTGCTTTTCACTAACAGTGTCACAACTGTTGAATGACTTGGAAGTCATTTTTTCCGTCAAAAAACCTACACAACAATCACATTGAACACTACAGTTTGTTTAATGAGCAACTCATGCAAAATAGGATCTCATTTCGATTTAAAATATCACTGGCAGCCGAATTCACTTTCTTCGTGCCGCTTACAGCGCCACCTATTAATACACTTTGGAACACTTTTTTGATGGCTTACCGTTTCTCCCTTCTTCAAGTATCTTCAGTTCAAATTTGAACTCATTGTGACAAGTGGTTCTTTTTTTTTTTTTTTTTTTTTTACAGCATTTTGAAAGTGGTACTTATAATCGCCCTGTATATAAATATGAAAATGAATAAATAAAATAAAATAAATAAAAAAGAAGGAGGGGGGGGAAGTGGGAGGCAGTAAAATCGCCAAATTAAGATGAGCAACAATACCAAAAATAAATGGATTCAAGATAATTAAACTCTCATTTCAAATTTCTGAGCAGAAAGCAGCAGAATATGAAAACACGAACTCTACTCTGAATTCGGGATCAAGAAAAATGACGAATTATATGCATCCAATTCTTCTATTTACATTAAAAATGTGAAATCCAATTTAAATTCAAGGCACTGCAGCGGTCTATCTTAACCGGTTGGATTCGTTCTGCTTATACGTCTATTACCATTCGCGGAGATATAAAACATCGCTGATTATACTTTTTTGTACTGCGACATGCGTCGTTATACATACCTACATGTTGGCAAATTACATAATAGATGCCGATACATTGTTATCGTTGAGGTATGTCACCAGTTATTCCTTTTTCTGCAATTAAGTATGCAAAGGAGTCCTATCCTATAATTTTTTTAAATAAAAACCGTACATGTGTTTTGTAGAAATATGCATATTCATATACCTGATACTTCAATAAAACGAACAAAAATAAAGTACATTCTTTTCGTTATTTCTTTTTACATTGAAATGTTATACAAGCTGCATAATATTCATTAATTAAGAACCCTTTTTATTTTTATTTTCCTCTTTTTAATCTTTGGAGAGCTTTTTTATTGCCGTACTTCGCAGAGTAATCGACTGATGTCCAGATTCTTTTCCCCCTTTCGCAGAAGGACATAAATCTCAGATCAAATCATCCGTCCAACATGAGATAACACAAATGACGATTTCCGAATGTATTCGTCTCTGAACAGGGTTTGTCATTCCATTGTAATTTTATGTGCGGCGGCGTACGATAATGTGTGCGTTATAGTTAGAGTAGACTCGCGGGAGAAGCATAAAGATAAATGCAAAGTGCCTCATTTTGGATGCTTCAAACTTAAATGATCGTTCTGTATTCGAGATGAGTAATTTCTTTCTTTGAGCTTTATATCCAGTCTGGCTCCAAAGTTCTTCGCAACATTTTTCCGTCTTCTGTCTCTCTCTTTATTTTTACAATTATATATTTAAGTGGAAACATAGTCTGTAAGATTACATATTTTATTGAATGTTACAATTATATGTACTTTTTAAAGTGAGGAAATCTTTTTCTTTCTTTCTGAATCCATTGTATTTTTTATCAGGAGTAGAGATTCTAAGACGGCTAGCTGATTGTTTTAAAAATTTAAATTAAGTTAAAAAACAAAACATTGCCTATCATATCCTTCCTGCTACAAGGCTATTAAGATAATGAATTAAAATTAAATGCATGTAATTTGGAATTATAAATATAAGAATTTATGTATAAAATTTTTTTAATTGTAAATTAACATCTTAACATCAGTTAAGCGGTTAAACTGATAAATAAATGAATGAATCCGTTCAAATCTATATTAAGTAGGTAGGTCTATTTATTAAGAAGATAGGACATCGAAATACTTTTGTGTCCAAAAAGTAAGACCCATTTTCAATTTAAAATTCCCGGGGCTTACGGAATTTCAATTTTTTTCTCTCTTTCTTTTTTAGGTTGCTGGCACTGTCCTTGATTTTTGAAATGTCTGAATTTATTGAGCAAAGAACATGCATTAAATTTTGTTTACGGAAACGTATAGAATGTTGTAGAAGGCATTCGGTGCGCATTCCTATATCGGAAAGAAATGTTTAGAAGTGGTATAAGCAGTTCAAAGAAGGCAGAGAACGCCTTGAAGACCAAGAGCCCTCTGGTCGAACTTCCACCTCAACCGACGAAGTTCACGTCCAAAAAATTAAAAGATTGGGTGCTTACAAATCATCGATTTACAATCAGAGACCTTGCCGATGATGATGTTGGAATTTCAAAAGAATCGGTCCATTCCATTTTGGGCCTCAAACGCATCAAATCTCGATGGGTACCGAAAACACTGAATGCGCCAGCTCACACTGCGTGATTCTTCGTGACTTTTTCGCCAAAAATGAAACCCATATCGTTCCACAACCCCCATATTCACACCGTGCGACTTCTGGCTATTTCCTAAATTCAAAAGACCACACCGGGGACACCGTTTTGAGTCGATTGAAGAGACATTTAAAAAATAGCTGCAAATAAAAAAAAATCTGCTGCTTGCAGCCATTGCGCAAAACTGAAACAGGCAACTAATGGATATTCATTATGGCAGTTTGTGCTGCAAAATGGGTTGAGTTAATTTTTCTTCCTTAGCCACTGCACGTGAATGTGCCTTAAATGTAATCGAAGAAGTCCTCTTGTGGTATAGTATAAAGAAGAATCATCAGTGATAATGGCCCCCAGTTCAGTAGCTTTGTCCTTTAACAAATTTGTTTCAACCTCAACGTTAGTTAAAATTTAATACCAGTTTATATTCTTCAAGAGAATCCGGTGGGAAGCAAAAACGGAGATCTCAAGCACAGTCCAGCAATTCTTGTAGGAGATGAACATGGCAACTGGCATTCATTCTTTTTGCTATGAATACCGCTGCCTCTGAAACCACGGGCCACACATCTGGCTTCGTATAATTAGGGAGAGAATTGCGAACTGTGAACCAAGATTTCATGGTTGTGGCGAAAAATCCCTTCCTAGCAGAAATCATTACGTATCTAAAATAATTCGCAACTACCACACAAGAGAACGAATTGAACTCAAATAAGATTAAAGGAAGCAGCGAGGTGACAACAATTTTGCACTCTATGTGACAAAGTTTGGATAACTTTAAATCCCATCAGTAAGTCAAAAACCAAAAAGTCTTCAATGTCCAATTCGAATATAGATGGGCCACACTTGATCCTCATTCAAAAAATGCCTACATCCTATGCCATTGCCAGCCTTGATAAACCATCAGAATCAATAGCAATTTATCATTCTGCACTGACACAGAACAGAGACAGTGAAATTTTACCAGTTCTTCCTCTCAGAAAGATAGGCCATCCACCAAAAGGTTCTGTAGTTTCACACACTGATCAAGGAAATCTGTGTACTTCAAATGCAATTCCCCATGTCCAGAAATCTTAAAAGCCGAAAGATAAAAATACTACTTCAGGAGCTGCAATGTCTTTTATTTATGGTTCCGTGCCAGGACGCGGCATGATGGCCAATTGGTTGACGCTCTGGCCGTTGGTACCGAAAGCTTCAGGTTCAAATCCTGGCCGTTGGCATGGATGTTTGTTCGGAATCCACGTTAAACTGTGGGTCCCTGTCTATTTAGCCCTCGTGTGCACAAGATGATCGTAGAGTGACAAACCAAACCTTACCAGGACATCGATGGAACCAGAGGAGGAAATTGAAATGGCTCTTTTCGTGTATCTGCACCTATCCTACTGCAGTACATAGCAACACCTTTTTCATGTAGACTGATTTTCATCAATAGGGGCCAAAGGCTATTCTGGTGCGTTTGAATGTCACATCGTACCTTTTTCTTTTTGTTATTAACTTTTTGATGATTTTTCCGTATGTAACTTAAAATTCAATAAATAATTATTGCATCAAAGGCATTGTTTTTAGGGAGTTTACATAACTTGGGTCCATCAAAGGCAAAGGTAAAGGTATTGTTTTCACAGAGTTTATATAACTTGGGTCCATCAAATGCAAAGGCATTGTTTTTAGGGAGTTTATATAACTTGGGTCCATCAAAGGCAAAGGTATTGTTTTCACAGAGTTTATATAACTTGGGTCCATCAAATGCAAAGGCATTGTTTTTAGGGAGTTAATATAACTTGGGTCCATCAAAGGCAAAGGTATTGTTTTCACAGAGTTTATATAACTTGGGTCCATCAAATGCAAAGGCATTGTTTTTAGGGAGTTTATATAACTTGGGTCCATCAAATGCAAAGGCATTGTTTTTAGGGAGTTTATATAACTTGGGTCCATCAAAGGCAAAGGCAAAGATATTGTTTTCACAGAGTTTATATAACTTGGGTCCATCATAGGTAAAGGTATTGTTTTTGCTGAGTTCCTGAGGAATAAAATCCTCGTACCTCCAGTTACAGAATTATTAAGATTTTAAAAATTTAAAAATTTCCTCCAAAAGAAATTTACAGAAAAGAGATTTAAAAAGGATTAATTAAAAGTGAGCTTCTTGCTCAGGAAAATTTAAAACTATAACATAAAAATAAATAAACTATAAAAATTTAACGTTAATAAGTATACGAATAAAAATTAAAGTAGGATTTAACTTATTCCCCCCCTTTCCTACTTCAAGTATCCTCAGTTCTAATTTGAACTCATTGTGACGAGTAACTTTTTTACAGCATTTTGAAAGTGGGTCATTAATTATAATCACTCTGTATATAAAAGATGCGTAGCATTTTCTTTGAGATTGTGTCTGTACAGGTATATGTTCTAAAAGTTAATGTGCTTACATTTTAAATCTAAGGAAAATAATCTAAATGTGTTTTAGTAATTAATCTTGATCTAATTTAAATTAATCTAATTTAAAATTGATATCTTATTTAAAAACAAGTAATATAAAAAAAAAGTTTAAAGTCAATTCCTACTTTTTTTTCGCTATATTGCAGAAAGTCCTTTATAAATAAAGTTGAAATTTTCCTCTTGCATCTGGCGCCATCTATTGGTAGATACATTCAACTTAAATCTAAAAAAAACTAAAATGAATGAATTAAATTTAATGAATGAATTAATACTCGAAAAAACTGTATTAACATCAAGTGTCATCCACTAGAAGTTCAAAAAAAAATGTATTTGAGCTTGTGTGGATGAATAAAAAGTATTTTATGAACGATTGAAAATGTGAACAAGATATATATAGGGAGAGTGTGAACTAATAGTAGGAATTGAAGTAATGTGAGGGTTTTGAAGAAAACGCTAAGAGTAAAACGAAGTTTCGATATAATTACATTCCTAAAGAACTGATAAAGAAATAAATGTCTTAAAATATAGTTAAAATGAATTATAAATTGATTTAGGCTGAAAAAAAAATGGATTTAAAAACCACATTAATATGAAAAAAAATCATTTGCTGAATTATTGATCTATTTAAAGAAAAAAGTAATAGAATAAATACATTAAAAAATATTTTTTGTAACTCGAGGAAAAAAAAATTACTTAAAAAACGAATAAATTCTTTCATAAAAATAATAAAATAAATAAATGAATTCCATTACAAGTAAAAAAAATTGACTGAGCCATAAAATTCCTTTAACAAAATTAATTTTCTACGAAAAAAAAAATTTCTTTACGAAAATGAAGTTTGTAAAATAATCACATAAAAATGAATCAATCAAAAATTAAATTAAAGAAGAAGCAAACTTAAAAGAAAAACCAAGTTAAAACATAAATTTTGTAACAAAATGACATAATTAAATTCCTCTGCAAAATAAATTTTGTAAAAAATAACATAAATAAATTCCTCTGCATCATAAATTTTGTAAAAAATAACATAAATAAATTCCTCTGCATAATAAATTTTGTAAAAAATAACATAAATAAATTCCTCTGCATCATAAATTTTGTAAAAAATAACATTAATAAATTCCTCTGCATCATAAATTTTGTAAAAAATAACATCAATAAATTCCTCTGCATCATAAATTTTGTAAAAAATAACATCAATAAATTCCTCTGCATAATAAATTTTGTAAAAAAATAACATAAATAAATTCCACTGCATAACAAATTTTGTAAAA
Organism: Caerostris darwini; assembly: GCA_021605075.1. Classification (NCBI taxonomy): domain Eukaryota; kingdom Metazoa; phylum Arthropoda; class Arachnida; order Araneae; family Araneidae; genus Caerostris; species Caerostris darwini. The sequence goes on from BPLQ01014930.1 coordinate 250,544, forward strand.
AATAACACAAATAAATTTTGCAAAAAATATCATCAATAAATTCCTCTGCATAATAAGTTTGTAAAAAATAACATCAATAAATTCCTCTGCATCATAAATTTTGTAAAAAATAACATAAATAAATTCCACTGCATAATGAATTTTGTAAAAAATAACATAAATAAATTCTTCTGAAAAATAAATTTTGTAAAATTAAAAATTAATTAAAGAAGTCAAGTTAAAAAAAAATATAATATATACATATATTTTTTTTAATTTCATATCTCTGTACAGCAGCACCACAGGACAAAAAAAAATGTGGATGACCTAATCGTTTTCAACAATCAGAATTTCAAAATACCCGTTAATTTAAAAGTCGTTGGTTATTTTAAAAAAGACTAATACAAATAACTTTCAAACTGATTTTTTTTATATTAACTCACCACAAATTAATTTACAGGGTGATTATGACATGTTTTTTATGTACAGGGTGATTATAATTAAAGTCTCATTTTTAAAATGCTTTAAAAAAAAAAAAAGAAACACTCGTCACAATGAGTTCAAATTTGAACTGAAGATACTCGAAGAAGGGGAAAATTGTACGGCATGAAAAAGACTTCCGAAGTGTATTAATAGATGGCGCTGTAAGCGGCATAAAGAAAGTGAATTCGGCTGCCAGTGAAATTTTGAATCGATATGACAACGGTTTTGTCATGAGTTGCACATTCAACCAACTGTAGTGTTCAACGTGATTGATTATTTCGGTGTTTGATGGAAAAAATTACTTCCAAGTTATTCAACATTTGTGACACTGTTAGTAGAAAACCCATCCACCACGGCAAGTTCATACCAAATTGGATGAGAAATATCGGTGGAACTTTTCTTGATGCCATACCGTTTCCCCCTCCTTCAAGTGTCTTCAGTTCAAATTTGAACTCATTGTGACGAGTGATTCCCTTTTTTACAGCATTTTGAAAGTGGGACTTTAATTATAGTCACCCTGTATTTGACGAAAAAAAAAAAATTCACTTCATTCTCAAATAGACATGAATCGTAGTCGGCCAACCAATCCCTAATTTAATGGCCATATTATTATAAACAGTTACGACATTCTATCACATGACTCGACTTTTCTGTATAGAACAGGCTACACTGCCAAATCATTTATCTTCAACTATATATATCTTACCTTTTCTAAATAGAAGGTTATTCAAAGTGTGTCATGATATCGGAATATGTCCCTAAATAAGTTTTTGCTGGGATTAAGTCATCTAACAATCAGAAATAACAAGGTCTATTACATCCTGTAGGTACGCATTCCTTGATAAAGTTATCCTCAGGATATTATAATTAATTTATTTTAGGTTTTCGTAAGTATTTCTTTTGCTCTAATTTCTTTCGGCATTTATGGATTTTTTGGACTATATATTCCATGCATTGTTTTGGCATGTTTTGTTAAAAAAGACTTCTTTTTCAACTCCCTCTCCCTATATACACTCATGTCCATAAATTAAGGATAATGAAGTTCAGGCAAAGAAAGAGACAGAAGCAAAACATATTTGACTTATTTGTAAAGTCTATTTATTAAACAAAAGGTAAAGAGCAAAAAAGATGCTATATGTTTGACATAATTAATAAAAATTGCGATTTTTACTCCCTGGAGCAAATTTCAAAAAAGAACCTATTTACAAAAAACAGTATAACATGGTTAGTATGATGGTTAATATGGAGTATGTCTCCCGGACGATGCAATACAGGCCTTACAACGCCTAGGCATGCTGAGTATCAAATTATCAATCTGATCTTAGACGCCGCAGGAGTGCCACTGGCCTTCCCGAAGTAACGGGATTTCAGTGTTGGTTGCACAACTACGGAAAGGGAGGATTGATAAACCACTCTGGGTATCGCAAGCAGCCCTTTGGCTGAGTTCACTGTTGTTAATTAGTGATAATCGCTAGGTCCGTTCCGCTTTGAGAGTTGTCTGGTGCATATCAACACGTCAGAACGGCTCTCAATCGTGAGGAGTTCTAGGAACTCTTGCTTTAGGCCTGTTTGAGTGATTCCTGGCGAATAGCACACATTTTATGGCCATCGGCAGCAATCACTCTACTAAAACTACTTATAGAAATCTATGATTAAATTATAGAAAATCAAAACAAAAATTAGACAACTAAGAGAAAGATTACTGATATTTACATATGTACAATAAAATTGTTAACACAATTATTTAAAGGAAATGGCTGTGTATGGTAATTAGTATTACACAAGCTGTTAGGGGATATAGATACAATAATAGATTAAGAACATGCTTTTTGTTTCTATTGTGTAATGTAGTCTATATTATGGGTTACAAAGTCCATCACTTTAATAATTTTTTCCTTTATTGTTTTGGAGAATGCTGCATTTTGTGCCCAGGTTGCATATGTATCTGGATTTGGTTGGAGAACGTGATTTGAGTCTGTTAAAGAGCAGGAGAAGAGATAGTGTTCCGGCGTGCCAGTTTCACCACAAATGCAGTTGTCCGTATCTTTAATATTGAACCTGTATAAGTACGCGGGGAAGGGACCATGTCCCGTTACAAAGTAGTTTAGATATGTATTTATGGACATCTTCGTTGACACTGTTGGAAGAAATTGATGGGTTCTTCTTCCTGTAAGCTGAGTGTCCCACTCTTCTTGCCAGATCTTGAGGCTATTCAATTTTAGTTCTCTTTTCAGTAGGCTTGTTGGGCCTTTTAATTGGGATTGATGTATTGTTTGCTTTGTCGCTTCTTTGGCAAGAAAGTCGGCACGTTCGTTACCCTTGTTGCCGACATGTGCTTTGATCCACAATAGGCTGATTGATTTGTTGTTGATTGTGTATAAAAGATTTCTGATATCTTGAACCTGACTATTTTTGTTAAAAAATCTGTTGATGGCTGTGAGAGATGAATAACTGTCCGTGAAGATGTTAATTCTTTTATAGTTAGTATTTATGAGCCATATTAAGGAATTGAGGATTGCATGAAGTTCAGCTTGGAATACTGAGTTGTGGCCTTGAAGGCTTTCTTGCCATGTGTGAATTTCTGTTTCGTTGTTAAATGCTACGAAGGCTGAGCCTACCCTATTGTCCAATTTCGATCCGTCTGTATAAATGTGAAGATCACTGTTTCTTTGTTCTGTATTTTTTAAAATTTGTGATGGTTTGGCCCATGGAGGTTCGCTCCACTGTGAAATTGATTCTTGAAAATCATTATGTTGATATGTGTGATGATGAAAAGATGCATTAATTTTGAGCCGTGTGATTTTTGTAAATGTGGCTTCCCTTGCTGCTACCAGGTAGGTCGGCTCTAGTCCACTTAGAATTAGCAAAGCTGACGTTGGAGAAGTTCTATAAGCGTTAGTAATTTTTAAAGCAAATTGTCTCTGTATAGAGTTGAGTAGTTTGATTTTCCTTATTGTAATGTTATCAGCCCATATTGAAGCTGCGTAGCATATGATCCGCTCCGCCACCGATTTGTACCATAGTCTGGTGAATTTGGGGTTGATACCCCACCCTCTACCTGACATGGTTGTCAATTTATTAGATTGAATTAGGAGGGTACTTTTCAGATGTTGAATGTGAGGGAGGAAGCTTAGATTGTGATCCAATATAACTCCTAAATATTTGAGTGTTGGGTTGCATTTTATTGACCAGTTGCCAAATTTCAAGATTGGTTTTCTTTTTAACGATCCTTTTTTTCCCAAATACAATTGCTTGTGTTTTGTCCTGTGAAATCTGTAGTTTTTTTTTTTTAACGCCCAGGATTGAAATTTTTTGAGAGCTGTTGTAGTTTTTAATTCCAACGACCTTCTATTGCTGGCGCTTATTATGAATATAAAGTCGTCAGCAAAGGCTTGTAACGTTACATCCTCTTCCCAGGTTTCTTTTAAGATAAGATTTGCTATTATTGTCCACAGGAAAGGGCCGAGGCATGATCCCTGTGGGCAGCCTTTTTGTAGATCATGAATGATTTTCCTATTACCATGGTTGAATTCAATTTGTCTGTTTTGTAGGTAATCACAAATAATATTTAGTAGATCTTGAGGGCAGTTGTCATCCTTTAGGGTCTTTATGATAGAGGGCCACCACAGTGAATCAAACGCTCCCTTGATGTCGATGGATATGATAAGGGTGTGAGAATTTCTTGCTTTATTTGAATAAATAATTTTTAATAGATTGTGGAGGGCATGCTCTGTCGATAAGCCGCTTCTGAATCCGAATTGGTTATTATTAATGAGTTTGTGGCTGTAGTAGTGAAATTGCAGTCTATTAAGAATGAGTTTTTCAAAACATTTGCCAAGAATGGGGAGGAGCGTGATTGGTCGATAAGAGGAGGGAATTGTTGGGTCTTTAGTTGGTTTATTGAAAAGAATAACTTCTCCATATTTGAAAGAAATGGGAAAGCCACCCATGCTTTTACAAGTGTTATAAAGTTGCAGCAGCTTGTTTGCTTCTAGCTTGTGGAAGAGATTTAATATTCTGCCATCTAGCCCATCCGGGCCTGGAGCCTTATCTTTGGGCATGGTTTTGATTATATGATGGAGTTCTTCTTTTGTGAATGGTGGAGACTGTTGAATGTTAGTATTGCTTTGCCTTATCTTAGTTGCGATGGTTCTAATCTCTTTTTGTTGATTGTTGTCTTCTTGTTCATTATCTTCTTGGAAGAGGGATGATAAGATGTTTTTGATATTTATTTCACTAGAGTTGTTTGTTGTTGTGTTATGTAAAATTGGAGGCTGAAAAAAATTATTAAATGCAGCTTTATATGTCTGACCATAGGGAGATTTAGCTTCGGAACAGAACTTTTTCCACGAGTTTGACTTTTCTTTGTTTATAAGTTTTTTTAAGATCGCTTTTTCCTTTTTATATTGAGAGGTCCAGAATAATTTTCCTTGGGAAATATTGCACCACGCATCAAGCAATGCCCTCCGAAGTTCCGGTTGACAGGTGGGAGGGGGTTGACGGGCTGCAATTCGTCGGCCAAGCATATCCCACACATGCTCTATTGGATTCAAGTCCGGGGAGTATGATGGCCAATCCATACGGGAGATATCCTCCAATTGAAGGTATTCGTCTACAGTGTTTGCACGGTGAGGACGGGCGTTGTCATCCATAAACAGAAATTCAGCACCCATTTCGCCCCGAAACAAACGTACATGTTGTTCCAGAATGACATCCCGATAGATGTGGCCTGTCATCGTTACACTCTGCACATGCAGGTCAGTTCTGAAACCAAGAATAATTCCTCCCCGAACTAGCCATCCTGCACCACCGTAACGGTGTCGTCCAATGGTGTTCTCTTGGTGGTAACGGGTACCTGGCGCTCTCCATATGAAAGTCCGTCGAGAATCAGACTGCAAACTAAACCTGGACTCGTCGGAAAACATCACACCAGACCACTGTTGCTGTGTCCACAATGCATGCTCTCTGCTCCAGGTTAATCGCAGGCGACAGTGAGTTGCGGTAAGTGAAACATATCTGACAGGCCTACAAGCATATAGACCAATGTGCCCTAAGCGTCTGTACACGGTCTGCCTTGAAACTGTCGTACCGGTAGCTGAAGAGAGCTGACGAAACAGGTCTGATGCTGTGCTCCGTCTGTTTCTTTTGGCAGTAACTGCTAAATACCGGTCCTCATTCGGCGTTGTAACTGGGGGGCGACCTGTGCTGTAACATCTACTCACATTACCATCATCTTGGAATCGTTGGCAAAGCCTGGAGAGGACACTCTGGGCGATTCCAAGTTCCTCGGATACTTCCAGCTGGGTACGTCCACATTCCAGTCGTCCGATAATTCTACCACGTAAAAAATCATCCAAATGCTTCCTTTGTGCCATAACTATGCGGTTATTGCACTGAAAGGCTTTTAAAGCGCTTGTGAACAATTTTACTTCTTTGCCACCATTCCTTATATACCCCTCTCTTACACTCTCGTCATTGTGACGTACTATCCGCGCCATCTGGTGGTTTCCTGTAATTTGCATATTCTTTTTCAAGATGTGTGTGATAATTCTACAGGTGAAATTTTTATTTTAGAGTTCGATTTCTGTGTGATTCTGAATTATCCTTAATTTATGGACATGAATGTATATCTTGTTCAAGTTTTCAATCGTTCATAAAATACTTTTTATTCATCCACACAAGTTCAAATACATTTTTTTTTAACTTGTAGTGGATGACACCGGATGTTAATACAATTTTTTCAAATATTAATTCAGTAATTAAATTTAATGAATTAATTTTAGTTTTTTTTTAGATTTAAGTTGTATATCCGGGCCAATAGATGGCGCCAGATAAACTTAAAAAAATGAATGAAAATTATTAATAAAGGACTTTCTGCAATAGAGTGAAAAAAAAGTAGAAATTAACTTAAAAAAATTTTTTTTTATATTACTTGTTTGATTTGTTAATGGAGTTTTTGAATTTCAAAATTTTATATATTTGTCTTTGTTTAAGGATTTTAAGTTTTTATACTGCAGCTTATGCACATTTTGAACCTTGAAATGTACGGAAATTTCAATCAAAGTAGAAAACTCTTAAAAAGAAGTGAGGTTCCGTAGTGTAGTGGTTATCACGTCTGCTTTACACGCAGAAGGTCCCGGTCGGAACCAGAAGAGGTGTTGTTGCTTAGTTTTTTTTTTTTTTCCCCTTGTTCGTTAGGAAAATATAAAGACTCAAAAATTTTTTTATTAAAAAATGAAAAAAAAAAAAAATAATAATAATAAAATAATAAAATAAAATAAAACATAAAAAGAACTCCCTTTCGAACCTTCAAAGAAAGAGATGGGCCTTTTTTTTTTTTTTTTTTTTTTTTTTTTTTTTTTTTTTTGAGAACATTCTAACCATTTGCTTTTCAGACCATCGTTACGGACTCCCATCGTGCAGCATACTCTTATTACTATTATTATTTCGGGGATTTTTCCATACAAGGTGCCATATTAAAACTGACTTGTTTTCGCACCCTCCACACCTCCAAGTCCCGCGCCAAAAAGGGGGAAACTATCTGTTTATTGCCTTTCTTAGAGGTCGCCAATTGACTAAATTTGGCGAAAAAATCCCGGGGCGCGTCCAAAGAGAATATCTCCATCATTTCATTGCAATAGTTTTATGGCATCGACATTCATTGTAATTTTAATTTTTATTTTGTTTCTTACTTTTATTTATTTTTAGTATTTTTTTTTAAATTTTTACAGTATCACTTATTTAACTTTTTGAAACTATAACTTTTATCTAATACTAACATTTAAGCAGCCAATTAAAATTGTAAATTATATATGAATTAAGATGAGGAGGTTAAGTTACCGTCTATCTCCATTGGTACTTGCGTAATCTGTAAGCCAGTTGACATTTTAAAAAAATATTAAAACTTGTCATTTGATAAATAATGAAAGAAAGGTTATGAACTAAATATAATTACCTGTTTATAAATAAAATAAATTTAGAACGTGAAAAATAACTGTTAAGAAATTATACAAGTAATACAAAATTTGAAACAAACAATAAAGGTATTAAAAAAGTCTTTACAAAAACTTTAATCATCAAGCCACTAGATGGCGCCATTATTATTTTTATTTGATTAAAAAAGCTAATGAAAATTTCTCAATTTTTGTTATGCATAAATAAAAAAAATTAATAATAATAGTAAAAGGAGTTCAACATTATTTAGTTTTTAAGTTTTAAGAGTTAAAAAAAATATATTGATTTATACATAGATAGATTTTAAATAAATACTTAAAATACTTAATTTAAAAAAATGTAACTGTAAGAATTAGTGCACAAAAAAATAATAATAAAACAAAACAAAATGAAATAATGTGAAAAATTAAAACCATTCTTAAATTTATATAAACAAAAATATTTAATATACAACAATAAATTTAATTTTTTCTAGAAATTTTTTTTTTATAAATTTAAAAAGTTAAAATTTACTTTTTTTAATGTCTAACAGAAGTTGATATAATAATAACCCAATTGCCTTAAAATTTTAATAGCTTCAATTAACCTATAGGGTTAATATTTAAATAATATAATAGTTTTATATATTTAAAAAAAATTCTAAATTATCGGAAGAAACATAAGAACACATTTTTTTTAGATTTTAAAATTCGCAATAACCCTATAAAAAGCAATATATTTTTGTTTATTTGTTGATTATGTATAGTTGTCCAACAGAAAAGTAAACTACCTTATTTACGAATCTTTTGAAAATAGGCAGTTTGACAAGGCCTTTCTAAAAACTGGGGCCTAGACATTTGTCTCACTTGCCCAAGAGTAGCCAACCCGCGGTAGCTGGCCCGCCTTGAATATTTTTCCGGACCGTGAGATTTATCACATTTTTACAAAATACATTTATTTTATAATGGCCAAAGTAGTGAGAACCAATGCATTTAAAAAAATCTTTTATGTGTGCATCCCTATATTCAAAAATGAACTGTCGAAATGATGAGAACAAATTAACTTCGATTTTAAAATAATACTCTTGCGAATATAGGACGGATATGGCCTGTTTTATTCACGAGTTTAAAGTTGTGAATTCGCAGAATAATTAAATATTACTCATGATGCGCGCGCATCTTGGAACATCTAATATAACAGGTTCTATATTTTATTTTAAGTGACCTCAGTGGCACACTGACCAATCTCTAGTAAAAGGTCCATTGGTATCACAGTTGATTGTTGATAGCAGAGCAAACAGACTCTTAGATGAAGTTGTTAAGGCTTTTGGTTCAACTTACACCTGCGAATAGTTTTTTTCTAAAATGAAATTGACCAAACCAAAAACACATCCAAACATAGCAGACGCTAACCAATTACGATATGTAACGCCAAGTACGATGTGCAAATACCCAAATCGAGATCGATTTGACCTATAAAAGCTCAATTTTATGCTGAAAATGCCATCTTCTATTCTTTTAATAGATTGAAAAGTTTGTACACTATGTAGAAGCTTACAAATAAAGTTAGAAATTTGAATTCCTTTTATTTTATTTTCGTGTTTGAATTGAATGTGTTTGTTTATTGAAAGTCTGGTTTTAATTTATTTTTGAATGATGAAGATAGATAGTGTTAGTCCTAATTGTATAGAAGCTTTGAGGAAAATTTTATAATTTGTGGAATATTTTCCATAATCAAAAGCATTAAAATAAATATGTGCGGCATTCTGAATCCAGGTAACGCTTTTCAATAACAGAATACTTTAATAAATGCGATAAAGAAAATATTTTTTTTTTTTTCACTTTGCTGTACTTGGGTTCCTTGTGAATTTTCCTGATTTTTTAGTTCGATTTAAAATTAAGCAACAATAATATGTCAAAAAGAAAGAGCCACTTTAGTCATTTGCGCAGGTTCAAATCCTGGCGGTGACATGGATATTTGCGAGTGGTTCGGCACTCACTTTAAACTGTAGGTGGCAGGTCTGTTTAGCCCTCGTGTGCACAAGAGGACCGTAGAGCGGCAAACCAAACTAAACCTTAATTTATTTAGGGAGATCATACGTGTACTGTTTTTTCCCTTAAAAGGATTTATTATTAAATAAAATCAAATTCATTATAAATAGGATTCACGAAAACAGATTTCTTACAAAAAAATATTTTCACTTTTATTTGCTGTTAGTTATATGTAAAATGATTTAAATAATATGTTTTTTTTTTCAAATGGTTTAGTAATAAATGGTAAAATTAGAAATAGCAATGGCATTTTAAAAAAAATTACTAAAATTAAATTAAGTTAAAATTAAATTAAATTATAAAAAGGCCATTGACTAAAAAACAGGTTAAAATTTTTGTAGAAAATTATTTGTTGCTCTAATGCAGAGAAAGTTAATGCAATGCAATACAGAGAAAGTTAATATTTAGGCCATAAGCAAGGGCTGCACCGCTGTTACCCATTTAGCACTACCCAGGGGGCACATCTAGCTTTTAGAAAGGCTACGGACTATTGAATTTTATTTTATTTTCCTATTAGACCGGGACCTACAGTTTAAAGGGGATTCCGAACCACTACAAACATCCATGGCAATGTCGGGATTCGCACCAGAGCTCTAGCCACTCGGCCATCAGGTCCCTTAGAAAATTGTATAGCAATATACAATTGATGAAAATTTGTAAGAAGAGCTGCGCGGAAAAAGAAATTAATATCGAAAAAATACCGAAGGAAAGAAATGAAACCTTTTTTATTTAGCGTATGTTATATTTATCATTTTTATCCATAAAATATATGGGTATAATTTTGGGAAGAGTGGGTCAGTGATGCCTCTTTCAACGGTTCTTATTGAATAACTTTATTTTTTTATATTTTTTTCTCCAATTATTTTATCCGTTTATTTAAATTTTTGTCACGTGGTTTTTTTCAATTCTTACTATTAGCTCACACTCTCCCTATATATATCTTGTTCAAATTTTCGACCGTTCATAAAATACTTTGTATTCATCCACTCAAGTTCACAAATACATTTTTTTTTTTTAATTTGTAGTGGATGACACTGGATGTTAATACAGCTTTTTCAAACATTAATTCAGTAATTAATTTTAAATACTTTAAATAGAGTTTTAGCAGTTTGTAATGAAATTTGAAATCAACAGGCAGTAGCTCAATCGATAAAATGCAAGGATTTCAGTATTTTTCACATGCAGGTAAAGAATGCGAGTTCAATTCTTGCCAAAATTAAAATTAAATTTTTCTTTATTGACCTAAGTAGAAATTGACTTATTATTATTATTTTTTTTTTATATTACTTGTTTTTTAATAAAATCGTTTGGAATTCTATAGTTTTTATTTCGTCCGTCCTCATTCTTCCGTTTTGAAGGATAACTGACGAACATAATTTATCGGCTGAATGTGATTTATGGATGCTTTTTCTTTGTTTGCTTAAGACTGCTGTTGCGCATTTTGTTCTTACATTAAATACTTAATTTTATGGGTAGTCTGTATATAAGACCAGCCGAATAATTTTTTATCATGCGTGAACATGATGTTGTCCTGGTTAAGGGTCCGTGACGTTATCCGAAAATGAGGACCAAGCAAATAAAACTCCACTTCAAATTTGGGCGGAAAATGGTACTTCGGGCCCCTTAACTCTTGAAATGATTCATGAACAACGTTAGTCTTAAGGAATTTTCTGGAGAATTTGGCTTTTGTTTGAAGTGTTTTGTAGTAGGGTTTTGAATCACTTTTTATGTTTTGGGTTGTGATTTTAAACATTTGTATTTCCAATAGCTACAAATACTCGTAGTGAGTTGATTCAAGTTGATTCCTTCTTCTTGAAGTTTCGTATTTTAGCATTTTCCGATGCCTATTGAGCTGTATAGTACTTCTTATTATATTTGGAATACTTCATTTATGCCTAGAATTTTCAAACTTTGATATATTCTCATAGCTAATGAATGTGATAGTAATTCTTTTAAAATATGAAATACTTAATTCTTCATTTATGCCTATAACTTTGAAACTTTGTTATATATATTTTTGGGGGTATTGTATGTGATAACGTTGTTTGAAGAATTTGGAATACTTCATTCTTCATTTACGAACGATTAGAATTTTCAAACTTTGATGTATTCTTTTGGCTATTGAATGTGATAACGTTTCTTGTAGAATTGGGAATACTTCATTCGTCATTTACGATTAGAATTTTCAAACTTTGATATGTTATGTTGGTATTGTATGTGATAATGTTTCTTGTAGATTTTGGAATACTTAATTTTTTATTCACGACTGCATTTATCTTAATTTTGTATGTCCTTTTAGAATTCTATTTTTCATTCTTGAACAATTTATTCTTCATGAAGTTCTCGATCTATTCAACATTGCTATTTGAATCATGTGGCTATTTGAATTCGGCCATTCTTGTAATATTCCGATCAATTGCTTCATATATCTCGTGCATTAAACATTGGCACATTCCTGAGTTTATTCATCCATTCTCGAATGTTAACACGTGTAAGTTGAAATTTGCCGAGCGGATTTCAGCATTATTTTTTTTAATTATTTTTTTAAGCATGTTTTAACAAACACGCTTTATCCGCCAAATTGATTTAACCCACAATCACAAGCTTGAAAAATGTAAAATAAATATGCAATGAAAAATTGTAAAAGCATATATTTTCTTTCAAGAACTCAAAATTGAATAGTGTCACAACTTTTTCCCAGTGCGTTGAAAATTAAAGTAAACAGACATAAAAAAATTATAAACAACAATTTTGAAATAGTACAGAAAGTAATATCACGTTTCAGCGTAATAAGTTAGCTCATTAATTTTTTTCAAAAATGAGTGTTTAATAAAATGTTAGCACTATTTTTTAACTTAAAAAAAGTATGTATTAATAACATAAAAAGCAAATAAACTATTTTGTGTATATAAATATAGCTGCAGTTATATTTTAATATTAAATTTATTTATATTCAGATATTAAAATTAGTTAAATATAATTTTTAACATAATAAAAAATAAACTTTCTTTTAATTGAATTTTATTTTATTTTTCTTAAATTCACGACAAAATTACATAAAAAAATGTTTCAATGTTTTTGAAATTATAGAAAATAAAATATATGAACTCATTTTACAAATGAATAAATAAAACTGGTTCAAGAAAAGTTTAATAAATTAAACTGGTTTATTTCAAAATAGAAAAGGAGCTTTTATTTTTCTTTCAAAACTGCTTTTCTTCATGTAAAACCAAGATATAAAATAACTCGAACAATAAAAAAAATTTAAAAATAAATTAATTAATTAAAAATTGAAACAGCTGTTTTAACACTGTGCATGCAAAAATATGCTTTTCCTTCAAACATTTCTTTTAATTCCTGATTTTTGTTTTCAGTCATTTTGTTTCATTATTTGATATTGGGTGTGGATTAATGAATACCATTTTTTGAATTATGATGTAAGGACCTATAATGTATATATAAAAGGGGCGAGATGGCGGGATGGTCAGCGTTCTGGCGCTCTTTACCACAGATTTTGAGTTCGAGTTCCGGCGGTGCCATTGATATTTGTAATGGTTCGGAATCCACTTTAAACCGTAGGTCCCGGTCTCACATGGTCGTAGAGCGTTGCGGGGTGTATTGTTACTCCTCGTCCGTAGCTTATCTTCAAGCTACACGCATCTCCTACACGTAGTGCTAAGAGTGAGTAACGTCTGTGCAGCGCTTGCTTATAGCATAAAAGAAAATTGTCTAAGGGTTTGCCAGCTGCATTAGAACAAAACAAAAAATATATATATTATATTATATTAATACATACGCTATTATATTACATATACAGTTTTATTCGCTATTATATTCATATATATATAAATTCACTAACTATTATATTATATTGTATATCTACACTAACACTCATCAAATTAAAATATTGAATAACTAAAAAAATTTTATTAAACATATATTTAAGATTTGTTTAATATAAAAAAAAAAATATCTGCACTTTAATATCACAGAGAATTTTCTGTTAAAGCAGAAATAAATCGTCGATTTAAAATGGGGCATTTCTTAACTCAACATAGTTCCATAAACAGCTATTTCCTCGAATATATATATAATATCAAAAGTCAATAGTATTCAAGATTATTTTTAACATATACACTTAAACTTGTTTAAAAGATTTTCCTAAATTTGATTTGATTTTAAAATGAACGTTTTGATATAACCGGTTTTTACTTATGTTGTTGAACTGATTAACAGTTAAGGAAAAAAATGCTATTTAAATATTACTTCATTATAAAATATTATTTTTAATACACCAGTTTACTTCACTATAATATCCTTTTATATTCATATATACACTATTATATTATATTATATACACGTTTATAGTATATTATATTATATATAGGCCCGAATGGCCGAGTGACTAGCGCTCTGGCGCTCAGTAGCACAGGGTTCGAGTTCGAGTCCCGGCTGAGCCATGGATGCTTGTAGTGGTTCGGAATCCATTTTAAACCGTGGGTCTCTGTCTATGATGATCGTAGAGCGTTGCGGGGCTAGTGCTACTCCGCGTCCGTAGCTTATCTTCAAGTTACACGCACCTCCTGGGCAGTGCTAAGTGAGTAACGTCTGTGCAGTGCTTGTCTAAGGCATCCTACACAACTGTCTAAGTGTTTGCCATCTGCAATAGAACAAAACAAAAAACAAAACAAAAAAAAGGTTCAATATAGAATACTATTTCAATACACCAGTTTAATTCACTATTATATTACATTATATTATATATACAGTTTTATTCCCTATTATATATATATTAACTCGTTAACTATTATATTATATTCTATAACTACACCAACACTCATCAAATTAAACTATTGATGTTTACTGAAAACATTTTATTATATTATTATTATTTTCATATATTATTATTTTACTATTATATTATATTCATATACACTGTTATATTTATTATATTCATATATACACTATTATGTTATATTATATATAAAGTTTATATTGGGGTTTATATTGTGTTTGTATAGTATTATATAGTTTATACAGTGTTTGTTTTTATAAGTATATAAAGTTTTAGTCACTATTATATATATATATTAACTTCGCTAACTATTATACTAAGCTATATAACTACACTGATACTCATCCAATTAAAATATGGAATAACTAAAAACATTTTATTAAACAAATATTTAGGATTCGTTTAATTTAAAAAAAAAAAAAAAAAAAGATCTGCAGTTTAATATTGAAGACAATTTTTGTGTTAAAACAGAAATAATTCATCGAATTAAATAATGGGACATTTCTTAACTCGAAGTAGTTCCATAAACAGTTATTTCGTAGAAATTCCAACTGCAATAGATGTATCACTAGAAGCTAGCTGTAAGGGAAATGATTTCTTAAAGCGAGAGCTTTGGATCGAGGCGGTTCCTCTTGGCGCCAAACGTCGGCGACTGTGGCAACCCTGCGCCAATGGGCCGTGCAGCCTTTCGAGGAGCGTCAGTTGGTAGTTTGACCTCGAGGACGGCGAGGAACGACGTCACGGCATCGTCCGCAAGGAGTTCAACCACTGGAACGGAAAATGAAAACAAATTGTGCGCATCTAAACACCCTCTGTTCTTGCGGGAGGTTGACAGCGCGTGCCTGAATCAGATAATTCTGTCTGTTCTTTTCGGCGTGGTTCGCGAAAAGCGTCGTCTTCCGACAACATAGGCCTGCCCTCCGAAAGACCTGTTGCTTCGAGTCCGCTGGAATGTTGCTTTCACCACTCCGAGAGGGGCCTGCTGTGCGCGAGGGGAAGTCACTGCCTCTGCTGTGACTCTCTCTCTTCTTGTTTTGCTTCGACACAGTGAGTGTGTGATACTTCATCAGTGTGATATCCGCCTTTTATTTAACCATCACCTTCCTTTGGATTTACTAAGAAATATAAAAGAAGAAGAGAAAAAAAAATGTTTACCGTGAGTGTTTGTTTACATGTTATTATTTCACTTACCGCAAGTGAAAAGTGCTTTTTCACGGATTAAATCGACTTGGATATTATTTGTTGTAAAAAAGAATGTCGCTCGTCCGCCAAGCGGGGTAAGTGCCTTTTTGTTTTGCTTGCTTGTTGATTTTTTTTTTTTTTTTTTTATACTTCCATTAACTTTTTTTATTGCATGCATCGGGGCATGATTTCAAAAACTGTTTGATATGCTCGACTCATTGGAGACTTGCTTCAGTTGTGACTGTGGTTTGAGAAAGATTTTGAGGTTGCGGCAAAACAAAGCCAAAGTGAAGTGGTGTCCGCCCAGGACTCGATTCCGGACCCAGTTCCGGTTCCAGATGACCACAAACGCCACTCTAGTGTTTCTGACCCTGCTGTTGTTTCTCGTGCGCTATACGCGAGGCCAGGGCCCGGGGCCCCTAGCGCTGGGGTTGACTATGAGATCACGCGAGGCGGACATGCGGGTGCAATTCGAAGTAGAGGAGGGACAGCCCCCAGGCACGGTTGTGGGGACCATCCCCACAAAACCGAACTTCACCTATCGGTTCAACGAACGTCCCCCGGAGTTCGTGCTGAACGGCACCTCCGGGGTGATCACGACAGCCATGGAGATCGACAGAGAGGTGCTGCCCAGTGAAAGATTCGATCTCATTATCCTGAGCAGCCAGCCCACCTACCCTCTCGAGGTACGAATCGTCATTCTCGACATCAACGACAACCCCCCTTACTTCCCCGAGCCCAGCATCGAGGTGTCCTTCTCGGAGAGTGCCAACATTGGCACCCGTGTCATCCTGGATACTGCCACTGATAAAGATGTAGGGATCAACGATGTCACCACTGATTACAAAATAGTGTCGGGAAACGACGAAGGTAAATTTAGGCTGGTCGTGACCACCAATCCCAGCGGTGAGACGCCCTACTTGCACCTAGAAACAACCGGTCGGCTAGACAGGGAAACCAGATCCTTCTATCAGTTGAATATTTCTGCCCAAGACGGAGGAACTCCTCCGCGACTTGGTTATTTACTGGTGAATGTGACTATTTTAGACGTCAACGACAATCCGCCCATCTTCGACCACAGCGACTACTCTGTGAGCTTGAACGAAAGTGTACCACCCGGCACTAGTGTTCTGCAAGTTCGCGGAACAGATAACGATATCGGAGACAATGCCAGAATAATTTATTTCCTCAGTGACACCGAGAGCCAGTTTACCGTCGATCCACTTACTGGTGTGATTTCCACCCTTGAGATTCTCAAGTGCCAACAGAACTGCCCCTCCCAAGGCAAGTGTTCGAAGAGCTGCGTTTTTACTGTGTATGCCAGAGATCACGGATCTCCCCGACAAGATGGTAGAGCTTACGTCACTGTAAACCTCCTAGATGCAAACGACCATGACCCTAGCATTCGATTTAGATTCTTTCCTTCGACAGCCAGTTACGCCACTGTTGATGAAAATGCACAGAATGGATCCGTGGTGGCCGCAGTCAGCGTCATTGATTTGGACGAAGGTCCCAATGGTGAAACTTGGGTCGAAATTCAAGGAGGGAACGAGTTAGGTCATTTTCGACTCGAGTCCACACCCAGCTTTGACATTGTGAGAGTGAATGGCATACTTGACCGCGAACAGATAAGCAAATACAATCTGACCATCACAGCCACAGATCGAGGCATTCCACCCAGAAGTTCCACGGCATTTCTCATAATACATGTGAATGACGTGAACGACCACGAACCCATATTCGAAAAAAACGAGTATTCGGCTGTCCTTGCAGAAACGGTACAGGTAGGCACTTACGTCGCCGGCATAAGTGCCACTGATGAAGATACTGGTGTCAATTCTGACATCTATTATGCCATTGTATCTGGTAACGATAGACGGTGGTTTGACATTGACGTTCACACTGGCTTAGTCACAACATCTGACTCCCTCAACCGTGAAGACCAAGATTATGTAGAGCTTAAAATTTCTGCCAGAGATGGAGGGCCTAATCCAAGATGGACCTACACTTACTTGAGAATACAAATTCTTGATCAAAATGATGAAGCTCCGTCGTTTGCCGAAGATATAATGAATGTCACTCTGATTGAAAGCTCTCCTCCTAATTCTTTGGTTGCTGTAGTTACTGCGGTAGATAATGATTTAGGTACTAACGGTAGCGTGGAATATTTCTTCCATCCAGACGTTGAACGGTTGTATCCAAACAAATTCCTCCTGGATTTAACGTATGGTAGGTTAACTCTCAGAGAACAGGTAGATAGGGAAGAGATAGAAGTTTACAACATTCCAATAATAGCAAGAGATCAGGGAACTCCTTCTTTATCTTCTACCGCCACTGTTCGTATCACTATTCTCGATGTCAATGATAACAAACCTTACTTCTATCCCAAGCAATATTTTTACACCTTGCATTCTTCAGATATGGCAGGAACTGCTGTTGCTAAGCTGTCGGCGATTGATGCTGACATAGGAAAAAATGCTGAGTTGGCATTTACTTTGGTAAGCGGAGGCGAAGGGAACTTTGAGGTGGATAAGGAGACCGGCATAGTTAAAACTAAAACTCACTTCACCAAGAAAAGAGAAATTTCTAAGTATGAAATGATTGTAGCAGTTCACAACCCAAACGACAGGACAATGTCCGACGAGGCTGTTGTACTAGTGTACATAGGCGATGCCCAGCACAGAACCATACAATTCAGTCAAAGCAAAGGTTATAACTTTGTGATTGAGGAAGATATGAGCAGTTCTGAATCCGGAATAGGAAGAGAGGTTGGTAGAGTTTCTGTTAAAAGTAGGTCTATGAGATCTGGTGTGAAATATTCCATTGTTGATGGGGATCAAGATGAATGGTTTCACGTTGAGGACACCCTAGGGATTATCAACACAGTCTGTTCCATAGATCGCGAAGTTCATTCCAGATTCAGCCTCCAAGTTGTTGCTTATGATTTTCTAGGGTTTACTAGAACTACTGTCAATATAACTGTAACCGATCTTAACGACTTTCCTCCCACTTTCGAACATCCAACTGGAGCCATAGAAGTCATGGAAGATTGGCCTGTTGGCCACGAAGTTTATCTCGTGAAAGCATTCGATAAAGATGTCGGTCCGAATGGTAGAATAGAATACTCTCTGTCTGCCCAATCTCATAACACTTTCTATATCGATAAAATGTCTGGCATGATCTGCTTGAATCGACCGGTTCGATTCGAAGTTGGGAGTGAATACGAAGTCACTGTCACTGCACGCGATCTAGGAATTCCTTCTCTGTACTCGAAATTGGATCTCACCATTTTGATTCATGATGTGAACGATAGAACGCCGGTATTCGATCACGTGGCGTACGAAACATCTCTATTAGAATCAGTTCCTGTGAATGACAGATTCTTTCTCTTACGCGCAACTGATGCCGATTTCGGAATCAACCGACAATTGACGTACGCCATAACGGCAGGTAACGACGAGAACAGATTCGGCATTTTTCCGGATGGCTACCTATACGTGAAGAGACCACTAGATCGTGAAAAGAGAGACTTTTACTCTCTCACAGTGGCTGCTCAAGATAATGGCAGGGAGTCTCGCAGCTCTTCCGTTAGCATAGTGATACACATAATCGATGAGAATGACAACAGCCCGACTTTTGATAACAAAACTTTCCAGTTTTACATTGCTGAGAACGAACCTCCCGATACGTACGTGGGACGATTATCGGCGGAAGATTTGGACAAAGGTCGTAATGCTGAGCTGACTTATACAATTACTAATACTCAAACGGACTTCATGATTAATCCTAAAACTGGCTTTATTCGAACACTTCGTTATTTTGATCGTGAGCAAATTGTGGAAGCATCTGGTCATGATTATTTGATTATGGATGCGGTTGTGATGGATGGAAGTGCTAGGTTAAAAGACGAAGCTAAGGTCACGGTACATATTACGGATGTCAATGATAATGCCCCTCAGTTTGTCCGCTCTTCTTACCATGCTGCCATATCGGAAGGATCACCATTGGGTACTCAGGTTATAAGAATAGCTGCTGTGGATGCAGATGATGGCATTAATGGCAACATTCAATATTCCATTGTTAAAGGAAATGGTGGGAGTGTTTTCTTTATTGATGACATTACAGGCCAAATCACAGTTTCGAAACCATTGGACAGGGAAACCACTGCTCATTATATTTTGACAGTCATGGCTCGCGATTTGGGTGAAGATATATCACATAATACAACAGCTCTTGTCAGTATTGATGTACTCGATGAGAACGATAACGTGCCTCGATTTGATAATGCAACCACAAAGTTGATTAATATCAGTGAGAATGCAATAGTTGGTTCCAGAATTTTTACATTTTCTGCTTCTGATAGTGATTTGGGTGTCAATGCTGAAATAACATTCTCAGTGGCTTCAGGTAACTTCAAAGAAACATTCAGGATCGACGGACCATCTGGCTCTCTTTATCTTGCTAGGCCACTGGATTATGAAGACAAAAATAATTACATTTTAAATGTTTCTGCCAGCGACGGTGGTACTCCAAAATTAACCACAACTATCAAGGTCGTGATTAAGATCCTTGATGTGAATGACAATGCTCCTCGATTTTCCAGTACGGCTGTTGTTCGACAAATAGAAGAAAGCATACCTCCCAATACCCCTGTCGTAACTTTAACAGCTCAAGATCGAGATTCAGGTGTGAATGGAAAAATTCTCTTTAACATCTCACATCAAGATCCACCAGGTAATCATTTCGCCATGCAACCTGAAACTGGTGTCCTGTACACCACCAAAGTGATCGACCGTGAATACAGCGATACTTTTCGACTAACAGTTGTCGCTACAGACCAGGCAGAAGATCCATCCATGCGATTGTCAGTAGAGAAGACAGTGACAATCATTGTGGAAGACATCAATGACAACGCCCCAACCTTCGTTTCAATGGATGCTGGTGTGTTGCCTGCAGGCATGGAGAAAGGCTACAAGATCATGACCTTGTCTGCTAGTGACCCCGATGCCAACAACAATGGCATGGTGACCTACGAATTGGAAGGTGGTGACTCGGCTCTCTTCAGCTTGGACAGACTGTCGGGTGACTTGTATACCTCTCGTGCTATAGACAGATTAGCAGTGTCCTATACCCTCACGGTGAAAGCAACTGATCAGGCTGTTATATCAGCTCGCAAATCGTCCAGGAGCAAAGTGACCATCATTGGTACTTTGAGGAACAGTGATGGACCTGTGTTTGAGTCTTCAGAGTATACTGGCTCAGTGCTGGAGAACAAGCCAGTAGGTACCAGTGTGTTGAGTGTGCGCGCTCAGTATCCTCATGGTGAAAGCGAGAGACAAGTGGAATATTTTTTGACTGCTGTGACCAATGTCGCTGGTGTGTCTCAGAGCAGAGTGTTTGCCATCAATCGTTTCAGTGGAGTCATCTCAACGGCATCAGTGCTCGACAGAGAGGGAGGAGCAAGAGTGTTCCACCTGGATGTTTATGCAGTGGACACGGTGGCCCAGAGTCCCAAAACTTCAAAAGCCAAGGTGAGTTTTTTTCCCATCTTCTTTTAGTAATCTGTAATTTAAATATTTCAGCTTTCAAAATAATTTTTAACAGTCGTTTTGCACTATAGATATCAGTTTTTTTTTTCACATGTTGAAAATATGATTAATTTTCTGTTCTTTCATTACTCATAAGGGGTGGTTTTATTTTTTACAGCATTTACTTAACGATTTTATTGTATCTGAAATGTCTAAATTTGTTATTTCCAAAAATTAAGAAAATACGTTTAAGATTCATTAAAACTTTCAAATCACTAAATGGCAGTAAAGAAAACCTTTTTAATCTTTGTTTTTAATTTAACTGAGAGCTCATTTATTAGATAGAACATTTGCTTTATTTGAAAGAAATTCTGTAACATCCTTATTATAATTTATTAAAGAAATCCTCAATGTCTAGTTAAAATTGGTGTATTTTAATTTTCTGATTGTAGTTATGATATATATTAGATGAATTCAAAATTCTAAAATAATAAATAGGTATCTATTTCCAACCAACTAATTTTAGAATCATCATTTCTATCTTTTGTTTCAAACTTTTTCTGATTGTTATGTTATATTTTAAATGAATTCAAAACTCTAAAATAATAAATGGGTATCTATTTCCAACCAACTAAATTTAGAATCATCAATTCCAATATCTCTTGTTTCAAATTTTTTTATTGCTATTGGGTGAAAAGTAATTATATATAATCTTGAAGAAATTAATTTTTTTTCAATGCAATCCATAAGGTTAACCTAAATAGATGCATTATAAAATGATTACATTTTTACTACCACTACATTTTTTTATTAAGTCTTAAAGCTATTTAAGAACAAACGCATCAAAATATGTTACACAGATTCATTTATTATTAGAGAATAAATATAACCGCTGAAATTTTTATCAATAAAAATAGAATACAGGTAGCAAATCATATTTCAGTTACAGAAATTAAATGAAACTTTTATCTGTGAAAGTTACAAATAACTAACTTAACATTTTAAAGATATTTAAAGTAACATTTTTACCATTAGTAACAATTAAATGTAATAATAATTGATATTTCGATAGTGTGACTTATTTTTCTCCCAATTTTTTTTGGAGTGTATAATTTATATTAAAAAAGGAAAGATAAAATGAATTCCAAAATCTTTTTAAATAAACAAGAACAAGTTTTTATTTCTATTAACTAATTCTTTTTTTGTCATTAGTTTGTTTTTATAAAGTTTATCTTACTTTTTTATTTTCAGTTGTCATTAAAATTCCCTACCTCCCAAATTGTTTTCTATTGTTTGTATTGCAATAATTAATTGTTAGAAATTTAAAAAAAATAATTACTTGAGATGGTTCCACATTTATATACATATATATATGTATATATATATATAATTATACGGAAAAAAAATTTTACCTTTTGAACAAAAAATTTAATTAAAAAAGGCAGTTTTTTTAAACCTAACAAATTTTGTGCTGTGGAACATTTAAGGATTACTACTTTTACAAGTATTTTTTCGTCTTTTAGAACTAGACATATTTTTTAAGATTCACCGGCATTTTATACCAAACTATTTCAGAAAGAATGAAAAATATGCATTCAAATTATTGATTTCGATTTGACTTCAAAAAAATCGAAACTTAATTTTAATTTAAAATCTAAGTGAATTCTTACTGGAATGCATTCTTTTTATTTTTAATTCAGTTATTCGGTTCAATAACCTATGCAGAAATATATCGTATATTGCTTTTTTCTTTTTTTTTCTTTAAATAGATGGGAAAAAAAGCCATAATAGGATTTTATTCCAAATATTTATAAGTTCCCATGTTTGTTTGTTTTTTTCTTTTTTTGTAAGTTTTCAATAAATAAAAATTACAAATAATTATTAATCTTGCATATATATATATAATGACCCATATTTTATTATAAGTTTTAATGAATCTACATAATGCAATAAGTTTTAAAATATGCTGTTACTTTTACTGCATCATTTATTTAACAAAAAACATCTTCAATTTTTTATATACTGTACAAAAATGTAAAAATGGCTTACAAAATCTTCAAAACCACTATCTAATGTTTCAAATCATCCAAAGTATTATGCGAATAATTCTTGAGTAAAGGTAAAACGTATTGCATATACACAATAAGAAAGTATTAATGCAGTATGCAACATAGTGCACATACAACATACTGGTAAGGTACTACAGGGTATAATATAAATAAGTAAACAGATAAGTAGTTCCATGTTAGCTTACAACATAGTGCACATACACAACAAGAATAGAGTGTGATGAGTTTATAAGAAATGTTGGATATTTTCAACATTTGTTTTTAGGTGAAATGATTCTAAAAATAATTCTATTTTCTATCGAATAATTCATTCTAGCTGTTTAGTTCTTAACTTCTTGTGATTTATTAAAAAAATTATAAACTAATTTAATGTTAGTGACTCGAATGGTTTACTCTGTTTTATGTTTTTGTAGTTTTAAACGAAATTTTGAAATGTTTCAAAGCTTTTTGCATGACAGTATATTTATAATGATTGAAAATTATATTTAAAAAAAAATTATTCCAAATGGCAATGGAAATTTTTTAACATAACAAAGCAATATATTCTTACATGATTAATACATTTATATAGTTTTTTTTTTTTTTTTTTACATCTATTAAAAAAAAAATAGTTGAAAATAAAATTTGAACTTTACTTATAATGGTTCAATTTATAAAAAAAACACATGGATTAATTTTTGAACATTGTTTAATATGAGCAAAGATTAAATGAATGTCATTGCAACTTGATATTTGGACTTATTTTAGTGTTTAATAGCTAAGTTGAGAAATAGTCGAGGAAAATAAAATTTGATGACTAACATAAAGCTTTACTTTTAATGGTTCAATATGTACAAAAACACATAAAGGTTAATTAATTTTTGAAAATTGTTTAATAGGAACAAAGATTAAATGAATGCCATTGCAACTTAATTTTTAGACATCTTTTACTGTTTAAGAACATTTATGATGAAGATCTTTAGTTTACCAAGAGTTATTGCTGTGATAATTGTAGGGTTATAAGTAAAAAATTAAACAATCATATACATTTAAGTTTATTTTAATGTAGCGTTATAATATATCAATGTTTTTCTTACATTTTTATGTTGTTCAGGTCACAAGATAATAAATGAGATGAGACTACAAATTTTTTGAATAACTAAAGACTATCCTAATTATTTTGAGATTATTAAAGTTTATTTATCTATAAATATATTAATAAATTGATAAAAATCTATTAAAAATTGACCATGTCATTAAAAAAATCCAAGGATTTCATTTATTTAAAATTTATCGATATAACATCATTATTTGAAAACTATTCATTATTCATTTCAAACTATTCATTTATTGGAGGAAAAAAAAATCTGAAATACATTTCTTGCTGAATTATATATAAAATATGAAAACTTTATGTTATTTTTAAGATATTCCAGCTTCTTTTAGTCAAGTTAAAAGTAATTCTACAGTTTTTCTTGCGAAATTTTTAAAATTAATTTTCTTAGATTATTATACTATATTTTTTAATTATCTAATTGTTTTGAATTAAAAAATACATACTGAAATAAAATGAAACTATTATTAATATAAAAATATTTTTAAAAAAATGGGCTACAATGCATGATTTCATAAATAACTTTAATTAATGCTACTTCAAACATACAAGGCGAACCATTTTAACCCTATCATGTTATTTATATATAACTTTTTAATAAGTGTCAACAAAACTGTTTTATCTCAGCAAATTTTGTGAAATCCCACCATTAGCTTGTTTATAAAATAATAACAATAACTCATCGCTCCTTATCAAAAAACGGGTTTTCATTCCACAAAAACCAGACTTAATAAGATTTTCAAAAGAAAAATATGTTAATGCTTTATGAGTGCTATTTTTTTTTTAATAATTTATTTCTTATGATTTTGATAAAAAAAAATTCACGACTCTTTCTACTTGACTTACAAAAATAGCAAAATATACAATTAGTGAAAACGAAATAGTTCTGTAAAAAATAATCCTTCTTATGTGGAAATTCACTTCAATCTTTTCATACATTTAAATGCGTCGAATAAAAAAAATTTAAAATTTCAAAAATTTTTAATTAATAATTTTATTACATTCTGTTTAAATGTCACTGCATTATAAGCGTCAGGTTTTATTTTAACCATTTATAATTAAAGATTTAAGATTAAAAGATTTTCGAACTTTAGATTAACTTTAGAATTCGAGATTTTAGAACTTTGGATTTAGAAAAATTAACGATTTTTTATTTAACCATTAATGATTTGATATCTGAATTTGCTGGCTATTTTGATCTAAATGTTGTTTTATATGTGTATATATAAAGATAGTAAAATTTTCTTTTCCACAAAATAAACCTAATTTAAAATTATAAATTTTCTCTTAACAATTATAATCAATTAAATATTTAAATGCAGTTATTTTATTCAGATTATACAACAAAATTGCTAGTAATTTATTATTGAGTAGTAAATTTTCAATATCTTCCTTACAACTGCAGTTTTAATTATGCGATATTCATATTTGTAAAAGAAAAGTAAAACTTAAATATATTTTATTCTATTCATTTAATGATTCTACTAATTATGGTGCTTTGTTTCTTTTTTAAGGAATTAAATCATTTCTTAAAAACAGTATTAACAGTAAAACTTAAATATATTTTATTCTATTCATTTAATAATTCCATTCATTATGGTGCATTGATTTTTTAAGGAATTAAATCATTTCTTAAAAACAGTATTTTGAATTGTTCCTTGAAATAATTCCATGCAAATCATAATATAATGTTGTTTTAAAATTTATACTTAAATTTTATATTTTTGTTACAAAATTATAAGTTTATTTCTTAAAATTATGTATTTCTATGAATTATGAAGAATATCATTTTAATGAGACTCATATATATATATTTAATAAAAGACAAAAACAAGATTGCTAACTTTTAAACAAAATTTTAAACTTTTTTTTTTCCCTAAATGTTTTACTTGTTATAAAACGATAAGAAATACCTTTTGTAGAATTTTACAGTTTTTATTGCTCTTTATTGTAAAAATTCTTCATGTCCATAAAGAAACACAAAAGATGTGATGTTCAACTTTTCTTTGAGCTCTAATGAAACCGTAACAGTGATCAATTCTGTAGGTTTGGATTTTAAAAAAAGGCTTGAATCAAAGAAATGA
This sequence comes from Caerostris darwini, assembly GCA_021605075.1. Classification (NCBI taxonomy): domain Eukaryota; kingdom Metazoa; phylum Arthropoda; class Arachnida; order Araneae; family Araneidae; genus Caerostris; species Caerostris darwini. The sequence goes on from BPLQ01014930.1 coordinate 276,741, forward strand.
CAGCGAGTTCAAATATGGTACAACAAAGCAATTGATGAATAAAAATAAGTTGCATGCACCTATTTCGTATACCTATATATACCTATTTCGTATACCTATATATACCTATTTCGTATACACCTTTTCGTATACCTATTTACGTGCGCCTATTTCGTATACTAGATATTTCAAAAAATTATTCATATACCATATACCTATACATATCAGATATCTCAAAAAAATATTCATATACTGCATACCTATATATACACCAGGAATTTCAAAATAATATTCATATGCCTATACCTATATAACTAGTTATTTAAAAAAAAAAATCATATACCTATACCTATATGGCTGTGGATTTTAATGAAAAGCTTGAATCAAAGAAATGACAGCAAGTTCTAATATGGCATAACAAAACAAATGATGGATAAAAATAATTTGCGAGTACCTATTTCATATGCTTACATCTATATATACTAGATTTCAAAAAAAGAATATTCATATACCATATATATATATACACACACACACACTCTAGATATTTCATATACCTATTTCTACCATTTTTTCGTCAAACGAATTGTTAGCGTCACGAAGGTGTCAAAATTGTAAAATCTTCCAACCCAGAGAGATAAGCGGCATCATAGCGCAGCTTTCTGCCATGCTTTGCAGTTGGGTTTGTTCTTGGAATCGGTGTCATGTGTATCCACCTGTACAGCAGCGAATTCGTGGGATGTTAAGAAAAGAAAAAAAAAAAATTGTACCTAAACGAAAAGGAACCTAAAGCGAAATTGTGCAATCAGTGTTCTTGCTGAATTTTGTTCTTTGTTTAGCACAATCGAACCTGGTTCAAAGCCTTACAAGTATCAAATTTTTTTCCAATAAAACATGCATTGTAGATTTCTCTCACATTTTGCTCAAAATAGCTGCTTAAAAAAAACCATCGTTATTTGTACACTGTTGAGCGAAATTATAATATAGTATTATTTCTGTATCATCTTCATTTTAAAAGTTGTTGTTGTTGAAAAAAAGATAGAAATGATTCTGCTTTTGTTTTGTTGTATATACGAAACAGGTATACGCAAATTATTTTTAGCCATCATTTGTTTTCTAATGCCAGATTAGAAGCTATCATTTCTTTGATTCAAACCTTTTTTTTAAATCCAAAGCTAAATTTATAGGTATATGGTATACAAATATTTTTTGAAATATCTAGTATGTATAGGTATATGGTATACGAATATTTTTTGAAATATCTAGTATATATAGGTATAGATATATGAAGTAGGTACACGCAAATTATTTTTATCTATCGTTTATTTTGTTATGAAGAAGTTATTAGAACTTGCAATCATTTCTTTGATTCAAGCCTTTTATTAAAATCCAAAACTATAGAATTGATCACTTTAAAGTTTCATTAAAGCCCAAAACAAAAGTTGAACATCACATCTTTGTGTTTTCATAAAGAGCGATAAAAACTATAAAATTCTACAAAAATCATTTCTTATAATCAGCATGCTGATTGAAAGATATTTAAATGAAAGTTTTTAAAAAAAGTAAACGAGCAAAAAATAAATAATAATAATTTAACATATTTTAAAGTTGTTAAGTGCTATTATTAAGCCTAATATGCCAGATAGCATTCAGCGCTTTATAATAGTCGTTTATGAAATATTTTATTTCACTTTCGTTTCTTTAATCCACATTATAATATTTTTGATGAAAAATTGGATATATATACAATTTTGTTCTTTGTTTAGCACAATTGAAAAATCTAGTTGAAAGCCTTACAAGTATCAAAATTTTTTCAGTGAAATTTATATTGTAGATTTCTCTGACATTTTGCACAAAACTGGGGGCATAAAAGTCATCGTTATTTGTACACTGTCGAGCGAAATTATAATATAGTATTATCGCTGTATCATCTTCATTTTAAAAGTTGTTATTGAAAAAAAGACAAAAATGATTCTGTTTTTTTTTTTTATTTTGTTGTATATACGAAATACGTACGCCAACTTATTGTTATTCATTGTTTGTTTTGCTATTTCGTATTATAACTTGCTACTTTTTTCATTTTTTTTTATTCAAGCATTTTGTAGTAATTCAAATTTTGTTCCATTTCCTCATTTAGTTTGCCGCAAAGCTCTAGCATTTATCACTTTCACTGTTTCAATGTTATATTAAAGCTAAAAAAAAAAAAAGCAGATTTGTCATATCACTGTTAAATTACGTACAAAAAGATGAATTATAATATAGTATCATCTTTATTTTAAAAGGTGTTATTGGAAAAAAAAGACAAAAATGATTCTGTTTTTGTTGTATATATGAAATAGGTACACGTAAAATTATTTTCATCCATCATTTGCTTTGTTATGCCATATTAGAACTTGCTATCATTTCTTTGATTCGAGCCTTATATTAAAATCCAAAGCTATAGAATTGATAACTTTTACGGTTTTATTAAAGCTCGAAGAAAAGTTGAACGTCACATGTTTGTGTTTCTTTTATAAAGAGCGATAAAAACTGTAAAATTCTACAAAAATTTTTTATAATCAGCATGGCTGAATGAAAGATATTTAAATTCATTTTTTTTTTAAAGTAAACGAGCAAAGAATAAATAAATAATAATAATAATGTAACATATTTTAATGTTATTAAGTACTATTATTAAGCCTAATATGTCCGCTTTATAATAGTCGTTTATGAAATATTTTATTTCACTTTCGTTTTTACAATCCACATTATAATATTTCTAATTCAAAACACTGGATATATATAGCACGATAGAAAAACCTAGTTCAAAGCTCTACAAGTATCAAAATTTTTCTAGTAAAATATGTATTGTAGAATTCTCTGACATTTTGCTCAAAACGGGGCATAAAAACCATCGTTATTTGTACACTGCTATCGCTGTATTATCTTCATTTTAAAAGTTGTCGTTGAATAAAAGACAAAATGATTCTGTTTTTTTATTTTGTTGTATATACGAAATACGTAGACGCAACTTATTTTTATTCATTGTTTGTTTTGTTATTTCGTATTATAAGTTGCTACTTTTTATTTATTTTTTTATTCAAGCATTTTGTAGTAATCCAAATTTTGATCTATCTCATCTTTAGTTTGCCCCAAAGTTCTAGCATTTATCACTTTCACTATTTTATTAAAGCTCAAAGAAAAACAGATTTGTCAGACTGTTAAATTGTGTACAAAAAGATGAATTATAATATAGTATCATCATTTCAAGATCATCAATCAATATCAATATAGTATTATCATCATTAGAATTATAATATAGTATCATCATCATTTATTTTAAAAGTTGTCTTTGAAAAAGAAGACAAAAATGATTCTGATGTTGTTCTGTTGTATATATGAAATAGATACACGTAAAACTTTTATCCATCACTTGTTTTGTTATGCCACATTAGAACTTGCTGTCATTTCTTTGATTCAAGACTTGTATTAAAATCCAAAGTTATAGAATTGATCACTTTTACTGTTTTATTAAAGCTCAAAGAATTGTCGATATCACACCTTTATATTTTTTTTTGTGGGCACGAAGAATTTTTACAATAAAGTGCAATGAAAATTGTAAATTTTTACCAAAAGCAGTTTGCAATATTTTATATATTATCTTTCATTTCATGTTGTTATTTGAGATTCTGATATTTAAATTGAAAGTCCAATTTTACAAATTTTAAAACATACAGAAAACTTTGTTGTCAATATTTTGTCACAAATTGATATTTCTATTGCACTTTTGAAGTGCAGGTGATAGTGCGCTTAGTGAGAAATGAGAATATCTCGATTTAGGTTACCTATTTGTGCACAAAGCTACGCATCCTACAAATTTTTTTTTTTTCGTGATTTTCAACCGCTATTCTACTTAAGTGAATGATAGATATATATAAATATATACAAATAGCAAATTTTGTGAAATTTTATTTATTTACTCAAGAGTAGTTTATTTACTAAATGCTAGACAGAATACTAGTAAATGATGCACTTTTGCGGTTTTATTAAAGCTCAAAGAAATGTTGAACATCACATCTTTGTTTCTTTATAGACATGGAGAATTTTTACAATGAACAATGAAAATTGTAAAATTCTATAAAAAGCAGTTTGTAATCTTTCATTTAATGTCGTTATTTGAGATTTTGAAGTTGAAATTGAACTTTATTTTGTCGCAAATTAATATTTTCCTTGCACTTCAAAAGTGCAGGTGAGAGTGTTCTTAGTGAGAAATGAGAAAATCTCGATTTGTACTACATATTTCTGCACAAAGTTATGAACCTTACAAATTTTTTTCGTGATTTTTAACCACTATTCTACTTAAACGAATGATAGATGCGAATAGTTAATTTTTTAAATTTTAATTATTTATTTATTTATTTACTCAAGAGTAGTTTATCTACCAAATGACAGACGGAATACTAGTAAATGATGCTATCTTAATCCCTTTTATTAAAGCTCACATAAATTTTGAACGTCACATCTTTATGTTTCTAATATACGAACATGGACAATTTTTACAATAGAGTGCAATGTAAATTGTAGAGTTCTCCAAAAAGCAGTTTGTAATCTTTCCTATAATGTCTTTCATTCAATGTCGTTATTTGAGATTCTGAAATTTAAATTGAACTTTTATTTTGTGGCAAATTAATATTTCTCTTGCACTTCAAAAATTGCAAATAATAGTGTGGTGAATCCTATACATATTTTTCGTGATTTTCAACCATATGATAAATGTATGCAAATAGTACATTTTTTAAATTTTATTTATTTATTTACTCAAGAGTAGTCTATCTACCAAATGACAGACAGAATACTAGCAAATGATGCTATCGCAACCACTGCTTATTCCAATTTTTCATTACAAATATTATAATGGGGATTGTAGAAACGAAAGTGAAATAAAATATTGCATAATTATCTATTATAAAACGCAGGATGCTATCTGGCATATTAAGCTCACCGATACTATTTAATAACATTAAAATATATTAAATTAATATTATTTATTTACTTTTTTTAAAAACTTCAATTTAAATATCTTTCGTTGAGCCATGCGGATTATATGAAAGATAAAAAATGCTTTTTGTTGAATTTTACAGTTTTTATTGCTCTTTATTGTAAAAATTCTTAATGTCCGTAAAGAAACGAGCACAACGATGTGATGTTCAACTTTCTTTGAGCTTTAATAAAACCGTGAAAGTGATCAATTCTATAGCTTTGGATTTTAATATAAGGCTTGAATCAAAGAAATGATAAGTTCTAATATGGCATAACAAAACAAGTGATGGATGAAAATAATTTGCGTGTACCTATTTCATATGTACAACAAAACAAGATCAGAATCATTTTTGTCTTCTTTTTCAATAACAACTTTTAAAATGAAGATGATACTATATTACAATTCATCTTTTTGTAGATAATTTAACAAGAGATATGACACATCTGCTTTCTTACAAAGATGATAATTCTATAAATTCAGTGAAAATTATAAATAAATGTTAACAAAAAGAAAGAAACTGATAACAGTAAAAAGTTTTCTACTTTATTGTGAATTTTTCCATGGAGCTTATTATTTTCCTGTTACATAAAATTCGAATTTTCAGTTGTGGAATTCAGATTTTATGTGATCGAGTTATTTCTCGAGGAATTTTTCTTTTTTTCCCAATTGACTCAATTGGGAAAAAAATTGATATAAGACAGAAAAATATGTTTTTATCTATACTTTTATTACAAGAACAAGACTCGAAATTTAAAATATAATGTAAAATAAAGCTTTATTTTTATGTGAACTTTGGGGTTTGTATTATGGAAATCTTTTAACGTTTTTGAAATGCTTGAAAAGTTTATGCAGTTCGCGGGTTCTTGATTACTTTGTTAGTTAATAAAATGAAAATTCTCATTATAAATAAATAAATATTTGGAAATCCATTTTTGAAAGCAGTTAGTGTTTAGAGAAATAAAAATAAAATAAACATAGAAATAAACATAAACATAATAAACAAAAAACAACATAAAAATAAAAAATAAACACAGGAAACAAAACAATTAGGGGAAAAAAAAAGCTTTTTTGTGTAACATTAATGCTTTGAAATAGTTATTTTTGTTTATAGCAAGTCAGGGTTTTTTATAATTGAAAATATTTCAACCCTGTTTTTATTTTTTCATTTTTTGCTTTTAATTTTAAATCACATTTTTTTTAGAATATGTTTATTTTTAAGAATACTTTTGCCGTTTCAAATACTGAAAATTGAATGGGGTATTTGCATCATAATAAATCTTCATTTATATGTTGAACACAAAAAAAAAATAATGAAAATATATAAAAACCTTTGTAGTAGTTAACCAAAATATTTGCCTTTTTGACGAAGCTATTCTCACTTTATTTCAGATCATCATTATTCGGTCATATATATATAAAATATTTCTTTTTATATCTTTGTGAAGTTGATTTCCCGCCCTCCCTAAACCAGAACAATTATCATTGTTAAAAATAAAAATAATAATAATTTTATTAAAAAAAAATTCGCATATTAATTTCGTTTCTTTTTTTTTTTTATTTCTGTAGAAATATTTTTAATGTAAAATGAAAATTATCTATACATCCCATAAAAATTTGTATATAGATTATCTCTCTATTTATTGTATTCATTATATTATAGATTATATCTATGTATAAAAAGCAAATTTATCTGTCTGTCATATAACTTAGAAGACTTATTGCATCATTTAAAATCTATAACATATAAAAAATAATTTTTTTTTCTGAATTTATAATTCTTATTCGTTTTTTTTCAATTCAATAAAAACTGCAATTTTTTTCATCAGAAAATTACGTTAAAAAAATTTTTTTTTTTTTTTCATCATCATGTTGTTGATATTCACAAAAAATAGCAAGAATATAAAATGAATGTAGATGATAATTGAATTAGAAATGACAATACAGATAAATTAAAACCTTCAGGATTCAATGCTTATTTTTTTTATTTGGACCCTAAAATTGTAATTAATCTTTTTTTAATAAAAAAAAACTATCATTTTTAAAATAAAATTAAATAAAATATTTTGAAATTACTGTTTTTTGTGAATATCAACAACATGTTGATGAAAAAAAAAATTTTTTTTTTAACGTAATTTTCCGATGAAAAAAATTGCAGTTTTTATTGAATTAAAAAATAACGAATAAGAATTTTTTTCCTGGTTTTTAATTACACGCCATATAAAAAAAATTATAAATTCAGAAAAAAAAAAATTACAATCTTTAAAAAATGGTTTACTCTAATTGTTATAAATGTATCAAATTATTTGTAAAACAGTGGATTGAACGAGATGAAATAGAATTCATTTGTTTTTAGGAATCTTTTTAAAGTTAAACTAAATGGATGGACTTTTGAGTGTGAATTTTTTTTAAATTTTGTTTAATTTTTAGGTGTTGTTTTAATAGATTTTTATTTTGTGAAAATTTTCTCTGAAATTTTTCTTGTGCATTCTTTCTGATTTTTTTAAAAATAAAAATAATAATTTCTCAAAAAATATTTTATTAAAAATTTTATTTTTATATTTTTGGTTAAATATATTTTTGTACACATTAAATTCCATTTTAATCTACAAATTCATTAAACATTTATTTTAAACTTTAAAATTTGTTAGTTTAAACCATAGACCTTTATTTCTACATAAATTCAATTTTAAATCCTATTTCGTGAAAAATATTAAACGCAAACTTTTGGAAACAACGAATATTTAAATAATTTTGGTACGAGTTTTTCTTTTTTTTTCTGATAAGAATTTATGAAAATATAAAGCTCATAAATATTAGAAATATGTAATTTGTATTTCATAAATTACTTTAAATTAGTTATTCATTTTGTAATTAATAATATAATTTGTGGGGAATTATTAGTTTATAATAAATATGCATCAGCGTTTATGTTCAGAAACGAGGAGACTCGAGAGTGATTGTGTCCTGCCTCCATAGTCAAGCTGTCTCCTGGGAATTTTCGGGCTTTTCTGGTTTTCTTTCTTGATAAAGATTTTCTATTAAAATAATCGTCGAACTAATGTTTTAACTAATAATTTTAAATAAAAGTGAAAAATTTTAGATAGTCACATGAAAACAGCTTCAACGTTCAAAATTTATTTATATTTATTTTTCAAATGCATTATGAAAACAAGAGGAACATTTTATATACATATATATATATATATATAATGTTATATATAAATTGTATACAACATTTTCCCTTACTTACAGAGTTTCATTAGAAAACATTTTCAACTCTTTTTTAACATGGAGCCTATATTTGGCGAGACCATTTCCATATAATATGTAATGAAACGCCAAGTTCGTTGATGGCTCTGATTTTGATGAGGAGGGGGGGGGGCAAGAAAATATAACATGGGAAAAATTTGAGGAAATACGAGAAATGGTTGATTCCGATAGTATTCAATACTTTTCTTAAGGATTCTTTATTGTTATCTTGTTAATACGAATTTGGCTTACGTGAAATGCATATCTATTCGAATAATATGAAATGCATATCTATTATTTGCTATAAAAAAAATATTGTGTGACATATTTTTCTAAAGTTAAGTGCTTTTTTTTTTATTGAACCCAAGAATGATTCTTAATATTTTTTTTATGGATTCACTTTTTCATAAATCTTAAATGTTATTTTTAAGGTAAAATTTTCTTCATAATTCCAGGATCGTCTAATATCGTGTCATTTTTTTTTTTTTAAATTTATGTTTATTTTATAAGATTGAAACATTTTTCCATGCTGTGCTCTGTGAGTTTTTATACCTTTCTGCTTAACAATTTGTCAATTTTCCGAATTGGAGATGCTTAGTTTGAAATCCAATAAACTATGTGAACGATACATTCCTATGCCTAAAAGTCCTTCCGTTAATTTGAGGAAGTGGCAACTGGCGTACCGATTCCGGAGTACCAACAGGGGGAAATACCCCTTAAACCTCCTCATCTTAATTTATAGATATGCTTTGAATTTTAATTGGCTGCTTTATTAATGTTAGTGGAAATACAAGATAAAGTTTCAAAAAAATTCAAGTTAAATGGTACTCAAAATAAAAAAAAAAATTTAAAAATTTAAAAATACTAATAATAAAAAGTAAAATGCAAAATAAAATAAATTAAACTTAAACTTAAATTCAGTACAATTAGTGACCAGTTGTCGATGCCAAAACTATTGAAAAAGTAAACAGAGTATGAACTCATTTAAAAACAATAGTACACATAGGGATTAATTTGGGGAGGTAAAACGTCCCCCCACCCCCTCTATGAATTTGGAGTGTTTCGGTGTCAGATGTGAAGCTGTCATGTCCTTGCTGCCTCCCTTGAATAAAGCTGAACCTGCTACATTTGTACTATATATGTTGTCGAGTGGTGAATGAGTCCCGATATTTGAAAATCCCAACTGATTTTATGTAGATTCCGAAGCATTGTTGTAATGATATTACATTAATTCCGGGGAGGGGGCTCTCAACCCGCTGCCCGCCTTGATTATTTTCCCGGGCCGTGAGATTTATCACACTTTTGCAAGATAATAAATATATATATATATATATAATGGCCAAAGGAGTGAAACCCAATGTATAAAAAAATATACATTATGTGTGCATCCATCTATTCGAAATTTAACTCTCGAAATGATGAGCAAAAATTAACTTTGATTTTAAAATAATAGTCTCGCGAATATAGGACAGATATTGACTGTTTTATTTAGGAGTTCGCAGATTAATTAAATTTTATTCTGCGAATACATCATGCATACGCATCTTGGAACATCTAATATAACAAGTTCTAGGTTTCATTTTAAGTGACCATCCAAAGATACGCACAGTTGATTGCGGATAATAAAGCAAACCAGACTCTTGGTTGAAGTGGTTAGCTCTTTTGGTTCTCCTTACGCCTGCGAATCGTTTTTTTTTCTAAAATGAACCTGACCCAACACAAAACACGCTCCAACATAACGGACGCAACACCCATTACGATGTGCAAATACCCAAATGGAGGTCGATTTTCAAAAGCTAAGTGAAAGAGTGGAGAAACACATATCGCACTCGTAAAATAAATATTTTTTATTGATTTCCTTTTTTTTATTTCATTTATATTTATATATATTTCATTTTGAGTTTTATATATTTCTTTACAATGTGCGTTTAGTATCATTATTATTACATAATCAATGTATACATGTAAGAATACTAGTAAACACAATAATACTAACTCATTATGTTTCAATTTTCCACTCCCAAAAAATGTCTATAGTGGATCCAAATCTAATATGGGGATGTATAATTTTACATGCAGCCCGCGGAGTTAGAATGCATTTCCAAAGTGGTCCGCAAGATCATTTGGTTGACCACCCCTGCATTACTTCAAAACCCTATTTTTCTGTAAAATGTTCCTTTATCGAATATCTCCCTTCTCGTTCCACCTTTTGTTTACTAAACGTGTTCCATTGTTCTATTTTCTTACATGCATCGATGCCTAAAAGGTCTTGTCCTTGGTTCTTCCAAGAGTCACTCTTTTTTTTCAAGGATTTTAACGATCCTAGATCACGTCCTCTGCAGAATGTCGCAGGTTCGCCCAACATCCCGTGTCTCTCTCCGGCGGGCGAAGCAGGGCAGCTCAGCATAATTATCAGAACACGTGCTCCCAGTTTCCCAAATCGAATAATCGTGATCCCTGGCCCGGGCCTAATTGCCCGCCGCCAGTTACGCGCCCAGGTAGCGATGGGGGCGTGCGATATCCCTAAATGGCCCTGCGGTCGTGACCCCCCCTCTCTGTTCTGTCGTGCGCAACAATCGGAACCGTTATGGAAATGCAGCAGCGGAGCACTACTAAACGGATTGTTGCCATATCTCCGGAGCCCATCAAACCGATTGGTTGGCCTTTATTGTTTTCGATCTGCAAGCTTTTATCGGGGGATGCTCGTTTCGGCGATAACGCCGTTTTGTTCAACAAGGGTGGCTTGATTGTTGTACCACGCGCTCGCTCTGGGGTTGATGTGGGTTTTACGGCTGCGCCAAACAATGAATCGTATATCAAGTCCAGTTAAATATTTTTGTTCCGAAAAGTGATATCCTGAAATACTGACATCGTTAAATGGAAATTAGTTATTATTATTACTTTTATTATTTCCTATGGCAAACCAAGTACAAGTAAAAAAAAAAAATAATAATAATAACAAGGCAAAAGTACAAATGCAAATGAATAAACATCCAAAAACTACAAGGATTGCCGAAATTCTATTTCCTATGGCAAGCCAAGTACAAGTAAAATAATAATAATAATAATAATGATAACAAGGCAAAAGTACAAATGCAAAAGAATAAACATCCAAAAAATACAAGGATTGCCGAAATTATTGCCTTAAAAGTTCTCTTGTACACCAGTTAATATTGTTTCAAAAGCTACTTTTTACAAAAAAAAAAAATTTACATTGTTATCGGTATTATTATGATATGTGAGCATGATGTCCTGTTTAGAGATCTGTAGTGTCTCCAAAAAAGTGAAGCCATAAAATACAAAATAAGTAAGAATAAAAACTATTATTTTAAAACATTGATCTCCTTATTATTGAAACACGAAAAACTTTTACCTCAAAAACTTTTATTTAAAATAAACACCGATTTTCACGTGGTTTTATTCATGTGCGTATTTTAAAACTGGCGTGAGATATGTGTTGATAAATATAACGATGGACCCATATCAAATCACATGCACTGTAATTTATTGTGAATTGTCTGACTTTCATAATATAAACATATATATATATATGACTTTCGTAATATAGATTATTGTTCCAATATCCTCAAAACAATGTCTAAAGATTGGTTTTATATTTATAAAAATTAATTTAACCATCACTTAACAGACTTCTCTGTCTGAATTGGGTAGTATTGTAGTATTGAACTTTTTGTAGTATTTGAACAATTGCTTCTTCATAAAGGTTTCGAGTTATTAATTTTTTTTATATTCCTGTCGGTATTGAATTTAATTGTTCTTGTCGGGATCCTTTAGGGTTCCGATTTCGCCAAGTGGAATTGCCAGAACCGCAATATTTTGTAACCACTGCTACCATTTTGCTTATTTGGGAGGGGACTTGGCGAAAACCACAAGTTAAAAAATCGCCAAATAGGTAGTAATAATAATGAGTGCACATTTCAAATAATGTGTATAATAATGTAATGCACGTGACGAATAGTGTGCGCAATAATGTAGTGCCTGTTACGAATGTGTGTAATAATGTAGTGCCTGTTACGAATGTGTGTAATAATGTAGTGCCTGTTACGAATGTGTGTAATAATGTAGTGCCCATTACGAATAATGTGTATAATAATGTCGTGCACGTTACGAATAATGTGTACTATACGACACAGCTACTCTTACCTAATATTTATCTAATAAATACTTTTAATCTTTTTTTCATTTAATTTAGTCATTGCTTTTAGAATGAACGCTTATAAAATATGAGGCTTTTTAAGTATTAAAATTTTACATAAAAAATTTTATTTTCATTTTTTATGTACATTACCAATACCATGCATAATAATGCAGTACATATTATGAGTAATGTGTAAAATAATGTAGTGCACATTACGGATAATGTGTATAATAATGTAGTACACATTACGAATAATATAGTGCATATGTAGTACAATTAAAACAATCATTTAAAATTACACAAAATTTTTGTTGTTTTCATTTTAGTGTATAAAAAAGTAATCTATTCTTGTTCTTTAAAAAAAAAAAAAAAAAAAAAATCTCTCTTAATTTTATTATTTTTATCTATATAAAAAAATCTTTGTTTTAGTTTTTATCAGTTCCGTAATTTATGACGGCCCCTGATCATGGATAAATTAACAAATAATGAAAACGTTGATTAATGGGATCTAAAGCTCCCGATCATTTTTTTTATCCCGTAATTAAAACATTTTCGTGTGCCTAATCCTGAAGCATTTTTGTGCAAAAAAATTTCTTTTTTCCCTCCTTTGTTTAGCGCATTAGCATTCCTCCGGTGATATTTGTGAGCATTATAAATCATGTTCAGTCTGCATAAAAAAAAAGAAAAGAAATGAAGGCGAAAATGTTGTACAAGTTTTAATACTTATGCAATTATTAATAATTCATGCGTGTGTAAAAGAGGAAATGATAAATTATTATAAAAATAAAATTCAAGTGAATGTGAAAAATGAAATGGACCGATCCTTTTGAAATTCCAACATCATCAGCAAGATCTCTAATTGTAAATCGACGGTTTGCAAACAACAGATCTTTAATTTTTTGGACGTGAGCTTCGTCGGTTGAGGTGGAGGGTCTGCCAGAGGGCTCTTCGTCTTCAAAGCGTTCTCTACCTTCTTTGAACTGTTTATACCACTTGTAAACATTTTTTTCCGATATAGGAATGCTCACCGAATGCCTTCTGCCACATTCTATACGTATTCCACAAACACAATTGAATGCAAGTTCTTTGCTCAATTCATTCAGACATTTCAAAAATCGCCTGAATCAGTTTTAGCGTCTCACAAAGCGAAGCGTAACTCAAAAACTAATAAATATTTTTGACCTAAAATTTCACACAGATGTCAAGGACAGTGCCAGCAATTTAAAAAAGAAGGGGAAAAAAATTGAAATTCCATATGCCCCGGGAATTTTAAATTAAAAAGTTAAAGTTTAAGTTTTTCTTTTTGGACACAGTATACCAATAAAAGGATATTACAGACTGATTTTTTTTTTTAATTTCAAAATTTGCAACTTATTCAATCAGATAAAGGTCTGAATCATGATGAATCATTTCTTTCTCGTATATGGTCATCCGACCAAATTGGTATCGACTTATAACTTTTAATCACAACAAAAATGTCTGATGGATTTACAACTTCAACTTTTTACTTACTGCAGAATCGTTCTTTTCTGACCAAATGGGTCTCACAAATATAACCAAAAAAATATATAAAATATTAAAAAAATATATCACAAATATAACCAAAAAAAAAAACAATTCCCGCCTTATTATTTAATTTTTGTTTGAGTATTTGCAGTAAAGATATCAACTTCATTACTTCACAACACGATGAAATAAGTTTTCCAAAATTTGTCATAAGGAATGTAATTTTAAACCTTCTTGGAATAACTGCTAATCTTAATACAAAGCAGTTATCTTTATAAACTCCCAAGCTGCAATCTTGGCAACTGTCTCCTATACACCTAGTGATTGCTTCCTTGTTGAAGAGGCTAAGATAAATCTGTCCAATGCAATTGCTTCTGGCTGAGAGATTGTTTTTCAGTGGATTCCCAGGCATTGCGGGGTGCCTGGAAATGAAAAGTCCAGCCTCTTGGCCAAAAATGGTTGTAAGTTATCACAGCCACAATTTCCTTTATCCTTTCATCCATTTAGTTCTGAGGTAAAGAAGAAAATAGACAGACCCTTAAAACAAACTCCTTTCAACTGATAAAACGTGGAACATACTTGTTTCACCACCCATCCCAATGGACTTGCCCAGTGCACTTTTTACAGCACATTTCCGACTCTCGGCAGGACATGATTTCCTTAACAAACACTTGCACCGCATGGGTGTAGTTACTCATGATGTCTGTGCTCGTCAGGTGAAGCCATGGACTTTTTACATTTGACAACATGCACTGCACTTGATCTTATGACATTTAATTCTGACAACTTTACCGAGACTAAATTTTGTTGGGCTGCTAGAGCTCTTATGGCGGATATCGCTACAGTTTGATGTAGGAAAAAAAAAAGTTTTCCAAAATTTGTACAAAAACCATGAAGTTCTAGTATGTATATAAATCATGTTTTTGAATAATATTTATGACAGAAATTTTTGTTGCCGCTCTCAAAGTTCCAGATGCTTCAAAAACATAGTATTATTGTAGGTAGCATGACTTCATTTTCGGAGAATATTTTACAAGAAGTGGTTGGTGAACATTTCCAAAATTGGTTTTAATATAATGATTGTTCTAATTACTAACCGTGTATTTCTTATCATATATTTGTAGCATGATTTTTTTAAAAATTATGATTTAATACATCCATATAGGAGTATAGGTTTTTTTTTTTTTATAAGTTTGAGGAACAAAAATTATTCCTTATGTATTAGATTTTAAAATAGGAATGTGAAAGTACAATTTCGAATATCATTTCGACTTATCAGTAACACAATTGGATGTTTTAAATTCTTATAATTTGATCAGTAATTCTTCTTGCAGTAGTTTTTATAGTTTATGTCGAATTTTCAATCATGATTTAAAAAAATTTCTTGTAAAAATAATGATGACTATCATTGCACTTAAATATTTTGAAAATTTAAAGACTAAACTTTAATGTAAGAGACAAAAAAAATGGACAAAAATTTGATGGTATTGAATTGGCAATAAAGTAATTTCAGTACATTGTAAAAACCGAACGTACTTCCTTGCCAACTTAACATATTTTTATTTGATTCGTTTTATTTCGATACATATACAGAAATATATTAAATAAATGAAATCATTTATTGAGTATTAAATAGTTATTTAATATTATATAAAGAGTTTCTTTTAGTTATATTATAGTTTATACGTAATTTTTCTTTATTTTTATTATTTCTAGTCATTCAAATTGCTTAAATGATTATTATATTTAAAACAAACTTAATGAATCATGTAGTTGGAATTTAAAATTTTTATCATTAATAATTGGTTATAAATTTTTCATTTTATGTTTTCTAGTCATAATAAATTTTAAATAAGTGTAATATTTTTTCCCCCTGCAATAATATAAAATTCCTTTAATTTCTTTCGGGATTTTTTTCACCATTTATTTCCCTTCTTATTTAAATTCTTACTTTGAGAAAACATTCAACAGAATCAAATTGAAAAAAAATAAATTAATTAATAATGTTTAAAGTATTTTATGGGATTCGTATAAAAATTGCATTAATGGTGTTTTAAAATGGGAATAGGTATCCATGATTAAAGTAGTAGGATTTTTTTTGAAACTAGTTTATTTTTTTAAGAAAGAAACAAATAATTCCTAAGAGACAATAGCATATATTTTCTGGTGCTAAGAACCAGTTCTTAACCTTTTTGGTTCCACTCCAATGAGATGAAGGCCTCTTCCCAAAATAGAAATTTTAAATGCATAAAATTAAAGTAATTCTGTCTTATTAAATGCAATTAAAGAATAAAGTAAAGCAAAAGTACACGAGCTTTGTCCTAAATACATTCAACAAAAATAAAATACATTATTATAATATAAAATATAGGACAATTATTTCAATTTTTTTTATATTGAAAAATTTCCAATACGAAAATTATATCCTGAATAATATTTTTAAATGCATAAAATTAAGTCGTATTATTACGACAAAATTACTTAATATAATTTTATTCATTTGATTAATTTTATGTAATGCGAAACTGATGTCCCTTCCCACACACAATTATATGAAATTTTTGTAAATAAATCAATTAAAATAATTATACACGAGTTTTATACTGAGCACGCTATTGGAATACATAATGTATAGGATAATAGTAATTTTACCATCGAAAAATTAGCTGGCGATACTTTTTGTTATGAAAAACAGTCCGTTATTTCTATTGGTAACCACAGATGCAGCTAATGCTGTTTTAATTTGTGGCAGAACAGAAATGCTAGGTACACTACATAATGTACGAGATAATAGTAATTTTACCATCGATATATTAGCTGACGAGTCTTTATGTTATGAAAAACAATCTTTTATTTCTATTGGTAACCACAGATACAGCTATTGCTGTTTTAATTTACGGCAGAACAGAAATGCTATATTTCACTAGAGCAAAGACGGAAGCTGTATCTTGAAGTTTTTGCCCGGATATTCGATCGGAGAATACTATCAGAAAATACATCCCAGCTTATGAACCCCTCTAACAAAGCCCACAGATTTATTTCTATTGGTAACCACAGATACAGCTAAGGCTGCTTCAATTTATAGCAGAACTGAAATGCTAGATTTTTCACTGGAGCTGTTTGCCAGAAAGTTTTTGCCCGGATATTGAATCAGAAAGATCCGAGCTTATGGACCCCTCTGACAAAGCCCACAGGGGGACCCCTGGTTAACAACCCCTTGACATGGACAGGAGTTGTTGGCTGGACTTGCCATCTGAAGGCAAATGAGTTATGCGGCCATGATAAATGGACCGACATCTGGCGAGTCGCGCTTTTCGCAATTGGAATATCACCTCTAATGATTTTCGTCTCATTTTTCACGGGAGACAGAGCGGGCGGACGCTGTGAAATGGAATAAATTAAGAGTTCCATCGAATAAATCAAAACGCGAGGAATGCTCTTTTTATTTCCCTTCTTTTAATTTTACTGTCGGAGATGTTTAGAAGTTAATTAACTCTCTGCGGTCTGGAGACAACCCCGAGAGGGATTTCACGGTGAGTGAGCTTATGGCATTGAAGTGAATGGATGCTTTAGTTTAGGGATGGGCACTGTTTGTAACAGGCTTAAAAAAAAATACCAAAGGTTAGTACGTTTGAATCTCTATTGATTATTTATTGATGATTGGATTAATGCTTAAAGCATTATAGTTGCTGAGTGAAATGTGTTAAAATGATTGGTATAGACATACATTCCGTTTCAGCAAGATTAAAATCCTCGCTTATTTAAAAAAAAAAAAGGTTTCTAGCTTTATACATTCAGTTTGTGTCAAAATAATAATAATAATAAAATCAATTTTTTGAAAATTATACGTAAGACCCTGTATTCTATGCGAACAAAAAAAAAATTTTCCCCTTTGTGATTGTTTTAATGAAGTACTGAAAAGAAGGGATAAATGTTTAAAGTGTTATAGTTGCTGAGGGAAATGTGTTAAAATTATTGGTATGCATATGAATTCATAATAAATCATATTAAATAAATCACGACGAGAAAGGATAAAAGGATTAGAAATACGGGTGTTTTGCAAAATCATTTTGTGAAGTAAAATATTGAAAATCTGTACTCTCTTCTTGTCAACTCGGATGAGTAAAAACGGATTTATGTAAATCATTATTAAAAAAAGAGGTAGACTTTCGTAAAAATGAGGAAGCATGAGAATTTTTTTTTTTTTTTTTTTTTTTTTTTTTCCTGCAATATTACGGCTTTATTTAACTGTCATCAATGTTTTCAATAGTTTTTTTTCTATACTTTATACAATTTCCTTCTGATTTATATTCTCCTTTCTAAATTAACATTCTAAATAATAGAATAAAAAGGGAAGTCGATGCATACATGATTGGTTTGGTTTGCCCCTCTACGGTCATTTTGTACACACGAGGGTTAAACAGACCGAGATCTACAGCTTAAAAAGATCTACAGCGAACCACTAACAAACATCCGTGCCACCACCAGGATTCGAACCTGGAACCTGTGTAACAACTTGAGGGGAATCTATCTTCTGTGGAATGTTATTACAATCCCCTGTAGAATGTTATTATGTGATATCAAATATATGCATGTGATACATGAAGATGTGTTGTAAAATTGTTCTAGTCAGAATAGAAAAAATTTTAGGGATTTAAATAATTGGGCCTCTACAGTATTTCAAAAGTGTCATCGTGATAAAAAAATACTTTAACAATAATTGATGAAGAATTATTTGATAAAAAACATTTTGAACATCGCTTTTATTTCTATAAAAAAAAAAATGCTTGTTAATGTGTTTAATTGCAAGAATAGTGTTTGGGAAAAAAAGTTTTGAAAAGTTTTTTGTTAAGATCTTTTGAAAATAAAGAAAATTATCATCATTATTATTGTTTTTGTTAGAAGATTTATTTCGTATTTCAGTCTATCAGCTCAATTATCTTTAAATGGAACAGTATAAACGATCCTTCGCTAATGATTTAAAAAAACAAAATCATATCTTTTTTTTAATCACATGTAATTTAAAAAGGCAAATTCCCAGAAATTCTTGGTTGAATTTGGATTGTTTAAAATTCGAATCTTGAATTTGCCAAAACAAGTGCTTCTATATATATATATATATATATATATATATATATATATATATCTGTGTGTGTGTGTGTGTGTGTGTGTGTATACTTTTTAAAGGATAAAAAAAGGAATAAGTCAACATTTATATTTAGTTCTGTTTCAAATTATCCCTATCTGTCAGAGCAATGGCGCATGTCTAACTAGTGTTTAAAGCATATGCAAGCTCTGAGATAGATTTTTTTTTTTTTTTTTAAAACTAAGTTTATCTGCTGCATACCGATCAAAGAGTGTTAGCCAAATCTTTCAGAATCAAACAATTGCAATGAATTTGAGGGAGGTAATTGTTTACGTTTGTTTAAATTGCGGCGAAAAGACTGTCTTCTAGTTTTGGAAAGGCGACTCAGCAAAGGCGCTGGCGGGCTTGACGTATAAGTGCACATGTACAAACGTATGCCCAATTATTTTTATTCTTTTATTGAATTTCAGTGCTTCTTTTATTTTTCATTGGCACTTTTTCGTACCTGTCCTGAATTTGTTTAACTTAGCTGGTTCTTTCCTGGTATAATAATAATAATAATTAAATAAATATTAAATATTAAACAATAATAATTATTAAATATTAAATATTTTTCATCAAATATTCATCGAAATATTGACATTGGCATAAATGATGTAATTGAGAGACCTGCAATATATACTATATACACACAGTCGAACCTCGATAAGTTGAAAACCTCCACAACTCGAAAAAATGTTTTGTTCCCTTTCCTTCAAGCTCCAAAAGCTCCATGACTCGAAATTTCAACCCTCTATAAGTCGAAATAATGAATCAATCCCCACAAACCATTTTGGTATATATTTTACCTCCGTAACTCGAAAACAAAAAAAAAACAAAAAAAATTGGACCTCTGTATCTCGAACATTAGCAATGATTGTTTTTATAACTCGATCATTTGAAACTAATTACCTGTTATAGCAAGAAGAAAAATGTTACCGATTTTAAGGATTTGCCGACAATGCACGTCATTGTTTCTTAGGAAACAATGTATGAGTATACAGTAAATAGAATAACCAATTCTATGAAATATTCTTATTATAATTCTCATTATTGCTATTGATTTCATTTGAACTCTTAAGAAATAAACATGTTTATTACCTCTGTAACTTGAATTTTTATTTATTTTACCTCTCTAACTCAAAATAAGTTAGAAAGAACCTAAACCTCTACAAGTCGAATATTTCCTTACAAAATCCGCGTAAGTCGAAATCCTCCATAAGTCGAAAACTCTATTACTCGAATTATTTGGCATCCCCCTTGAAGTTCGACTTAGAGATTCTACTGTATATAATAAGACCCATATAAAAATTATTAACAAACCAATAAAATTGGAATTCACGCATTTTTCTAATTTTAGTAGTAACGTATTGAAATAGTTACCTTTTTATTTTGTTGATTTGGTTTGGATTGTCGCTCTACAGTCACACGAGGGCTAAAAAGATCGGACCTACAGTTTAAAGTGGATTCCGAACCACTAACAAACATCCATGCCACATCCTCTAGATATGGAAAATGGGTATGCTTGTTTTAAACTGCTGTAGTGTGTGCAGTGTAATAGATCCCCTCTCTTTGGTTTATGCTGAGTAACATTCAATCTGCTACATATCTGCCGCTCTAGCAGTGAATTATCTCAAATGAAAATGCTCAGCAACTGGTACAGAAGTACAAAACAGCATTATTACCGTTATCTGCTTGACTCTGTAATAAGAATTTTTTTTTTTTTTTAAAGTTTTCTATTAAGATCTTTTGAAAATAAAGAAAATTATTATTGTTATTGTTTGCTATAATCTTTATTTCATATTTTAGTCCATCAGTTTAATTATCTGTAAGCAGAACAGCATAACGATATTCGGTAATGATTTAAAAAACAAAATCATATATATATATATTATCATATGTAATTTAAAAAGGCAAATTCCGAACAATTCTGTTTTGAATAGGGATTGTTTAAAATCCTATTCTGTAATTGCCTTTAAAAATATGGTGTTTTCGATGAATTATTGTATATGACATTATAAAAGGATTTGATTGTGGTTCATTTTTTTTAGTGAATTTCGTTTTAAAAATATCTCTCAGTGTGTTTTCAATGTTTTTGTGCAAATTTCGAGAATTCTTTTGTTGAAATAAATTGCAAGCGAGGTTTTTTTTTTTTTTTTTTTTCTTCTTTTTTTAATGCGACTATTTCGTCAGAAGAAAGGCCGTGTTTGAATGGAGGCAGCCTTTTGGTTTGATTGGGACTGCGTGTTGATGTTTACTGTTTGTTGTGGTCAAAGCATGGAGAGAGCAACAAAGGACGGGCGACGAGTTCTCAAATGAGGTTTCGTGACCTAGGCACACACCCAGGCCGGCCTTTGTGTTGCACAAATAATGGGTTTTGCGCCTTCAGACAATACGGGAAGTTCATTCCGAGCTGTAATGAAACGGTGTCTGTTTACCGATTGATGGGAAATCCGATAGTTTCAAGAAGTTGTCTATCTGAATCAAAATAAGACATCTTATCTCACTTATCTTATTCAATGGCATCCGCACCATAATATTACTCTTTGTGAGGTTAACCGCAAAAAAACCCAACTTGATGGCAATTGGGTTGTCCACTCTTCGAAAAGGCCCACTGTTCAACAATGACATCTGTTTATTTTCTGATAAATGGATAAATAAATAATATAGGCTGTTGGTGGTCGTTAATGCACCAGGAAATGTGCATTAGCAACCAATAACAGCCAACAATTTCAACAAAGGAATTCTCGAAATTTTCACAAAATCATTGAAAACATACTGAGAGATATTTTTAAACGAAATTCACTAAAAAATGCACCATAAACAAAACCTTTTATTTATTTATTTCTAATGCAGCTGGTAAACACTTAGCCAATTAGATTTTGATGCCTTAAGGCAAGCGCTGTACCGACGCTACTCACTTAGCACTACCCAAAAGATGCGTGTAGCTTGGAGATAATCTACGGACGCGGAGTAACACTACCTCCTCAGAGCTTTACGATCATATTAGATCGGGAACTACGGTTTAAAGTGGATTCCGAACCACTACAAACATCCATGGCACGGCCAGGACTCGAACCGAAACCTGTGGCACAGAGCGCTAGACAATCGGCCATTCAGGCCCCTCAAATCCATTTATAATGTCGTATAAAATTATTCATCGAAAACACCAAATTTTAAGAGGTAATTACAGAATCGAATTTTAAACAGTGTTATTTTATAGAAACACTGTAATGTGCAAAACAGTGTGTGCAGGCAGCACTGCTTTGCACAACACACATTGTTTTGCATATTACAATGTGCAAACAGAGTGTACAACATTGTAATGTGCAAAACAATGCGTGTTCCTTTGTAGAAACACTTTATTGGACGGCAACTTTTTCTTATGCTAGCTTTGACTTTCGTCACCCAAGAAATTTCTGCACTGATCTATAATCACCCTGAATAATCGAACGAGTGAAATGAGTAACAAAATAAAGTTGACACTGATTCATTGAAATGCTGAGTATTTAACGAGAAACAATTGAACCTAATTGGAAGTGGTCCTATTTTTAAACCGATGCAGACATTTCACTTGCAGACTTGGGGTGGGTGCCCTCCAGCTAGCCACTCCCTGGCAATATTAGTGCACCTTTCTTAACACTTGTTTGAACCTTTACCAAAGCATCAAGACATCCCGTTATGTGCACTTTCCCAGTGATAGAGGGTGTTTTTGTGCACTTGTGGAATCACTTGCACTGAGAAAGACGAAATAACTCTTGGGATGCGGAGATAAGGCCGTCGTAAAAAGATAAAGCTTGTCCTCTAATAGGGTCGTTAACTCGGACCGCTTTGTCACAAGGGGCAGGCGTTAATTATTATGCGGATCACACGATCACGTGTAATTTCGGCCGAAACAGAATGCAGAAGTCTTCTGGAATCACAATGGCCTCCGCTCTCGTGTGTTCACAAACTCTTTCTTACTGTGTAAATGGGTCGGTTTACATTCGGCTCTGTGTACATGTTCTCGACTTATGATTTGCTTATAGAAGTTGGGCGTAAATTCTGTAATTAAATTAATTAAATAAATGAAATGATTTCTTTTAAGAGGAGTTATAAATAGATGGTTAAATACCTTACAAAGGTGGCAATGCGATTTTCATCAAAACGCAAGACCAGACTGGTAAAATTCCCCAAATCTAAAGTTAATTAAATGAAGTAAATGAAACGAATATTTTTTTAGAAGAGTTATAAATAGATGGTAGCAAAGGTAGCAATGCGATTTTCATCAAAATGCAAGACTAGACTGGTAAAATTCCCCAGATCTAAGTTAAAAGAAATCGGAGATCGAAACGTATTTTAAAGTTATTAAATCAGCTGTTTATTGACTTTAAACAAATGTTATTCTAACAGTTTTTTTCTTCGCCAATTTCCACTATCTTATAATTTTTGTTTTCTCACCTTTTTCTTCTTTTCGACAGTTTTAGTAAGAGTAGTCATTATCCTGTTTTAGATGTTGCAATTGAGATAAAGCTGTAATAGATTAAACAGCAGAGTGTTGCTCAGTTCTATTTTAGTTTTGTGATCTCAAATTAAGTGTTTAAACATAAATTCTGTAAATTGGACAAAAAAAAAAAATCTTTGGGGCACTGCACTCAACTATTTAGTAAAAGTAGTGCATGATAGAAAAAGACGTTTTAGAAATAAAATAACAAAGAAACAAACTGAAATTTTCATGCTTTGTTTCATGTATCAAATCCGTGGCCCGTCATTATTTCGTTAATATAGAAGTCGCCGCAACTTTTTATGATATCTGTCGCAGGCCTGAATGGTCGAGTGGCTAGCGCTCTGGCGCTCGGTACCACAGGTTTCGGGTTCGTGTCCCGGCGGTGCCATGGTTGTTTGTAGTGGTTCGGAATCCACTTTAAAAAGTAGGTCCCGGTCTAATAGGATCGTAGAGCGTTGCGGGGGCATTGTGACTCCGCGTCCGTGGCTTATCTTCAAGTTACACGCGCCTCCTGGGTAATACAAAGTGAGTACGTTTGTGCAGCACTTGCCTTAAGGCATCTAAGACCAAGCTGTCTGTGTTTGCCAGCTGCATTAGAAAGAAAGAAAAAAAGTGATATCTGTCGCACGAAACATTTCAGGCTGCACAAATTTAACTGGGTTATCCCATCTTTAATAGCGGCCTGGTAGGCAAGTGGCTAGTGCTCTAGCCTTTGGTATCCCAGGCTTCAGGTTCGAATCCTGGCGGTGGCATGGATGTTTGTAAGTGGTTCGGAATCCACGTTAAACTGTAGGTCCGATCTTTTTAGCCCTCGTGTGACTGTCGAGCAACAATCCAAACCAAATCAACAAAATAAAACGTATCTATTTCAATACGTAATTACTTAAATTAGGGCACAAGATGACCGTAGAGCGACAAACCAAACAAAACCCATATTTCCTTTTCTTTATTTTAATTTTTACAATGGTTTAATTTTTGTGAATCTGTTCCTCTAATTTGCTGTTTATTATTGGTATGTTTTGCCAATTCTTTTGTTCCATTTGTGTATTGTATTCATTCTCAGATTCTTAACATGAATTTTTGCCCTTTGCAGTTTTATTTAAAGGGCGGTCTAATTAAATTTATATTTTAAATTATTAAAATATTTTCTGTTTCCGAAAATCAATAAGAAAGATTTTGAATTACAACATTGTTGGAATTTTTTTTTGTGGATTTTTGCTTCATATCTTGTTATGCATCTACGTACCACTATTATATTCATTTATTATGTCATGAACTTTTGCAATTGTTTTATTTTTGGACATGGGAACCCATCAATGTATTATTCTTGAAATAGAGTTAAGGTTGGTATTTGAGATATGAACAATGCTTAGGAACGAATAAGTTCTATGAATTTCATGGATACGATTTCAAAAAGTCATTTTTTTTTCCAAATACAATAAAAAGCACTATACAAATCAATAGGCACCGGAAAATGCCAAAAGTGATAAATATGGAAATTCAAAAAGAAGGAATTGATCAACGCACTACGAGTACTTATAGCCATTGGAAATACAAATGTTTAAAATCCCAACCCAAAACATTGAAAAGTGCTTCAAAACCATACTACAAAACACTTCAAACACAAGACAAATTCTCCAGAAAATTCCTGAAGACTAACGTTGTTCATGAATCATTTCAAGAGTTAAGGGGCCCAAAGTACCATTTTCCGCCAAAATTTGCAATGGACTTTTATTTGCCTGGCCCTCATTTTCGGATAACGTCACGGACCCCTAACCAGGACAACATCATATTCAGACATGATAAAAAAAAAATAATAATAATTCCTTTGAGCACCAATATCGTTAAACATGAAGTCTTGAAAATTTACGACTATTTAAAGAAAAACGGAGTAACTGCTACACGTCCAGATTTTGTTGTCAGCAAAAGGTGGTTTGATTGTATGAGAAAACGCTTATCACTACAAAACCTAAAAATAGAACGGGAAAGTGCATCAGCCGATAAAAGAAGCCGCCAGAATTAATCCATTGGAATTGAAAAGAATTACTGAAGAGGGTGGATATTCAACACAACAGGTTTTTAAAGCCGACGAGACTGCTCCTTGGTGGAAAATAATGCCCAAAAGGGCATATAATTTCTAAAGACGAGAAGTTGCGCCAAGTTTCAAGGTATCAAAAGACCGTGTAACATTACTCATGTGCAACAATGCTTCAGGCGATCCACATGGTAAAACCTATTCTGGTTTATAAATCTCTCAAAGCTCGTGCAATGGAAAACCTAAATAAGAGAAATTTATCGGTATACTGTTCAAAAAATAAAAAATCTTCTGTGACTACTGAATTATTTAAGTTAAGGTTCTTACACTGTTTTGTACCAAGTGTAAAAAAAAAAAATTATATTTTAAATTTCTACTTGATAATGCACCCAGCCATCCGCAAGATTTAAATAACCCAAACTTCAAAGGTTTTTTTCAATTCCTCCTGTTAGCTCACACTCTCCCTAAATATATCTTGTTCAAATTTTCAATCGTTCATAAAACACTTTTCATTCGTCCACTCCAGTTCAAATACATTTTCATTTTGAACTTGCAGTGGATGACACTGGATGTTAATACAGTTTTTTCAAATATTAATTAATTCATTCATTTTAGTTTTTTTTAGATTTAAGTTGCATATATCTACCGATAGGTAACGTCAGATAAACTTAAAAAAAAATGAATGACAATTATATCGATCTGTTTCAAATAAAACTTTGTTCGATAAGTTTTTTTCTTTTTAATATTTCTTTCATTCTATTTACAGAATAATGTTCCTATAAACGTCAGTGTAAATAGTTTTCAAATCTTTTGTATTTTGGAAAGAAAAAAAAGAGAATTTTTTTATTTATTAAAGAAAATACATATTCGAAATTTAAAAAAAAAAAATTTGGATTATTTTACCCGCAAAATTCGAAACAATCATGCCTATTTCTATTTAAAATTTTATTTAAAAATAAAGCTACACGTCATCTTTTATATCACATCCCTATAATTTTGTATACATATTATTTTACCTCAACTTGAAAAATTTCAATGATTTCTCATAATAGAAAATTTCCGTAAATGTGAAGTGCTTTGACCTCTTCCAGAAAAAAAAAATGAAATAAAAAAAAAATATTTTTTTTTTAAATTCAATGTTGCCGAATGAGAAAATAAGTTAAAGATGGAACTTTCTTTTAAATAACACCATCTCCCATGATGATTCGACGAGGAATCCCAAACAATTGAAATGGAATCCCGATTAGTTTAAACAGAAGTTCTTGAAACTTCCAGCCAACTTGTATTCCACGCGCTTATTTATCTTATCCGAGCATTTGTATTTAAAAACACTTTCTAAACATGCCATTCTAGTGAGAAACATGTTTTTTTGCTGAGACCAAACCCGTTCCATGAAGTGCATATCAAATTATTGGAGCAGCACTTTAAAATTAGAATCACTCGTCAACTATCATTTAGTTATTATTATTATTATTATTTTATATATTTTGGTTTTTATGTATTTGTATATTGAATGTTTTAATTGCTTTTTCGATGGGCCTGATGGCTGCTTGGCTCTGGCACTCTGTACCACAGGTTTCGGGTTCGAATCTAGATGTCATGGATGCTTGTAGTGGTTCGGAATTCACTTTAAACCGTAGGTCCCGGTCTAATAGGATCGTAGAGTGTTGTGGGGGTAGTGTTACTCGCGTCCGAAGCATATTTATCTTCAAGCTACACGTGCATCCTGGGTAGTGCTAAATGAGTAACAGCGGTGCTGCCCTTGCTTACGGCATAAAAGATTAACTGTCTCTGTATTACCAGCTGCATTAGAACAACAATTGTTTTTTCGATTTTTATTCATATTAGATGAATTTTTATTGCGAAGCTTAGTATTAGAAATGTCGTTTTTGCAAGGATGACTTTTCCCAATGTGTTAACATACAATTATACGTTTTTTATTTGATAGGTTTTTTTATTTGTGTTAGCATACAATTATACAATTACATTTAGGTATAGGTTGAACATTTTATTTTTCTTTCTGAATTCAAAATTTAAATTTTTACCAATTTTTTTATAACATGTGCATGTTGTGTAAATTATGAAATCCTGTGTGATATCAAGTTATATCTGATAGGTTGTAATAAATTAGAAATTATTCAATGAATATTTTTCATATTTGAGTGTTATTGGAAAACGGATAGAAATCTGAAAGTTTAAAAAAAAATATTTGTTATAAATATGTTAGAAATCAGGACTCATAATCACAGGCCAGCAATGTGAAGAACACAACTTGGTATGAAATAGTAAACATTCTTAAATACTACATTATTTTATGTATATATTTATTTATTTAATTTTAGTTAAACAAAAAATAAATTAGCTTAATTTTTATTTTATATAAATATGTATTTCCATTTTCAAATGATGAAAATTTCTTGAGTTTTTCAGTCATATAGAAAAAACTAATTTTGAACAAAAATAAGTCTGAAGATTATTGCGTTAATATACTTTTGCTTAGTAAATATCTTTTATGTACGATTCGATACTATTTTTTCATTCAAATGTGGCCCCAGATAGCCAAAATGTTAGGTACAAGCTCTTATTTAAAGTATAATATGCGGTTCGGCGCAATTTTTCTTAAAAATGTGGCTTAAGGAAGTCAAAAAGTTGAGCAGCTAGTTTAGTTTTAAAATATAACATATTTTATTTGTGGTTGGGGGCCATTATTTTTTTAAATGCGACAAAAATGTTAGCAGCTACCTCTATTTTTTAAAGTATATTATATATCTATTTTATTTGCGGTACGATACCTTTTTTTTTTTTTTTTTTTTTTTTTTTCAAATGTGGCCTGAAGAAAGTCAAAAGGTTGGGCAAAGTTGGGCTGCTGGTGTTGTTTTAAAATGTAATATATTTTATGTGGTTCGGCATTCTATTTTCTTCAAATGTGGCCTTAAGAAGTCAAAAAGTTGGGCAGCTGGCTTTGTTTTAAAGTGTGGGGTTCAGCTTAATCCAGGTAGATTTTTCGAAACCAGTGGTGGCCAACCCGCGGCCCGCAATTTTCCGGCCGGTGATATTTACCATAATTTTACAAAATATATTTATTTTATAATGGCCAAAGTAATGAAAACCAATGTATTAAACAAATACATTATGTGTGCATCCATATTTTCAAAAATTAACTGTCGTAATTATGAGAAAATATTAACTCTGGTTTTAAAATAATATTCTTGCGAATATAGGGCAGATATTGATAATATCTGACATATATATATATTACAGAGAGAGATATTTTCCAATTTGAGAAATCTGGCACAAAAAGTTGTTAGCGCTTTGGGTTCAACTTACACTTGCGAATCGTTTTGTTCGAAAATGAAATTGGCCCAGCTCTAAACACGCTCAAACATAACGGACGCAATACCCATTACGATGTGCAAATACCCAAATTGAGATCGATTTGCAAAAGCTAAGTGAAAGAGTGGAGAAGTAAATATCGCTCTAGTGAAATAAATATTTTTGAATGATTTCATTTTTTTTTATTTCGTTTATATGTATATATTTTTTTATTTCATTTTTAGTGTTATATGTTTCTTTACAATGTACGCTTAGTATCATTAGTATTATATTATATATGTTTGCATGTAAGAATAATAGTCAACACAAAACTAGTAACTCATTATGTTTCTTTTTTTCCCCTCCAAAAAAATGTCTACAGTGGGTCTAAATCTAATATGGGGATATATAATTTTATAGGCGGCCCGTGGAGTTAGGATGCATTTCCAAAGTGGCCCGCAAGATCATTTGGGTTGGCCACCTCTGGTTTAAAATGTAATATATTTTATGCGGTTCGGCATTCTATTTTCTTCAAATATGGCCTTAAGAAGTCAAAAGATTGGACAGCTATATCTTTTTAAAAGTGTATTATTTTACTCGTGGGTTTCGGCAAAAATTTTTTCTCCAAATGTGGTCCAAGGAATGTAGATAGGTGGGCAACTATATCTTTTTAAAAGTATAGTTCGACATTCTATTTTCTTCAAATGTGGCCTTAAGAAATGAAAAAGTTGGTCAGCTGGCTTTGTTTTAAAATCTGCGATTTAGTTTAATCCAAGTAGATTTTTTCTAAACTTTATAGCCCCTTTCTCGCACAGAGGCGTCGTTGGAAGTTTGGTGACCTCTGGCGTTCTTTTGTGGCGCACGTAGGAAGCGTATTGAATTTCATGAAATCTCTTTTTTTTTTTCTTCTTCTCTGCTCTCGCGCATGCTTTTGTGCGCAGCGAAACAATGGCCACTCTATCACGCAGCAGAGCTTTCGGTTTACCCATTTGAATAAAAATATTTATCATTGTCATCTCCTCTCTCTCGAGTGAGAGTCGGATCGATTCACCGGACTCGTTCATCATGCCACAGGTGGAACGGCTTTCCCTCCATTGTTCCTGGCATTTCTTTTTTTTTCTTCTGCATCGGACTGTTTTTCTCTAAATATTCATGATGATGAGCCAGTTTTTTTCTGTTCTGTGGAAGACAGATGCCAGTGCTAATGTTACGGAATGAAGTTCGTTAGTCAAAATTGTATCATTGGCTCTGAATAAATTATGTTCCATTTGCATTGTTATCTGATGTACAATCTCCAAAAAGATTGTTTTGAAAGTTTTTGCTATCTCCAAGTTTTATATAAATTTTAAACCATGGGTGGCCTACCCAAATGATCTTGCTGGCCACTTTGGAAATGAATCATAACTCTGTGGGCCGCTAGATTTAGACCCACTGTAGACATTTTTTGGAGTGAAAAACTGAAACATAATGAGGTATTATTTTTGTGTCTTACTATTATTCTTGCATGCAAACTTAGACAATATAATAATAATGATACTAAACGCACATTATAAAGAAATATAGAACACTAAAAATGAAATACAAAAATATATAAATATAAACGAAATAAAGAAAATGAAATCAATAAAAAATATTTATTTTACTATTGCGATATGGGTTTCTCCACTCTTTCACATAGCTTTTGCAAATTGATCTCAATTTGGGTAACGTCCTTTATGTTTGACGTGTTTTGTGTTTGTCAATTATATTTCCTAGAAAAAAACTATTCACAGGTGTAAGTTAATCCAAAAGCGCTCACAACTTAGCTTTTGCAAATCGATCTCTATCTGAGTAGCGTCCGTCTTGTTTGATCATGTTTTGAGTTTGGTCAATTTAATTTTCGGGGGAAAAAACAAACAAAAACAAAAAAAATCCGAAACGATTCATAGGTGTAAGTTGAACCCAAAACGCTAATAAACTTTTTGTGTCAGATTTCTCAAATTGGAAAATTTCTCTTTTGTGACCTGTGTCGTAAAAATCTGTTTTTGATTCTTATGTTTCAAAAATGCTTTTTATTTTAAGTCAGCCAGTTCCATTTGGAAATTCCGGGCCCAATTCGATTTCAACATGAAAGGGAGATGAATATATTTAAAAAATTTTGTTGTATTTGTCTAACTCTAAATTACTGAATCGGATTTTAAAAGAATATATTCTCAAAAATATTATTTTAAAATCATAGTCAACTTTCTCTCATCATTTCGACAGTTAATTTTTGAATATAGGGATGGACACACAATGCATTTTTTTTAATACTTTGGTTTTCACTACTCTGGCCGTTATAAAATGAGTAAATTTTGTAAAAGTGTGATAAATCTCACGGGCCGAAAAAATGTTCAGGGTGGTCCCTGGGTTGCCGCATCTGTTTTAAACTGTTAGTCTTAATAAATTGATTTTTTAGAATAATTAAATATTGGCTCAAATATCGTTAATAATATGTAATTTGAAATTTCTAAATGGAATAGTTTTTTTTGGGAAAGTTTAGACAGCGTCATTTTTTTTTCTAAGAGCATTCTCAAAAAACATTTGAAACTTTTTGACTTCTACTAATAATGTAGTGATTATTAAACTTAAATAAAACTCCATTCAATCATAAATGAAGTCTTACCTTAGTTCGATATGAATGTAACTTTATAGAACGTATTGAAAACTTATTATGTTAAGTTGAACGAAACATTATACTGTTATATTATCAAGAATGTTTCGAAGAACCTTAATCCCAGCATACAAACTCTCATTTGCTGCTTTTTTTTCTAATATAGATTTATAGACATCTGACAAAGATTTTTCTCCAAATATATTGGGTTTTTTTTTTTTCAATAATATTTTCGAATTGACACCAATATTACTCTCCAGTTCTATTAAATATCCCATCGTCCTCTCTTCTGCCTTGGCAGTGAGTACTGCGAAATTATGTTTAAAAAAAAAATTCAATTTCTGAAAACATCAAACTCTACCCTGCATTAACTAACTTTACTACCGATCTTCAGTTTCAAATGTTGTTCGTATGTTTTCTGTTTCCTTAAAGCTTTTTATGTTTGTGTTTATACATCTATATTTTCTATTTATTTCCATTATATCTGTGTTTATATATCTCTGTCTGCTATATATTTACGTATTTATATGCTTCTATTATGAATTTGTGTATTTTTACATTGCTTATATTTGTTACCTCCTAATTAGTTCACCTTCCCTTAACTTTTTTTTAACTTCTTTCCTCCTATTAACAGTTTGCTTTAAATTTTTTAATTCCTGCTCATTCTGTGATACTTTGTTTTATTATATTTGTATTCTGAGCAGATGTAATCGACTCTCCTATCCAATCTAGTAAAATGGTCACTGTTAGTTTGCATTCTTTCAACTTTTAAAAAATATTCTTTGTAATTCTAATTATTTGAAAAAATTGAGAAAGGGGTGAATAGCACCAAGAAAAGAAAAAGCGTTTCTTTACAGATGGTTTTCAATATTTAGAAAATCATGGTTTGGTTTGTTTGTCGCTCTACTGTCATTTTGTACACACTTTAGGCTAATTATACCAGGACCTACAGTTTAACTTGGATTTCGAATCATTAATAAATGGTTTGGTACCGGACCGGAACCTACAGTTTAACGGGGTTTCCGAACCACTAACAAATAGTTTGGTTTAACCATGGCTTGATTTGTTTGCCGCTCTACAGTCATTTTGTGCACACGGGGGCTAAACAGACCTGGACCTACAGTTTAACGTGGATTTTGAACCACTCACAAACATCCGTACCGCCGTCAGGATTCGAACCTGAAGCTTGTGGTACCAACGGCCGGAGCGCTAACCAATTGGCCATCAGGCCACTTAAAAATCCATGTTCACAAATACTCCCTTAAATGGCAGCCGTTGTCCGTAGCCAGGAATAAAATTACAGCTGCGCCAATGAAACTGCCGCATTGTGTTTCATATCGAAACAATGTATAGTCTAAATTGTTAACCCGTCCTACCCGAAGGCTTGCGCCGTAACAATGTATAATTCAAATATTTCAAAACCGTTGGAAGTGTTGCTCTTCAAAAGAAAAGTTTCTTTTAAGCTGTTCTCTCCGATGCATCCGGTTGACCTTACAAAATTCGAAGTCATGGATAGATACCCCATCTCTTAAAACTGTCAACCTTCAGATGTGCCACTGGGGAACAGAAATTCGTTTCGAAACTGTGTGTCCACTCCTTGTAAGAGCTCGTGTTTTTCCCTCCCCTACCCCATGTCAACCGAGTCAGCTCCCACATTCGTAAACAATCTTTTTAGGCCCGAGCTTGTGTACCAATTGGGAATTTGGTGTGTGCAGGGGAGGGAGGGTTGCGGACAGCACCCCTCCCCCCCATCTCCCCCCGGGCCCGCGAGGAGATTGGAATGAGAGGCATCGCTGCTCCAACAGCCCAAAACCCGAATAGCTGGCTCAGAACTGCGGGAAGCTCTCTCAAACTGGTTCGGCCGCGGCTTGCTGCCCCCCCCTCCCCCTTCTCTGGTTGACCCCGCTGAAAATGAATGATGAACTTCTTCCCCAGAGTTTTTCGGGCACTTGTTGTTTTTGTTTCTCTGTGCTTTGGGGTATATGATGTGGACAGGTTCTTCTTTTTGGCTCTCGCTCTCTCCGCGAAGGGAAACTTATGGCGTTTGCGCCTTCTTTTGGCCAACACCGAACGCCTTGGATAGGCATCGCTGCTAACTATTTTTTTTTACTTTCTGTTTTCAGTGTGAGCAGATAGTCGATTTCATTTTACATTTATTCCAAATTTTCATTGTCTTGGCTTGAGACCTTGTGTACACAGGTTTTAAAATACCTCTTTTTATGAAAAAAAAAAAAATCTATTGCAAATTCGGAACAATTATATATTACAGTAGAACCTCAATAAGTCGAAAACATCCACAACTCGAAAACATTTTTTGTTTCCTTCCCTTCAAGCCCATACCCTCCATGACTCGAAATTTCAACCCTCTATATGTCGAAATAATGAGTCAATCTCCACAAGCCATTTTGGTATATATTTCCCTCCGTAACTCGAAAAAAAAAAAAAAAAAAAAAAAAAAAAATTGGACCTTTGCATCTCGAACATTAGCAATGTTTGAGTTTACAACCCGATCATTTGAAACTAATTACCTCTATAGCTCGAAGAAAAATAAGTTACCGACTTTAAGGATTTGCTTTTAGAATCTAAACTTTAGATTTTAAGAATCTAAACCTCTACAAGTCGAATATTTTCTTACAAAATCCTCCATAAGTCGAATTATTTGGCGTCTCCCTTGAAGTTCGACTTACAGAGGTTCTACTGTATAAAGCATTTTGAAACAATATAGAATTTTAATTACTCAAATAACATTAGACACATTTAAAAAAGT
Source organism: Caerostris darwini (assembly GCA_021605075.1). NCBI lineage: Eukaryota > Metazoa > Arthropoda > Arachnida > Araneae > Araneidae > Caerostris > Caerostris darwini. Next base: position 311,011 of record BPLQ01014930.1, read on the forward strand.
AGTTATTTAATTTAAAAGTAGTAAAAGAAATTATTTTTTTTGTTCCTTTTTTTTTTTTAATCATGTCCATGCCAACAGAGAAAATAATCTCATCTTTTGCATTATAATGGGATGAATTTATGAATTCGATCATTTCAAAATCCTTCAAATTTATTATTAAAGTGACTGTTGTAGAATAGTGTTCTCACTTGTTCTTTTGCGGCCTGATGGTCAACTGGCTGCGCCTCTGGCCGTTGGTACCGAGGACTACAGGTTCGAATCCTGGCATGAATGTTCGTTGGTGGTTCAGAATGCACGTTAAACTGTAGGTCCCGGTCTATTTAGCCTAAAGTGTGAACAAGATGATTGTTGAGCGACAAACCAAACACTTGTTATTTTTCGCTCAGAAATTTTATAAACTTCTTTACAATTTTTTCGACTTGTTTTGGCACCACTTCTTGCATTGTTGTGATATAGTTGTAAAAAAACGCTTTTTATGATTATGCTTGTAAAATGGATGTCCAGTGTTCAATGCTAGAAGCAAGGTCTTCTTTGCAGTGCATTAAATTTTCTTTCTTATACCTATTTCAAATTGTAAAAGAGTATTTTTTTTAAAACCCAAATAACAAAGAATTATATATCTGTAATCCACATTTTTTTTAACAACCTATATTGCCAGTGATGTTGATAAAAATGAATGATTACTCTTTTGCCACAGCCTGACTTGCTTTCGTGAGAATGCTTAAAATTTCTCAAAGGGTTTTCTTGTGCTTTTGTTTTGTCTGGGGATTCATTTATTTGCGAGCAAGCTATAAACAATAGAATCTCTAATGAGTGTCTGTGTACAGTACATCCTTCTCGTTGATTCGCTGGCGGTTTGACTCGCAACGTGATATTTTAATTTTAAACGAATCTGTCGATTGGTAATTCAAACAAGGAATTAATATCCGGTTTTTATCGTAGTATAAAAGTTAAATGAATAGTCTCTGAAAAATTCAATGCTAACTTTAATATTGTATTTCTATTAATATGAGCATATTAATAGAAAAATGAAGGTATTAAAGGCTTTGATATTAAATTTCAAGGGTCATTTTTTCTGTTTTTAAAAAAATAAAAACCTTTGCTGGAATTATGCCCTAATTTACATCCAAATTGTTACAGCTTAGTTTAACTCATCAGCATTCTTATCGGCTATGCCTGTTGATGTACAGATAAATAGGATTGTGTGCATATCATTGTTATGCATTAACTGCGTTATCTATCTACCAACATTTTACAAGATTGACATTGACTTGTAAAAATATCTTCACGAACATTATTGACTGAGATTGTTTCCCAATCGATTTATGTGCGAGTGCATTGTTAGAATTCGTTAATTATATCTTTAAAGGTTCAAAGATTTTTTGGTTCTAGGTTCTCAGAAATTGGAAAAACAAAAATCAAAATTTAAAACATTTAATAGGAATTACTGCTCTACTGCACTACATCACTTGTAATTTTACTTTTCTCGTCAAATATATATATAACACAAATCAGAAATAATACTTGAACGCACATTGAGTTTAATATAGAAAAATCTGGCAAATTAAAGATAGTAATCGATTTATAATGAGACGGAAAAATCTGTTTCAATTAATTATTGTTATTTTGCTTGATTTAAAAAAAAAATCACACATTTAACAAAGAGTAATAATGTAACGTATTGTATATTACAATATATTAATAATATTGTAATAAACATATTGTACTTTGTATTCATCATAGTTCAGTTATTATATGGTAATGCTGAATTATATTGCCGAAAAAAAAAATTTTATTTACATTAACAATTTCTTTATTTTATTTTCGTTGATATATGAATCAAGTTTTTTAAGGGGGAAAAAGATATTAAACAGATTTTCAAATGTCTATCTATATATGTATATATATATATATATATATATATATATATATAAAAACATTATTTGTTATGAAAACATTGTTTGAATAGGACCTGATGGCCGAGTGGTCGCTCGGTACCGCAGGGTTCGAGTCCCGGAGATGCCGTGGTTGTAGTGGTTCGGAATCCACTTTAAACTGTAGGCCAGTCTAATAGGATCGTAGAGCGTTGTGGGGTTAGTGTGATTCGCGTCCGTAGCCTATTTTCAAGCTACATGTGCCCCCTCGATAATGCTAAATGAGTAACAGGGGTGCAGCCCTTGCTTATGACATAAAGATTAATTGTCTCCGTATTGCCAGCTGCATTAGAACAAGAACATATATATATAATAAACATTGTTTGCTATCAAAATATTCTTTGAATATATTTTTATTAGCTCAATAATGAACTTAACTCTCTTGATTTAGTTATGATTTGCTAATTACGATTATTACTCTAACCGTTTCAAAATTAATCTTTTAAAATAACATCTTTTTTTCGTTCTCTGTATAATTGTAATTAGGGGCCTGAATGGCCGAGTGGCTAGCGCTCGGTACCACAGGTTTCGGGTTCGAGTCCCGGCGGTGCCATGGATGTTTGTAGTGGTTTGGAATCCACTTTAAACTGTAGGTCCCGGTCCTAATAGGATCGTAGAGCATTGCGGGGGCATTGTTACTGCGCGTCCGTGGCTTATCTTCAAGTTACACGCGCCCCCTGGATAAGGCAAAGTGAGTAACGTCTGTGCAGCGCTTGCCTTAAGGCATTCAAGAGCAAGCTGTCTAAGTGTTTGCCAGCTGCATTAGAACAAAACAAAAAAAAAATCGTAATTTGCCATGTTTACTTGTCACTTTTATTTCTAAAAATAATTTTCTTCTTTCGTCCATTTTGTAGAAGATGTTGGATCTGGATTATCTGATCTTGCATTGTAATTGATCTTCTGCACCAGTATTATCATTGTTTTTGTACTTCCCATGGATTCTTGTAACTTATGAATTATTGTTAGACTTATTTTAGTTAAAAAATATGCGTTTTTTTCGCAAACATTTCTGTTGCAACTTGTTAAGGTCGGAAGATATTTGTAATTTTTAACTATAATTATTGAAATAACCTTTGTGAATCATGTGATTACTTTCTCCAAAATACAGTTTGAATGAATGTTTCACATAAAGCATGACATTCAATTTTCTAAACACTTTAGTGATACGCAACGTAATTTTTGAGAGGAATTTTATTTAGTAATTATCAGTACACATATATGATTTTCAATATATGAATTAAACAAATATTAATAGTGAATTAAGGAGTAAACTGTCAGCTTTTAAAATCCGAATTATCCTGGCAAAGGGCGTACCGATTACGGAGTACCCATGGGGATAGACCGCTTAACCCCCTCATCTTAATTCATATATAAATTTACGATTAATAATTGGCTGCTTAATGCTAGTATATCGTAAAAATAAAGTTTCTAAGAATTTAAATATGGTACTCGTAAAAATTAAAAATTAAATAAAAGTAAGATAAAAAAAAAATTAAAATTAAAAATTAAAAGAATTTAAATTAAAAATTCGGTACAATTAGGAAACAGTTGTTGATGCCATAAAAATATATTGTATAAGATTAAATATTAAGATTGCTGAATGTGTGGACCGAAACGATGAATTTGTGAGGTAAAAGCATTATAAAACCCAATCTAAGTCCTGGTATTTTATTTTGTTTTTATATTTGTTTCCTTTTTTTTAATGTTTTTGTCTAATGCAACTGACAAACACTGAGACAGTTGTCTTTGATGCCTTAAGACAAGCGTTGCACCGACGTTACTCACTTGGCACTACCCAGGAGGTGCGTGGAGCTTGAAGAGGACAAGAGTAACACTACCCCCATAACTCTATACGATTCTAATAGATCGTGACCTACGGTTTAAAGTGGATTCCGAACCACTAGAAACATTCATGGCACCGCCGGGACTCGAACCCGAAACCTGTAGCACCGAGCGCCAGCCACTCAGACATCAGGCCAATGTGTAAGAAAAAGGCATTATAATACCCTCCTCCAAAAAAAAGGCCATTCTCAGAACCTAAGTTCTGGTATTTTATTTTGCTATATTATTCATTTTTTTAAAATATTTTTTATCTAATCCTTTTATTTACAAGAAAAGAAGGGGTAAAAAATAAAAAAATAAACCTAACTGTGGTCACTAGTCGGCAAAAGAATTAAGGTGTACAGCGTCCGAATTATCCAAAATGATGTTGTTGTAATCCAGCTAGACAGTTAATCTTTATGCCATAACAAGGACCGCACCGCTGTTACTCATTAAGCACTACCCGGAGGGGGGCGTGTAACTTGAAGATATGCTACGGACGCGAGTAACAAACACTACCCCTACAACGTTATAGGTCCGGGACCTACTGTTTAAAGTGGATTCCGAACCACCACAAACATTCATGGAAAACCGGGATTCGAACCCGATACCTATGGTACCAAGTGCCAGAGCGCTAGCCACTCGACCATCAGGCCCTATTTAAAAAAAAATTTATCCAAACTGTTGGAGATCGCACTCAATCGTCACCAGATATATGAAGCGATTGATTGGATCAAGAACTTCATGAAGAATGAATTGTTTAAGAATCCCTAAAAGAATATTCAAAAGTAAAATGAATGTCGTCGTAAATGAAGAACGAAGTATTTCCAATTCTACAAGAAAATTTGTCACATTCAATAGCCAAAAGAATATATCAAAATTTGAACATTCTAGTCATAAATGAAAAATGTGTATGAAAAGATGATATATCAATATATCAACAAAATTAATCATATGAAATATATCGTATATCAATTTAAAAAAAAATATATATTTAATTATTTTCATTTTACTCTTATATAAGCCATGTATATAAAAAGAGTGAATCAGTTCTCAGTTTGTTGAAACCTGTTGCGAGTATGGATATTCCCCAAATTTTTAGCCTTCCGCCAAATAAGCGAGTGGTCGCCAATTATAGGATTCGGCATTTCCCTTCCCTCCCTCCTTTCTTTCTGTCTCTTCTAGAGGCGGATGGATAGTGGAGATCAGTAACTTTTTTCTCAGGACGAGTTTTCAATGTGATTGCTCTCAATTAAGAATTAAGAACGGAGATAAAAAGAAGTATTGAATGATTTGTTGTAAGCTTTGATAATCCACTACTTTGTAACGATTTTCTTTTATTTTTTTGTTTAAAAAATCATCAAAGCTTTACAAAATTGTTGTGCGGTTTAGCAATATCGTTAAAAAGTTGGATTCTTTCGAATTCGATCCATTTGGATTTCGCCCATTGTGAAGTGAGGTATTTCTTATCACGTAAACCTGAATGTTGAGATAATACTTGTTAACATTTCTTTGAGATTCTCGAAAGTAATTGCTCTTTAAGATTCTTTATTGAAAAGAGATTGCTAAACAATAATGAGATTGTTGACAATAGTATTATCAAGAGTTCCACAGCAATTTAGAATCAAATCGTGTTATTTGTAAGTTTATTTCCTGTTTTTAAAATTATTCAGTTGAATGTTATTTAACCATGTTTTGAAATCTTTCCGAGTATATGAGTTGGTTCATTTAAATAAAAAATAAATTGTTTTCAAATGTGTACTTCATTATATTCTTGATCTCATGCGATTTGAGTGTTTTATATTTTTTTTCTATGAAACAAAATATTTTTGTTATTGTTAAGTAATTGGGAAGAAAAAATATTATTGTAGCGATTTTGTTTTGGAAGAATTTAATTTCATCATTTGCAATAACTAAAGAAATATCCACTTAGGAAATTGTATTTTTTTTCTTTTTCAAGAATATTATTGCTTTTGCTTTGAATTTTACTTTTTATCGAGAAAAATATAAATTTAAAAAAATATTTTTTATGATTTAAATACTGGGGCCTGATGGCCGAGTGGCTAGCGCTCTGGCCCTCGGTACCACAGGTTGCGGGTTCGAGTCCCGGCGGTGCTATGTATGTTTGTAGTGGTTCGGAATCCACTTTAAACCGTAGGTCCAGGTCTATTAGAATCGTACAGAGTTGTGGGGGGGTGGTGTTACTTGCGTCCTTTTCCTACTACACGCACCTCCTGGGTAGTGCTAAGTGAGTAACATCGATGCAGCGCTTGCCTTAAGGTATCAAAAACTATTGTCTGAGTGTTTGCCAGCTGCATTAGAAAGAAAAAATGTCTGATAAAAATTTATGCATTAATACATAAAGCAATTCCAATTAGCAAATCGATTGCAAATAGCTCAACGTAAACCGCAGCTATTGATTATATAAGTGGCCAAAACCAATGTTTCGTATTATGTGAAGAAGAAGTTTTAGTATAAGTAGAGAAATGTATTACATACATAATACATATTAACACATCGATGACAGAGAAATACATTCATATACCATATATCCTTTCATTTTTAATGCATCGCTATTATGTTATTTTGTTCGAGTAAAAACCAAAGTTTACTTCTCCCATCAAAAATTATTGAATATGTTTCCGAAATTGAAGAAGACAGGTTTAAAACCTGATGAGCAATGCTAAACCGAGTCCTGTATGTGTCGGGAATGCTTCCACCAGGTTTTTCGCTAAGTTCTTTCATTGGGTTTTGAAAAAGGTGCTGATCCTCTAGGACAAGGGTGGCCAGTCAGCGGCCCGTGAGATTTATCACACTTTTACAAAATATATTTATTTTATAATGGCCAAAGTCGTGAAAAAAAATGTATTAAAGAGTGTGCTTTATGATGATATAGAGTGATGTTAATACATTATGCGTGCATCCATAGATTCAAAAATGAACTGTCGAAATGATGAGAAAAAATTAACTTTTAAAATAATATTCTTGCGAACATAGGACAGATATTGCCTATTTTATTGATGAGTTTACAGTTATGAGCTCGCAGTATAATTAAATTATATTCTGCGAACTCACGATGCTTGCGCGTCTTGGAACATCTTATATAGCCGGTTTTGTATTTCACTTTAAGTGACCATCCCTAGATACGCACAGTTGATTTTGGATGGCAGAGCAAACCAGATTCTTAGATAATAATAATAAAAAGAAGAAGAAACACAAGATTAATAACTCATTATGTTTCAATTTTTACTCCAAAAAATGTCTAGAGTGGGTCTAAATCTAATAGAGGGAAATGTGATTTTATAGGAGTATTCATTCAAAATTGAGATAGCACAATATGGTTGCATGTTGCACCCTGTAAATGTCCCATTCAATAACGAATGGTCTGAAACGACCGTTATTAAAAACAGCAGTAATATTTTTTTTCTTTCTAATGCAGCTGGCAAACACTTAGACAGTTTGGTCTTGGATGCCTTAAGTCAAGCGCTGCACAGACGTATTCACTTTGCATTACCCAGGGGGAGCGTGTAACTTGAAGATAAGCCACGGACGCGGAGTAACAATGCCCCCGCAACGCTCTACGATCCTATTAGGACCGGGACCTACGGTTTAAAGTGGATTCCGAACCACTACAAACACCCATGGCACCGCCGGGACTCGAACCCGAAACCTGTGGTACCGAGCGCCAGAGCGCTAGCCACTCTGCCATTCAGGCCCCACACAGCAGTAATATACGTAATGGAAAATTTCATTACTCTGAATATAAGAGCGACATCTTTCACTGTTATAGTTGTAAAAAATAACCATATTATCTGCCATGTCGACGATTGTGCTTCCGGTTGCAATATTAGCATTTCTTTGTTTCGAAGAAATTATCGGCAGAACCTCACTCACTGGAAATTGTGTTAACGCCTTGCTGTCTGGTGGTCTGCAAGTTGCTTCTTTGTAGCGTCGATCGACAGGTAAAGCGTGAACAGGAAGAAAGATAGGGTTTCTGTACAGTATGCCTCGTTTTCTCACTAAATAAATTTGCCGTCTCATTTTCGACCTCAAAATAATTATTCCCCCCCCCCTCACACACACACTTTTTTTATTATTATTATTCGACTTTTCTTGACTTAAAGCCACATGAATTGTGGTTAAAAGCCATGACCACTAGAATCCGGTATTTCAGTTTATTGTCTCGTGAATTGTTTAAATTTTTTAAATTGCTAGTTAAAATTCCAGCTACCAAAAATTTATTTATTTATTTTTGTTTATTTCTTATTTTTTGTTTAATTTTTATTTTTTGTTAATTTTTATTACCTCACGATTTAAACAGTTGGCATCTGTTAAAATCATTTTTAAATATTTGATTTTGATGTTTTAAATATTTCCAGTTTGGTCCTTGTTTGGAATCAATTCCAACCAAGATCCCGCCTGATTAAAAGGAGAACTAAAATCTTACTGTACAAAACTCTCATAAGACCAGTATTAATTAACATATGCATCTGAAACATGGTCACTAACAGCAGGAGAGGAGAAAATGTTGGCAATCTTTGAAAGGAAAGTGCCACGAACTATTTTTGGTGGTATCAATGACAATGGAAATTGGCGAAGAAGATACAAGTTTGAACTTTACAAACTTTTTAGAGATATTGACATTCTAAAATTTGTTAAAACTGAACAGAATGAGATGGGCCGGTCATCTCATGAGAATGGAAAGTGATAGAGCTGTTTTGAAGGTTTTCAATACAATCTCTTTTGGACAACGACCAGGGGGAAGACCGAAAAAGAGATGGGTCGACTGTTTAGACTCTGATTTTAATATTATTAAGATCAAAAACTGGAGGTCCACGGCCAAGACGAGAGCAGCCTGGCGGGATCTTTTAAAGAAGGCCAGGGCCCACAACGGGCTGTCGAGCCAGTTATGATATATTTTAAATATTTAATGTTAAATATTTTACGAAATTATACTGTTCTTCAAAATTTCTGTTAAGTACCTTGTCATTATTTTCTACTTTATTCATCAAAAAGAATAGTCCTACTGTCTTTATGATAATTGTTGTAGAAAATAACGATATGATACTTAACAGAAATGGTGTCAAATTCAACCTAGTCGATGCTCTCTCCAATAACAAGTATTCAATAATTGTCTCTACAAAATACGTAATCATTATTTATCTTACTGTCTTTTTCTATGTTAGATATGTTTCGGAATTTCGGTTTTATTCAAGTCACAAAGTGGCGACATTAATTAATTAATTATGACTATTTATGCACATTTATTATGCATACTTGCTATCAATACACACATTCGTCCTTACAGTGAAGGACATGATTTTTCAACTCAGGCTGTAGAAAATCAACGTTGTGTGTATAAAAAAATAATCCCATAAACCTCAAAATAAATTCCTAACATTTCTGAATATTTAAAGTGCCATGATGATATTTCGTCTATAAATAATAATGAGTCTATTTAATTCTTAGACGATATTTTTAGTATAAAAAAGTATTATTAGTATAAAATAAAAGTACAGTATTAGTATTACTAAAGTATTTATTAGTATTTAGTAAAAGTATTTTTTAGTATAAAAAAGTACTTGTATTTTATTTATTTGAGTGTGTTTATTACAGTATTAAATCTTCAAAATAATATTTTATTTATGAAAATTTTCCAGCTATACTTAACACATTTTTTTCTTTTAATAAATTGATAAGTAGAAAAGTTTAAACTAAAGTTCCTAAACTTTAAGTTCCACTCTATATAAAGATTATAGACACACCCACATTTCATTTTTATTATTTATTTATTTATATTATTATTATTATTATTTTCTACAAACACAAAAAGGCAGTTTAAATTTTACTAAAGTTTAAATTTTACTGAAGACTATTTGTTAAAATGAATGAATTGCAATTGGAAAATTGTCCATTAAAGTATCATGCAAATGTGCTTAATAATTTGGCCGTTCAGTATTTAACAGATTTTCTCTATTTGTATACATATCTTGTCATATACTTGTATACGTATTTTGTCTCATACTTGTATGCATATCTCATACTTGTGTACATATCTCATACTTGTATCTTTTCGGAACACGTGTGAAAATTAATTTTTAATTCTCTATTATATCAAGTAGTTTGGGCTACCTTGTATTATTTTAAGGTAAACACGAGATCATTCGTGATATCGTACGTCAGACAACAATTATTCTATCGTGATTACATGGTGCTTTACAGATATGCACGTTTCATGTTTTACAGATATTCATGTTTCATGTTGTTTTACAGATATGTTTCATGTAGTTTTACAGACATGCATGTTTCACGTAGTTTTACAGATATTCATGTTTCATGTAGTTTTACAGACATGCATGTTTCGTGTAGTTTTACAGATATTCATGTGTCACGTAGTTTTACAGATATTCATGTTTCGTGTAGTTTTACAGATATTCATGTTTCGTGTAGTTTTACAGATATTTGACTCGATGTTCTTCAATATCCAAAATATGGTAGAGAAGTTTTTATGACAGCCTGCATTTATTTATTTATTCTAACCGAGACAAAGGTGAAGACATTTTTTTTTAGTGACAATAACTGCGATGTCAAGTGAGCTTTAAAATCAAGAATGAATCAGGGGATTGTAGATCTGGCTGACTGATGTAATAGACAATCGAAATGACTCAATTTAATCTATAATAAATAAAAAAATAATAATAAATAAAAACAGTACAAAAACTTGCTAATAATAATTCTAATAGTGTATCTTTTCGATTTTAAGAAGGAAAAACATAATAATAAATACTGTAAAACAAAACTATATTTGAACAAATAAAAAAAAAAATGATTTTTTTTTTTACTGATTAATACCGTCGATTTTTAGTCTCCGTGTTTGAAAATAATAATTATAAAAAATATAAACTGGACGAAATTCTTTCCGTTCTTTAAAATCTGCACTGTATGCTCAACAAGACTTTTCTGTTGAACTGGTTTTGCATTGAATAAGCAGAAAGATATTTATGGTATAATTCCCCCAAAACCAGTTCAAATTTCAGCAGAAGTCGGAAAAATCGCTTTTTTTTTTGAAGGGTTTACAACGTTTGTTTAACGAAGATTGTTTACAACGTTTTGTTTTTGTTTACCGTAAGTCCCCAAGTTAGTCGGAGAAAAAGGCGCCTGAGGAATTCCAATTAAATCTTCCCTACCACTATTCGAATTATTTTAATAAGAACAGTGCTCTCGTGTATATATATATATATATTATATATATAACGATAATGCAGACGATATTTGGTATTAGTTAATCATCATCGTTATAAATGGTCATCGTTATAGATGGTTTTAAAAAAAATCAGATGATAATGCATTCATTTCAGTTCCGTAATCCATAGCGCAGCTCACTGAATCTAAAAAACGGCATAACACTTGTTACAAACTACAATTAAAATCAATAACTCGTTCACAACACAACGTTTTGAAACATTATGCATTTAATTTTTTTTTAAAAATATTTTTTTTAATATTCTTCTCAAATATAAATTTTTGAAATAAATCTGCTAAGAATCTTTAAAATTCACCATCATCTCCTGCGAAATGACAGCGGCCTGAGGGCCAAGTGTCAAACGCTCTGGCCTTTGGTTAACACAGGCTTCAGGTTCGACACCTGGCGGCGGCAGGGATGTTTGTGGGTGGTTCGGAATCCACGTTATATTGTAGGTTCCGGTCGGTTTAGCCTTCGTGTGCCTAAGATGACCGTAAAGCGATAAACTAAACCATTCATCGAATGTCTGATTTTGATTTTGCTTTCTGATTGCACTTTCATTATCGATTTAGTATGAAATTCGTAAACGCAGACGCAAAGAAGTCATTGATATAGAAAGTCAGAAGTAACAATTTAGAAGAAATTTCAAAAAATAAATAAATAAAATAAAATGATAATGCCTGACTTTCTCTTTATGCTGCTATAATGTATGCTGTAGTGATAAAGTGAGTGGGGCCGGATGGCCGAGTGGCTGGCACTCGGTACCACAGGTTTCGGGTTCGAGTCCCGGCGCTGTCATGGATGTTTGTAGTGGTTCGGAATCCACTTTAAACCGTAGGACTCGGCCCAATATGATAGATAAGTGCTCTGTGGCTCTTTTTTAAGAAATAGATGAATTTGTATTAATTACACACACAAATTGATGTATTTTTTAAAAATTATTAATTATATCTTGTAGTAGATGTGGGGGGGCTGATGGCCGAGTGCCTAGATCTCTGTCACTTGGTACCACAGTTTTTGGCAGTGCCATAGATGTTTGTAGGGGTTTGGAATTCACTTTAAACAGTAGGTCTCGGTCTAATAGGATCGTAAAGCATTGTGGGGGTATTGTTACTCCGCATCCGTAGCTTATCTTCAAGCTACACGCGCCTCCTGGGTAGTGCTCAATGAGTAACAGTGGTGCAGCCCTTGTTTATGGCGTAAAAGACAACTGTCTGAATATTTTCCTGCTGCATTAGGAAAAAATAAATAAACCGAGTAAAATCATCCTATAGAAAAAAACATAAAAAGGAGGTTTAAAAAAATTCCGATGATGACTTGTCATTTTCTACATTGTCTGTGCAGCGCTTGCCTTAAGGCATCCAAGACCAAGCTGTCTAAGTGTTTGCCAGCTGCATTAGAAAGAAAAAAAAATATTTATCATTACCTTAAGTCGTTTCATAACATTAGATGTCAAAGATGTATTTTTGAAATATATTCAGTGAAATTTTTCAAATACATTAGTATAAACATAAAGTGTTTACTACTAAAGCACAAGTCTAATTTTATTCTATACAATTTGAAGAAGAAAAATGTTTACCTCAAGTTCAAAAACGCTTTTCTACAAATTGAGAAAATAATTATTCACAAATCATTTTCAATTTACACAGAATTAAAATCTTGAATTAAATAGTTTCAAAGTTTTGAAAAAGCATATTTTTTTAATTTTAGATGTTTTTATGTTTGAGATAACATGTTTTTTTTTTTTTTAATTATGATGGAATTCTATTATGAAGTCGATTACAGCAGTTTTGTTTTAAAACATTTGTGAATACATATATTATTTGTTTGTTGAAATCTTATAAGAAAAGTAATTTACCTTTTCAGTCTACTGATTATTATTATATTCTGTTATTGTATTTTATTAAAACTTTAATTATTCGTTTTGACTTCATGGAGACGAATATAATGTTTTTTCTGAATGGATTAGCTCTGATGCTTACAAGGAAATTTTCATTTAGCAAATTCCATTTTTTTATTGTTATTATTTTGTGTGTGTGTGTGTGTAAAATCTTTTTATTTTAATTTTGAAATTAAAAAATAGTAATAATAAACTTTTCAAGAAAATAGACAAGATTGCTATCATATGTTTTCTTCTTTTTACATTAAATAATATGTTTACTCTTCATTTGTTTCCCTGTTTCATTCGTTTGTTTCATACATATAAATTCTAGCACATGCTTGTGCGCTGGATTTTTAATAAATCTTGTTAATTTATAAATATAATTTACGTACTGGTATATAAAGTTACTCCTCTTGTGAGATTTTAATTTTTTTTTCTCTTATAAACAATTTATAAACTTTTCAACAAAACAGTATTTACGAAAAAAAAAAAAAAATGTAGAAATATAATTTTATTATTTTGTATTGAAAAATACAAAATAACTATAACAGAAAAAATCCAAAAGTAGTCAATTATACTAGAAAAGAAAAGAACGCAATATAACAGGGTTTTTTTTTAATTTTAATTTTGAAAGAAAAAAAGTATATTACTATAAACATTTCAAGATAATAGACAAGATTGCTATTATATGTTATCAACAAATAACTACCTAGAATTTTCATGATTCTCATAAAACTTGTTTTTTTCCTCCTATTATATACTATGTTTACTTTTCATTTGTTTGTTTTTTATATGCAAATTGTAGCATAAGGATTTCATGCTCATGCTGGATTTTTAATAATTCTTGTTAATTTATAAATATTATATATATATACTTTTATATAAAGTTACTCCTCCTGTGAGATTTTAATACTTTTTTTTTTTCCTTGTAAACAACTTATAAACATTTCTACAAAACAGTATTTACGAAAAGAGAAGGTAGAAATATAATTTTATTATTTTGTATTACGAAATACAAAATAATTATAACAGAAAAGTTCCAAAAATAGTCAAATATACCAGAAAAAAAAAAGAAAAAGAAAAAAAACATAATATAACAGGGTGTTGTGTTTTTTTTTTTTTTTTTTTTTTTTTGTCACGTTGAAGTCGAATCGTAGCATGTATAAATTTATATACATACCAAGAATGTATACATTTATTACTTGATATAGAACTAATTTTTAAAAAAAAGCATTTTGCACTACTGGTTGGTTTTAGTTGTCTATTTTTAAACAATTCTTTTAATGAAATGGTAAATAGGTAATTCATTGTTTTGCATGTTGACTTTTAAACTAAAAACAATGTACTAAATATATATTTTTTCCCCTTCTTTTCAGGTAAGGAATGCTTTTTGACAGATTTGGGAGATATTGTAATATTGGTAAAGTTTTTATTTATACTTTTTCCTCTAATTCTATTAATTTATACACAGTCCAGTCACATTAATGTGACCCCTACTTTCGACGTCAACGTGAAATAACCAATCACAAAAAGCAGGTGGCAGCACATTGCAGTGGAGTGTACATAAAGAATTACACTTGATACCATACTCCATTTAAAGCCAGACTATTCAAGAGTGTATAATCTGGCTTTTGACAGGTGGTCACATTATTGTGACTGGACTGTGTATATGGAGTATTATAATTTAAAACTTGATCGAAACACAGCCAATAACTGGTAGTGTTAATGACTTGTGTTATTTTCTATTTTTGTGATTTGAGAACATAAAAATGTGAATGGTTTTTTTAAATTTAAAAATGTCCTTAAAGGGCTGGGGGGGGGAACATTTTCATATGAATCACTATCCTGAAACGAGGATGTCACTGTCATTTGCTGTTTCAAAAAAATTGACATGCGATTTAAAGCAGGAGTGCCACCCCAAATAATCTAGCGGACCACTTTAGAAATGCGTTCTAACCCCACGGGCTTCATATAAAATTATATATCCCCCTATTTAATTTAGAACCCACTATTGACATTTTTGTGGAGTGAAAAATTACAACATAATGAGTTATTATTATTGTGTTTACTATTATTCTTGCATGTAGACATAAATAATATAATAATGATACTAAAGGCATATTGTAAAGAAATATACAACACTCAAATTGATATATAAATAACATAAAAAAGGAAATAATTAAAAATATATTTGTTTTACTAGTGCAATATTGGTTTCTCCACCTATCGTGAGTTCGCAGAATATAATTTCATTATAACTGTAAACTCATGAATAAAACAGGCAATATCTGTCCTTTATTCGCAATTTATATATTATTTTTCTCATGATTACGACAGTTAATTTGTGAATATAGAGATGCACACATAATGTATTTTTTTAATACGTTGGCTTCCACTCAGTTGGCCATTATAAGATAAATATATTTTGTAAATGTGTGATAAATCTCATGGGACGGAAAAATATTCAAGGCGGGCCACGGGTTGGCCACCTCTGATTGAAAAGGTATCCGCAATAATAGAGAGTTTTAGAATACCGTACTTAGAATTTTAGAGTACGGTATGCTAAAACTCTCTGGTCGACGATTCGACCCTATAGTTCCGTTCTGATTTCACTTGTTTGCTTTGGATGCTTGTTGGCAAATTTATAAATCGCTTCACTTTATCAGTAATATTTTTGAATTCTTATTGGAAATAATTAGTGTTTCCAATTTTTATTTTTTTGTAAAAATTCCTTGTAGTTCAGGAACTGACGATTCCATGTCAGAAAACCAATCGTTCGGTTTCACGAATGGACATCTTTGGAAGACCAGTAGTCTGGCGAAATCCTTTGTAACCCTTCTGTTTCATGGAATGGTTTATGGGGGCGGGAACCCAAGTGATTTGTAATACTGGTATTTGGGGAAAAAGGGGCGGTCTGCACAAGAAAATAATAATAATAAATAAAGAGGAGAATCTACTCGGAGGACCCGCGCTCAGACAATGTTCCAAATTGGTCTGACAGCAGCGCGAAATTGGTGGGTTTTCTAACCTCCTTGTGTCAGAGAATGTATTGCCATTTCCAAGAACTCTGCTTGTTTGCAAGGACAGGCTTGTTAGGGGAAGTATGCTGAAGGGGGGTGTCGGAGCCGTCTGATGTTAAAGGGCAGACTTCTTCCTTTCGTACAAAAGTATAAGCTTACAAATTAACAGCTAGTTCATGGTATGCTTATTATGTTTAAAGAGACGAACGCTATCATAAAATAGTAGCCAAAAGGAATAAAAAGTTCTTTGAATGTCCAGGGCTTGTTGTTCTGCAGAGCATTTAAACACTTATCTAAATGAAATTTTTATAAAAATTTGCTTTTTTTTAAAAAAATTGAAAATAAATAAAATATGCCAAATGATGATTTTAATGAATTTATAAGAGAAAAAAAATATTAAGAAAACTGGTGATGCATGGATAGTGTTTAATCTTCCTTCACTGACATTTTGTTGATTTCTTCTGATCATGATAAATTACATAAAAATAAAAATTCTAAGGGTCCTGTGGCACTCGGTACCACAGGTATCGGGTGCGAATCCCGGCTGTGCCATAGATGTTTATAGTGGTTCGGAATCCATTTTAAATAGTAGGTCTCCCTCCTAATAGGATCGTAGAACATCGAGGGGGTAGTGTTACTTGCGTCTGTAGTCTATCTTCAAGCTACACGTGCCTACGTCGTGACCCCTGTGTAGTGCTAAATGAATAACAGCAGTGCAGCCCTTGCTGATGGCATAAATATTAACTGTCTCTGTATTGTCAGCTGCAGTAGAACAACATATCAAATTATTGGAGCATCAATTTTACTGATGACAGGTAAATCGCTAACTATTATTTGCTTAGTTTATATTATTATTTTATCTATTTCGGATTTTATGTGTTTGTTTATTGAATGTTTTAATTATTTTCTCGACTTTTATTTTCATTTTTGATGAATTTCAATGTGAAACTTATTATTAGGAATGCAGTTTATCATTAGAACAACGACAACAACAACATAAAAATTTCAATATAAAAAACAACCATTTGTTTTATTTATAATTTTTAAATTATTTAATTACACAACACACTGTTTACAATGTGGTTATGTTTCCTTCATTACCTGTTTGAATGCGCATGAAGTTGTGCGCATGCGCCTTATTGAATATTCATAGAGCATTACTGGATAAGCGTGAACTCTGTGCGCCGGTGCATCCGCCCACCACATGAAATAAACCAATTTTTACCCTTAATACAAGGCACGAAAATTTCCTTATCGCCAGCTGGGATCTTCATTCATCGTGAGTTTTCAGACCCCTCTCCTCCCTCTCCCCCCTCCAAAACAGCGCCGTGTGGGTGGTGAAACGCGCACTTCCAGGTTGCTGCGAACGTTTTCAAATTGTTTTGGGATGGGCTTCTTTAACGGTGTGTCTGTTGCCCGCCATTTTTTTTAATACCGGCACAGTGATTCGTTGGCGAGATTTCTCTGTGGCCATTTAATTGCTACACGGCTTTTTCTCTCGCCTGCAATGCGGGGGCGTCGGTGTGTGAGAAAGGGTTGCACAGTCGAACTTCTGGCACCTCAGAATCAGATTTTTGGTTGACTGGGTGACGTGTTCTTTTTGGAGCTATTTAGCCCCTGGGGGTTCCATCTCCGATACGACAGGATAAATAAAGTTCAAACAATGAAAATTGAACAGAATATATTCACAAATATGTGGATTGATGGCCCAGTGGCTGGTGCTCAGGTTTCGGGTTCGAATCCCGGCGGTGCCATGGATGTTTGGAGAGATTCGGAATCCACTTTAAACCGTAGGTCCCAGTCTAATAGGATCCTAAACGTAGGATTATACAAAAAATTTGTCTTAACTGTGGGAATCGATAAATGGGATTCAATTTTCCATAAGAAAATCTTGCGTTACCATAGTGTCAACGTGCCTAACTGACCTGCAGGAAGCGAATCACCTGGTGGCATTGTTGTCGTCACTATTTCCAGAAACGAGGAGACTCAGTGGAGATTGTGACAATGTGTTTAAAACGCATCGATAATCAGAGAGCTGGGGGGGCGAGTTTTCCATGCGATACTCACATGTGAGGTAGTTACTATTAAAAGTCCTCCTGAAACGCTCAATTATCACCCGTCGGTGGGCTGTATGTTGTACACATAAATAGAACACGAGGCCTACCCATGGTAAATAAGAAATGTGCTATATAATTAAAGTTACAATTATACAATCGCGAATAAGGAGTTTCAAGCCAGACGTTTCGAATCCCGGCCGTACAATGGATGTTTGTAGTGGTTCAAAATCCACTTTAAACCGTAGGTCCCGGTCTAATAGGATCGTAGAGCGTTGCGGGGGAACTGTTACTCAGCGTCTGTAGCCTATCTTCAAGCTACACGTGCCCGCTGGGTAGTGCTAAGTGAGTAACGTTTGTGCAAAGCTTGCCTTCAGGCATCAAAAAAAAAATTGTCTAAGTGTTTGCCAGCTGCATTGGAGCAAATAAAAGTATTTAAAAATTAAACTAAAATTTCGCGCGGACTTTTTAAATCATAATTGAGAACGTAAGAGTCAATCTCCTGGATTGCAGTATTTTCATGATGGATAAGCGTGCCAAAAAATTTAGCAGAGATGTGTTTAGGAAAATCTTTTAATAGAAGGAACGTTAATAGCTTTATGGGTATCAGAGTTGCGCATGAACCATTTAGCAGAGGTCATTTGGCAGATAGTGATGTTTTGTAAAGTTTCAAGCTTTGTTAAGTTAGCTGCATAGGATCAGTACATGAGAATGGGGCGAAGTACAGCAGTATAAAGAAGAATTTTGTTATCCCTGGTCATGGTAGAATTTCTATTTATGAGTGGATAGAATTTTCTGAAGGCAATACGAAATTTACTTTTGGTGTGCAGAAGATGTTGTTTCCAAGTTAAATGCTGATCCAGAATAATTCCTAAGCATTTAGTTTGACTATTCCAAGGGATAATATTATTGTTGATCATAATCACAGGTTCTTTAGGGTTTTTTTCCCAATAGAGAAGAAAACAGCTTCAGTCTTATCTATATTTAAAAAAAATTTCCATTTATTGCACCATTTATTGAGTCAGCCTTTTTAAAAGTCTTTTTTTCAAACTACCTTTTTTTGTAAGATAGCTCGAAATAAAAAAATCTTATGATAAGTAATTTTTAAAGTAATAATAAATGGGTAATTTTAAGCATTACAAGTTTTAAAGTAATTTAATAATTAAGTAATTTTTGAAACAAGGTAATTTTTAAAAGTAAAAAATAAAAGTTTTATGATATGGTAAGATAAGGAAAGATGCTGTACGTAATTTCTTTGAATGATTTTCAAATTTTTATAAAAAGTAAAAATACGAACCTTAATTATTGGGCCAATTAATTAAAAAAGTAAGCATTTATTTATTAAAACAACATTTTATTCAGTGTATAATAAATACATTACAAACTAAAAGATTAGACTTTTATGAAATTAGCCTGTCCGGGATGTAATGTCCTCATCTATGCTATTTTTTAGCCTGACACCAGACACTCGACTCCAATAGCTATCGCGTCCTGTTGGCCGAAGTGGTATCACATCTGACCTTTGGTATCACAGGCTGCAGGTTCGAGTACTCGCGGTGAAATGGATGTTTGTTGGTGGTTCGGAATCCACTTTAAACTGTAAGTCCCTGTCTGTTTAGCCCACATGTGCACAAGATGACCGTAGAGAGCCAAACCATTATTAAATATACATTTTATTCAGTGTATAATACATTACACACTAAAAGGCCTAGACTTTTATCAAAATAGCTTATTCGGGATATAATGTCCTCATCTATGCTATTTATTAGCCTAACACTAGAGAATCAACTCCAATAGCTATCACATCAGCCATTTGTAAATGCTTGTTTTATATTATAATTTGTGTGTTATACGAGAATGACAAACGTAAAAGTATTAATTATAATGTATTAGTAACGTGTATTTAAACGTATTAGTAATGTTAATACTAATAACAAATAACAAACGTAAAATTATTTAATGTTTCCCCCCAAAAAAAGTTATTGCTAAATACTAATTTAATATTGTATTAGTCTATTTGGATAAACAAACACTGAGCATATCAAGACATGAATACTAGACCGATAGAAACCATTTGACTAATCACTGTTACGTTTGATTCTTTCAAATATTATATATATATACATACATACATACAGCGATTGTATGTGACTCGGTCACTTCTAAAATATGTGTAACGTTATTCTAGGATGAATTTATTGTTTTCTCACAGGATAGTTTTCAAAAAATAAATTTTTTTTTTCCCCTGAGCTTTCAAGTAGCAGTAATTTTGTGAGTTAAGAGTGATGATTGTTTGATAACTGATTGCCTATTCTTCTATCATAGCTCCGTTACAATGCTTGTCCGCATGCTAATAAATGTATACGACTCTCAGATACTTCTGCCACAGACACAGTTATAGAAATGACCTCACTATTATTTCATGGAAAAAAAAAAAAAACTTGAAATCTTTAGATAAATCAGTCTGACTGATTAAATAACGAACAAATAAAATAAACTAAGCTGAATAAGAATATTTTTTGAGAAAAAAACTTTTATCAGAATTATTTTCTTTTTTGAATAAAATTATATGTTTTTCGTAAAATGTATCGATATACTTGCAAAAGGCTGGCAAAATTCTAAATGGTTGGCAATGGGACAGAGAGTGTGGTAATAACCTATCAAGACAGTATTAATGAGTCCGAAATGCCATCATCTTTTCAAAAGGCTGTAGGGACCTTGAGTTTCGGCAGTGTATTAAATGATTTTGAATTTCGCTCGTATGAATTCTTCATTGAAGTCAGTCGGACTGGTTCCCACTCATCGACTGTAGGTATCTGGTTGTGCGGGAACGCCCTTCCCTTGATGAGTGAGGGACAATAACTCATCTTTCGCAATGCCCTTCCACTATAAATCCTCGCTGCCATCTCGAGGGAAACCCGAGAATCATCCTCGGGATGGTTTCAGAACATGCTCACCACCGAGCGGGGTTGTGTCCTTTTGAAATTGAGTTTTGCGGCGGTCAGTCTGTTGTAGGTCAAGAGACAACAGGGCGTACTCTGCTGCGGTGGCGGGTCAGAAGCAGCCTCTGACCTACATTCGCCCACGCGGTCGTTCGAATCGCGGCTTGATTAATACGAAACCAATGACAAGAAAGTCTCTGGAAAGGAAAAAACAATCATGTCCATGTCGCCCCTAATTCTTCACATGGCGCCTTTTATCTCATCCCACAGGCTGTTGACTCGCCGTTTCATGTTAATAAATGGCTCCTAAATTCCTAATGGCTCACAGATTTAAAATGGGTCTCCATTAAAAGGGTGGATGACTATCGGACGCATTAGCCGGATAAGAATCACTAAACGTGCCTCTGTTTGTTTATGCATCGTGGACATGCGCATTGGGTCCGTTATTCATCATCCGTGTGCTTTTCACGACACTACTAAAGTGTAGGTTTCTACTTTTATTGTTTGTAATGCACTTTTATCAGGGTCAGTAGAATACAAGCTTAACAAGTTGCCACGCCAGTCGATACAACACAGCAACCATCTCTTAAACAGTTTTGATCGCGTACTCCTAAAGTAATAAAAAAAAATCATAAGTTGTACTCCATGTAATAATTATATAACCTCAGGTTGTTATAATTAATTTCTTTTGGACTTTTATAAGTAATTCATTTTGTAGTTCTAATGCAGCTGGCAATACATAGACAGTTAATCTTTTATGCCTTTGGTACCACAGGTTTCAGGTTCGAATCCTGGCCATGGTATAGATGTTTGTTAGGGGTTTGGAATCCATGTCAAACTGTAGGCCATCTAATTAGGCTATAGTGTGCACAAAATGACCGTAAAGCGATAAACTAAACCAACGAAATGGACTTCTTGGGTTTATCTGAATTTGGAAAGAATCATTCCAGGGTTGGAATTTGGTGCGCTTCTTCCGCCTTAAACCAAAGGATAAATTTTCGGCAATAACGAAGTCGAAATTATACCGTAACGCACGTTGACGTGCAAGATATCGGAAAAGTCTTTGAAACTTCAATTTTAGAAATCACGATAATTAAGACTTATACTCATCGAAAAGTTTAGCGGCCTGATGGCCGATTGGCTAGCGGGCTGGCCTTTGTGCCACAGACTCCGGCTTCGAGCCCTGCCGGTGGCATAAATGTTTGTGAGTGGTTCAGATTCCATGTTAAACTGTAGGTACTGGTCTGTTTAGCCCTCTTGTGCACGATATGACTGTAGACCGACAAACCAAACATCGAAAGTTTTTGCATTTTTTTTTTTCTTTTTCTTTTAAATTGTTTGATTTAGTTTTCATTTTTTAAGAAATAATTACCACGCAGTCAGAAAAAATAAACCATAACCACTGTATTAAACGTTTACTGTCTTAGTATACATCTAGTATTTTTAGTAGAACTCCTATAAAAAAAAGATCTCTTTTCTGGTTCATTCGTATTTCGAAAGCATCTTGCATCGCGGTACTTTTTTCATTTTTTTTTATTGGCAACGGACGCTGCGGCAGTGCTATTTCGAAGAAGACGCCCGGAATCAGAATGTGCGCAGAGGTAATTTTTCACCTTCGGATCGCGGCGTCTGGTCCGGGCCCACCTTACCCGGCAGAGGGTAGGTAATAGCATTTAAAAATATTCAAGAGCAAAGAAAGCGAGAAGTACGAAGTGCGATTCCCATTCTTATTCATATCCCAATAATCGTCTGACAGGCCGACTACGCGAAGCATAATTACGTGGAAAAGAAGAACGACGCTGTGTTTTAATACTAATCGCATTCTTGCACCCCCCGTTCTCCATCTGATGTGGGTGCGGCCTCTTCTCGCGTATCCGGCCTCTTCTCATTTTCTGCCCCCGCCCTCCCTCCTTCAGAATAAAGCAACGGATAGCCTACCTGGGCAACCGACGGCTTTTGTCGAAGATGACAGTGGATCTTTTTGTGTCTGTCTAATTCGATGTTGTTTCCAGCAATTGCACAATTTTGATTACAATTTTTAGCTTCAGTGTGTGATTCAAAAATTTCTTTTGTATTCTTTAAAAAGATTTGTTTCATTGCCACTTCCATGCATCCCAATATGATGGTGGATGTTTCTGTGTAGATCTGATTCGGTTTCTTCAGTTTAGTTTCCAGCAATTGCGCAATTTTGGATTACAATTTTTAGTGTCTCAAAAACTTTTTAAGATTTGTTTCCTTACCACTTCCATGCATCCCAGTATTTGTCTCGATGATGGTGGATGTCTACTTGACTTCTCCAACTACACTTCAGCAATTGCGCAATTTTGATTTCAATTTTTAACTGTAGTATGAGTCTCAGAAACTTTTTTTTGTATTCTGCAAAACATTTGTTTCATTGCCACCTCTATGCATCCCAATATTTTTCTCGATGATAGTGGATGTTTTTGTGGATGTCTACTTGACTTGTCCAACTCCATTTCAGCAATTGTGCAATTTTGGTTTTAATTTTTAACTGCAGTGTATTTCAAAAACTTTTTGTTTTCTGTGAAAGATTTGTTTCATTGCCACTTGCATGCATCCCAATATTTTTCTCGATGGTGGTGGATGGACTTGACTTGTCCAACTACATTTCAGCAATTGCGCAAATTTTGATTTAAATTTTTAACTGTAGCGTGCGTCTCAAAAACTTTCTTTTGTATTCTCTGAAAGATTTGTTTCATTTGCATTTCCATGCATCGCAATATTTCTCTCGAAGATGGTGGATGTCTACTTGACACTCCAACTACACTTCAGCAATCGCACAGTTAGATTACAGTTGTCTTTGATTACAATTTTTAATTGGAATTTGTTTCTCGAAAACTGATTTTTCATCGTATTCTATGAAATATCTGTTTTGTAGAAATGTTAAATCCATATTTTTATCGAATAGGATAAATTAGGGTTGAAACTTTTGTGAATGTCTAACATGACTTATGCAGCCTTATTTACAATTCTTACTATAATGGAACAGCAGTTCTTTTCTCAAAAAAGGTTTTCTAATTGTATTTTTTCATTCCTGTGTGCATTACTGAGCAATTAAATGAACGCCAAATTTTTTGGATGTTAACTTAAATGTTTTTATGTAAATTTTCAAGGGAAAAGGAGAAGAGTTCTCCCTCCTGTCTGAGTTATGTATCTTTTAACCAATAACAATTTGCGAATCTGTTATTTTTCTTGGAGAGGGTTGCCAAATCACTTCCTTTACACACGTACAGTTTGAATTTCACGTAAATTAAATAAGTGAACGTGGAATTTTTATAAATGGTGAATAACTTGAGTTTAACTTAAAGCCCGCAAGATCATTTGTGTTGGCCACCCCTGATATAAGTGTATATCAGAAAATTTCAGTACCTTGCTAAATTAACATCATCGCATTGTCGGCCAAGATTGATTGTCGATTGACCTTTTAAAAGTACAGAATATTTGAGCTAATAACGCAAGATGAATGTGATGTTGCATTAGAAGTCAAATTTTTAATTAAGATTCCTCTAAAAATACCATAAATTCTGTTAAAGATATAGGATTTTAAAAGTGCTCATTGCTTTTGCATTTTATAAATAACCCCCTTTCCCAAGAAAAATTCAGAAATTGGTGTTCTCAATTGAGAAACCACATTGCCGCGAGTGCGAGCTCGGTATGTAGTATGTATGCCCTGTGGATAATTGCTTTCGCAACTGTTGCTAAAAGAACGATTGGATCGAATTGTTTCGAAACCGCCCGTCTTTGAGACGAGGGTGATTACGCGTGTTCTGCAAGCCATTGTTTTCTGGCTCTCCAGGGTTCGGGCCCACCGTTCGCGATTTAATAGTTCTGTACCGTATCCACAAACAAACTTTCCCGCTACGCACCTCTAGGTAAAATGGTGCCTAATGACATATAATATCCGTCTAGGGGGAGAGTCCACAATTTTACGCTTCAGTGAAGATTTTCCGGGTCCTCTCCCTATCCAAATTTTTGTGCCATCATGCATGTATATGAGCGGTTATTATGCCGTACTTTGTGAAGGGTCTTTTGCAGTAATGGCATGGTTATTAACTGTTAGTGATTTTGGGGCAGGACGATCAAGTTAATTAGGAGCACCTGTGGATGGTGTATGGTTCCCTTTTTTCTCTATTTACCCTCTAGCCACAAAGATTCAATGTTAATATAATAATTGTTTCAAAATGAGTATTGCGTCGCAAATGAGCGGAAATGATTATCAATTGAAAAGATATATGGAAGCCGTTTCCTGTTCATTTCAATATTCACTTGATAATTATCTGCCTTGGATGTTTGTAGTGGTTCGGAATCCACTTTAAACCGTAGGTCCCGGTATTCATTCCAAATTAAGGGAAACCCAAAGAGTCTAATTCGTTGAAGTCAAAGGAAACTATTTATGAGTCTGATAATGATGAGGCATTAAACTGTTAGAAGTTAAGTATAAATATTTATTTAGTAACTTAAAAGGAATTTACTAACTGAAAAACAACATGCCTTGAAAACAATTTATTTAGAACACAATTCATTATTTAAATAATCCTCACCCTCTGTTTCTTATTATATTAATAGATTAAATTCATTAATCTATTAATATAATAAGAAACAGAGAGTTATGATGATGATGATGATGATAATAATAATAAAAGCAGCTTTACAGGCAGCTTAAAGCAGCTTTTTTATTTAGGTATTTTACTTCACTTTTTTATATATTCGTGTGTATACTATTTTTAACTATTGGCTTTAATCTAGATAGAGTGTTGAATAATTGTCTTTACGATTGTAAATTGCAATACTTTATGTAACTTTGAAATGCTAACATGAGGCCTGAATAGCCGAGTGGCTAAACTCTCGGTACCACAGGTTTCGGGTTCGAGTGCCATGGTAGTTTGCAGTGGTTTGGAATCCACTTTAAACCGTATGCCCCGGTCTAATAGGATCGTAGAGCGTTATGGGGGTAGTATTACTCGCGTCCGTAGCTTATCTTCAAGCAACGCGCACCATCTGGGTAGTGCTAAGTGAGTAACATCGGTGCAGCCCTTGCCTATGGCATAAAAGATTGTGTAAGTATTAGGCAGCTGCATTAGGGAAAAAAAATCATAATTATCGAATAAAAACCACCTTACTGGCTATGAATATAAATGCATAGTTTGTCTTCAAACGAACCCTACAGTTTTAAAATTTTGTTTTGGAAAATGCTCTGTAAATTACTTTTTTATAGTATTAAAAGTCAAGAAGTTTGAAATTGACGTCGGTTTAATAATCTCGAGGGTCTCCAAAGTGGGGTACGCCAAAGACGCACTTTCTTAATCATTTGTGAGTATATGATCTTGTACCACGTGAGTTCAAGATTCTCGCATTGGTCAAGTACTGAAATAAATTACAATTAGAATCAGATCTACGAAATGCATTAACAGAGGCAACAAACCAGATTATTTCGGTATTACTAAACAAAGACGATCACATCGCTCACGTTCAATGATTAAAAATATAAATTTTTTATTTAATTTAAATATGTATAGGGTTTAAAATATGTAAATAATTTGATTTTTGACTACACACACACACATACTACTGTGTCCAAAAAGTAAGAACAATTATTAAATTTTTTTTCAAAAACTCTTTATTTATTCTTCCAAATTTATTTCATCGCCTTCAAAGATGCACTTATGCCAACTTTTCTTCCAATCCTCAAAGCATGCTAAAAAGTCATCGACAGGGATGGTCTTCAAAACGCGCTGCGATTCACGTTGAATCTCTTCAGTCGACTCAAAACGGTGACCCCGGAGTAGAGATTCACATTTTGAGTTTAGGGAATAGCCAGAATTCGGACGGTGTGCATATGGCGGTTGAGGAACGATATGGGTTTCATTTTTGGCGAAAAAGTCACGAAGAATCAATGCACTGTGCGCTGGCGCATTCAGTGTTTTCGGTACTAATCGAGATTTGACGCGTTTGAGGCCCAAAATGGAATGGACCGATCCTTTTGAAATTCCAACATCATCCAAGGTCTCTAATTGTAAATCAACGGTTTGCAAGAACCCAATCTTTAATTTTTTTGACGTGATCTTCGTCGGTTGAGGTTGATGATCGACCAGAGGGCTCTTCGTCTTCAATGCTTTCTCTGCCTACTTTGAACTGTTTATATCACTTGTAAACATTTCTTTCCGATATAGGAATACTCACCGCATGCCTTCTGCAACATTCTATACATTTTCGCAAACAAATTGAAGTTCTTTTCTCAATGAATTCAGACGTTTCAAAAATCGCCGGAATCAGTTTTAACGTCTCACAAATCCAAGCGTAACTGAAACACTAATGAATATTTTGACGTCAAATTCCACACAGATGTCAAGGACAATGCAGCAACCTGAAAAAGATTGAAATTGAAATCCTATAAGCCCCGGGAGTTTTAAATTAAAAATGGGTCTTACTTTTTGGACACTGTAGTATATATAATAAGGATCACCGTTTTTATTTATTTTGATTTCAGGGGCATGCAATGAAAAAAAAATCTTTAGATATCGCTGGTCTAGGTGAATTCTTTGAAATTTTGATTTAAAATGTGTATATTTAGAGTATTTTTTAAGCAGAATTTCAATCCACTTATACTTATATTCAGTATAATTCACTTATTATTTTGCTATTAAACAATGTAAGTTAGTATTTTTTTCCCCCTATTCTAATGCGAATGCTTTATCCCTTATTCGCCTGTGTTTGCATTCGCGATGTAGGTGATGGCCCACTTCGTTATCAGTTCGCTCTTCCCCGATGCGAACACCTCGCTCTTTCTCCTCAAAAAGGAAAGATATGTCCGGGGGCAAAGTTTTCCCTTTGACAGCGGCCAGGTGCTTTTCGACGAAACCAGTTTCTTCTCTCTCTCTCTTGACCTCCAAAGGGGAAGGAAGCCTGGTGACAACTCGCTGCCCGCTCACCATTGTTTAAGTCGGGCCCATCAACATTTTTTGACAGAAAACTGTAACCGATGCATCCCCCCCCCTCCTTGCTTCATATTCGGAAGGTACACTTTTTAATCAAACATCAAGTCCATGATGTGGTTCCTAACTTAGTTGTAAAAGTGGATTGTACTTGAAAATCTTCAAGGGAGGATTTTTTTCGTGGCACTCAGGCACACTGTAAATATGGCATCCTTTAAACCATTAGGATGACAATATAAGCGCATCTTTTACAACAGCTTTGGATTCCAAGGTCAAGGATTTTTTTATTTTTTTTTTAAGTAACTGATTAAATATATGTGAGATTTACTGACATTTCAGAGCAGGAGTGGGCAACCCGCGGTCCGCCTTGAACATTTTTCCGGGCCCGTGAGATGTATCACACTTTTACAAAATATTTTATAATGGCCAAAGTAGTGAAAACCAATGTATTAAAAAATACATTGTGTGGGCACCCATCTATTAAAAAATGAACAGTCGAAGTTATGAGAAAAAATTAACTTTGAATTTAAAATGATATTCTTGAGCAATCAAATATCGCACTAGTAAAATAAATATTTTTTAATGATTTCATTTGTTTGATGGCTCTGAGGGGATGAGGCACACTATAGATATGGCATCATTTAAACCAAGATTGGCCAACCCAAATGATCTTGAGGGCCACTTTAGAAATGCACTCCGCGGGCCGCATACAAAATTATGTATCCCCATACTAGATTTAGACACACTATAGACATTTTTTTGGAGTCACAAATTGAAACATAATGAGCTATTATTTCTGTGTTTACTATTATTCTTACATGTAAACATAGATAATATAATAATAATGATACTAAACGCACATTGTAAAGAAATATATAACACTAAAAATGAAATATAAATGAAAAATGAAATCATTAAAAAATATTTATTTTACTAGTGTGATATTTGTTTAGCATTGCACTTAGCATTCGCAAATCGATCTCAGTTTGGGTATTTGCACATCTCAATGGGTGTTGTAGGTGAGCGTCCGTTATGTTTGAGTGTGTTTTGTGTTGAGTCAATTTCATTTTTCAAAATGAAAAACGATATGTCAGTTGAACCCAAAGCGCTAACAACCTTTTGTGCCAGATTTCTCAAATTGGAAAGATTCTCTATTGTGACGTAAGTGTTATAGAAATCTTTTTTCCATTCTGAAATTTCAAAAATGTGTTTTAATTCAATATTGCATTGTAAGTCAACCAGCTCCATTTGGAAATATTCTGGGGCCGACTCGATTTCAACATGAAAGGGAGATGAATTTATTTCAAAAATTTTGTTGTATTTGACTTACTCTAAATTAGACAGCTGATTTCGACAGTTAATTTTTGAATATATGGATGCACACGTAATGTATTTTTTTTTAATACATTGGCTTTCACTACTTTGGTCATTATAAAATAAATATATTTTGTAAAAGTGATAAATCTCACTAGCTGGATACATATCAACGCTGGGGACAATATTAACTCATCATTTAAAACAGCTTTGGATTCCAGGGTCAAGGAGTTTTTTTTTTGAAAGTAACTGATTAAAATATATATGAGTTTTACTGACATTTTAGAGAATCATTTTATGTCCACATTCTTCACATAACATATTATTTCGTTCTTTTACTTTTTCCCACACTTCATCCCCGTACACAGGACTGTATAGCCTCCTACGAGTTAGAAAGGTGAGAGTGGAACATCTGTGGGCCTCATGTGTACCACGTACAGCTCCCTGACAGGTGATGAGGGATGAACATTGCCTTCCGGTAAGACTTTTAGAGATAATTACTCCCACCAGGTCTCTTGACTATGGATGCGACATGCTTTTACATACGTAGTCACAATCGTCATCGTGTCTCTTTGTTTTTGAAAGTAATGTTTATAACATTTACCCACCTGCACGTTACCACGGGCCACAAATCGGACATAATATACCATTAAAGATTTCCCCTAGATACGAAAGTCTTACATCATAGAAGGCAATCAGAGATAAGACTTTCGATTGACTGGCCTTTTACGAAATGAGATTTTAGGTCCTATGGAAACCCACTGACAGAGGATCCGGCCTTTCTTTTCCCATGAACTGACGTGATGTTTTATTATCTAGTGGAAATACACTTTTACATTCGATAGTGAGTGAATGGCTACTAATTTTCCTGATGGACTTTCAGTATTGTTTGCAAAGAAAAAAAAATAGTACTCTTACCAGTTAGTAAGACTGTTGATAGGACATTATCATGCTGTCACAGTCGCCATCTGGGTTTTGGAAACAGGGAAATTGAGCCTATCAATGTTAGAATTTCAAAGTTACATAAAGTATTGCAATTTACAATCGTAAAGACAATTATTCGACACTCTATCTAGATTAAAGCAAATAGTATACATATGAATATATAAAAAGTGAAGTTAAATACCTAAATAAAAAAAACATTTTTTAAAGACATTAAACACACATTTGTTATTCTAATTTTTGCTCTCATACACAAGTATATTTATAAACCCACAAACTAACTTAATATTATATTTTCTTTCTTTTTGTTTTTCTTTCTTTTTAAAAGTCTTACTAAAAATTGAGGCGGGTTCTCCGAAAGTCATGTTGGATGGTCGTTGCAGCTGCAATTTAGCTCAGGCCGACATGTAGAGAACTCATTTAGGGAGTGGCCTAACTCTGTGGAAGCAAACGAGACAGCAGCTGATGTTCTTCCAGGATCTCTTACATGCAAGTGATCTCCTCACCTACCCTTTTTCTCCTTGTGTATTTCTTCACTTTTATCTTGAAATTAAAGATAGAAGAGTTTGATCAGATTATGATGCTCTATAACAGAGGTGGCCTATAGCAGGCCCGCAGGCTTGTAATGTGATTTTCTACAGCTTTCAAAAGGATAAAAAAAATGCATTAAATTAAAAGTGAAGATAGGTTTTTGATTTTATCAAAAAGTCTGTAAGACACTTTGTGAAGAAAATGTATTCTGTATTAACTGGTTTTCTGCTTAAACAATCCATTACAATAATTATTCCATGTGGACCATTAAAAAAGGTAGAGGTTTACTTGTTGCGAAACAGCACTCATTCAATTCCTTCTATTAGCTTACACTCTCCCTATATATATCTTGTTCAAATTTTCAATCGTTTATAAAATACTTTTTATTCATCCACTCAACTTCAAATGCCTTTTTTTTGAACTTGTAGTGGATGACACTGGATGTTAACACAATGTTTTCAAATATTAATTCACTAATTTAATTTAATTAATTAATTTTAGTTTTTTTTTTAGATTTAAGTTGCATGTATCTACCCATAGATGGCGCCAGATAAACTTAAAAAAATGACTGAAAATTATTTATAAAGGGCTTTCTACAATAGAGTGAAAAAACAGTAGGAATTGACTTAAATTTTATTTTTTTTTATATTACTTGTTTTTAGAGTTATTTCGCTCTTTTTTCGTTTACTTCTCGTTCATTCTAAAGGAAGCTTCTGGTATTCAAGAAGCAAACCCTGCATTTGCTTCTCTGCAGGCATTGGTGGTTGTGGGAGGGGGGGGATAACTGCTGAGGGGGTTGTTGGAATGCTCCCCCCTGCCTTCATTCACTTGGGATGCAAGGTAACTAAATTCCATTGCCGTCGTGGATTTGTACAAAAACTGGGACTGTAGCTAAAGAATCCAGAATTTCTTTATATCTGCCAAAGACAAAACACAAATTAAAATTTAATTTTCAGTGTAATTGTTCTGTTATGTTAAGGATCCAGACTTTTCACAATTTTGCATTACAATTCTTAGTTCTGTACATAATTCACATGAAATATTTTGTGAGACGTTTTTTAATTTCGCTTTTATTACTTTCAGAGCAATTTTCTTTTTTCGTTTCAAAATGTCTCAATGTGAATTCCTTGTTAGTATTGTCGTGAAGAAATTTTTATTATTTTTAATACCTATCGATAGTTTCTTATCGGGAACTTAGTTAGAGGTACTATATATATTCTTACTAGAGATACTTTACGAGATACATTCTTACGAGAGGTGCTTTGTTTGTTCCTTAAGAAACAAACACTATGCTTGAAAATAAAAATTATTCTATTTATATTCTCAGACATTCATATATTTACGACACATAATTTTGTTTGTTTGAAAATTTTTGTTATTATTAATATTTTTATGCTTGTCTTTGTTATTATTATTCTTTCATGATTACCTTTGTTAATATTGTTATTAATATTTTCATACTTTTCAAGCTTTATTTCTGTCTTGTTTAAAAATGTTTGTTATTATTAATATTTTTATGCTTGTCTTTGTTGTTATTATTCTTTCATGATTACCTTTGTTAATATTGTTATTAATATTTTCATACTTTTCAAGCTTTATTTCTGTCTTGTTTAAAAATGTTTGTTATTATTAATATTTTTATGCTGATTATTGAATATTCCACATAATTTTCTCATATGACAGATCTTGTGAAGTCCATAAAATGAGGATCATTATGATTTTATAAAAAAATCAGTTTTATCACATTTCATTATCACTATTCCTGAATAATCATAAATGTTCATTTGACTTTTTGGGATCAAAAATGCTTTAGTCTATCTAAATTTAGATGTAGAACTATAGATGATCTTCTTTTATCTGAAACTTTGTACAAAACTATTGATAATTTTTCTGAATCTACCAGTCTAAATTTTATTACAGAACTGTGGCTGATCTTCTGTGTTTGGAAGAGGTCTGGTTGCGTTATTTTAGCAGCTAGTCAAAAATAAAAATTAAAAAAATCTTTAACTTTTCTGTTCAATATTCAAGGGACTTAAAACCTCGATTTTTCAAAATTAATTAGAAACACTTTAGAAAGGACGAAATTACTGCTACATTAACAAAAAATGTGTATGTCAAAATGGATCATTTAATGTGAATTTTTTAATCTTTCTAAGTTTAAGTTTCTGAATATTATAAAAGCTATGACTGTAAGCGTATAAAAAAATTTATATTAGTGTTCGACTTATTCACCTTTATTCTGTGAATTTCAATTTTGTTAATAGGATCAATGCATTTCAACATATAGAGCATGATATATATTAAAAAATTTAACAATTTAAAATTTTAGGTCATTTTTTTTTTAAATGTATTAAATATTATATGTGTTTAAAATTTGGAGTTTGCAGAATAAACATATTATTTAGCCTCGATTCGATAAAATATATATATATATATAAATTGTATATTTTATCTTTCAAATGTTATCTTGTAGAGAAAAAAAGAGACTTTATTGATTTTTATTTTTCTGTACCTATTGTATGTTATTTTAAGAAATATATTTATGAATTACAAAAAATGAAATCAATTTTTTAAAGACCAAATGTTTGTTATGAAACATGAAAATTTCATTAGAAAAGGACTAACACTTTATGACTTAAGTTAAATTAAACAAGTGCGCTTTATATAGACTTGCTTGTTTCCTTAAAATAATAATAGACTTTTTTTTTCTACTTCAATTTGATCTTGTAATAATTTTGATTATTGAATAACGAGCGAAATACATCTTCACAACGTACCAGACCTCTTCAAGTCTTCCCTATGAAAACTTCTATGATTATCCTTTTGCTTCATTCTTCAAACAGCAATGAAAATTAGTTACGTAAAATAAATTGTTTTCGTTCAATACCCGCACATTTCAGTCTGTCAGGGTAACGAACGCGTTTTCGATTTTGGGGGACTGCTCTCTGAAAATTAATTGTTAGCAAATCTAAAACTAAAAGTATAAAAATATGCTCTTGTTTGATAATTCATAACTTGGCAGTTCATGCGTTTGGTTTTCATTTTCCTGAATGCTGAAACTCAAAACAACTATGCTTCTATGTAAAATAACATTGCCTTTCCCAATCAAATGCTTATTAAGTTGATTTTTTTTAAACTTGGAGTGATGGCTATAGCAGATAGTTTGGAATATAATTTTTTTTCAATTAAGTTCGTATACCAAATAAAATTTGACGTATATCAAATTGAGCTTATTCCATGCCGGACGAGGTAGCACTGTATGTTGTTTTTAATGTATATGCAAGTCATATTCCAAACAAAGTTCGTATATCAAATAAACTTTTTCTGTGAAATAGGACGAATATCTAACTAAACATATGGTATTGCAGACGGGGTACCACTGCATGTTGTTTTTAATGTATATGCAAGTCATATTCCAAACAAAGTTCGTATATCAAATTGAACTTATTCCATGGCGGACGAGGTACCACTGCATGTTGTTTTTAATGTATATGCAAGTCATATTCCAAACAAAGTTCGTATATCAAATTGAACTTATTCCATGGCGGACAAGGTACCACTGCATGTTGTTTTTAATGTATATGCAAGTCATATTCCAAACAAAGTTCGTATATCAAATTGAACTTATTCCATGGCGGACGAGGTACCACTGCATGTTGTTTTTAATGTATATGCAAGTCATATTCCAAACAAAGTTCGTATATCAAATTGAACTTATTCCATGGCGGACGAGGTACCACTGCATGTTGTTTTTAATGTATATGCAAGTCATATTCCAAACAAAGTTCGTATATCAAATTGAACTTATTCCATGGCGGACAAGGTACCACTGCATGTTGTTTTTAATGTATATGCAAGTCATATTCCAAACAAAGTTCGTATATCAAATTGAACTTATTCCATGGCGGACGAGGTACCACTGCCTGTTGTTTTTAATGTATATGCAAGTCATATTCCAAACAAAGTTCGTATATCAAATAAACTTTTTCTGTGAAATAGGACGAATATCTAACTAAACATATGGTATTGCAGACGGGGTACCACTGCATGTTGTTTTTAATGTATATGCAAGTCATATTCCAAACAAAGTTCGTATATCAAATAAACTTTTTCTGTGAAATAGGACGAATATCTAACTAAACATATGGTATTGCAGACGGGGTACCACTGCATGTTGTTTTTAATGTATATGCAAGTCATATTCCAAACAAAGTTCGTATATCAAATTGAACTTATTCCATGGCGGACGAGGTACCACTGCATGTTGTTTTTAATGTATATGCAAGTCATATTCCAAACAAAGTTCGTATATCAAATTGAACTTATTCCATGGCGGACAAGGTACCACTGCATGTTGTTTTTAATGTATATGCAAGTCATATTCCAAACAAAGTTCGTATATCAAATTGAACTTATTCCATGGCGGACGAGGTACCACTGCATGTTGTTTTTAATGTATATGCAAGTCATATTCCAAACAAAGTTCGTATATCAAATTGAACTTATTCCATGGCGGACGAGGTACCACTGCATGTTGTTTTTAATGTATATGCAAGTCATATTCCAAACAAAGTTCGTATATCAAATTGAACTTATTCCATGGCGGACAAGGTACCACTGCATGTTGTTTTTAATGTATATGCAAGTCATATTCCAAACAAAGTTCGTATATCAAATTGAACTTATTCCATGGCGGACGAGGTACCACTGCCTGTTGTTTTTAATGTATATGCAAGTCATATTCCAAACAAAGTTCGTATATCAAATAAACTTTTTCTGTGAAATAGGACGAATATCTAACTAAACATATGGTATTGCAGACGGGGTACCACTGCATGTTGTTTTTAATGTATATGCAAGTCATATTCCAAACAAAGTTCGTATATCAAATAAACTTTTTCTGTGAAATAGGACGAATATCTAACTAAACATATGGTATTGCAGACGGGGTACCACTGCATGTTGTTTTTAATGTATATGCAAGTCATATTCCAAACAAAGTTCGTATATCAAATTGAACTTATTCCATGGCGGACGAGGTACCACTGCATGTTGTTTTTAATGTATATGCAAGTCATATTCCAAACAAAGTTCGTATATCAAATTGAACTTATTCCATGGCGGACGAGGTACCACTGCATGTTGTTTTTAATGTATATGCAAGTCATATTCCAAACAAAGTTCGTATATCAAATTGAACTTATTCCATGGCGGACGAGGTACCACTGCATGTTGTTTTTAATGTATATGCAAGTCATATTCCAAACAAAGTTCGTATATCAAATTGAACTTATTCCATGGCGGACGAGGTACCACTGCATGTTGTTTTTAATGTATATGCAAGTCATATTCCAAACAAAGTTCGTATATCAAATTGAACTTATTCCATGGCGGACGAGGTACCACTGCATGTTGTTTTTAATGTATATGCAAGTCATATTCCAAACAAAGTTCGTATATCAAATTGAACTTATTCCATGGCGAACAAGGTACCACTGCATGTTGTTTTTAATGTATATGCAAGTCATATTCCAAACAAAGTTCGTATATCAAATTGAACTTATTCCATGGCGGACGAGGTACCACTGCATGTTGTTTTTAATGTATATGCAAGTCATATTCCAAACAAAGTTCGTATATCAAATAAACTTTTTCTGTGAAATAGGACGAATATCTAACTAAACATATGGTATTGCAGACGGGGTACCACTGCATGTTGTTTTTAATGTATATGCAAGTCATATTCCAAACAAAGTTCGTATATCAAATAAACTTTTTCTGTGAAATAGGACGAATATCTAACTAAACATATGGTATTGCAGACGGGGTACCACTGCATGTTGTTTTTAATGTATATGCAAGTCATATTCCAAACAAAGTTCGTGCATCAAATAGAATTTTTCGGTGGAACAGGACATATATCAAATTGAACTTATTCTACGGCGGACGAGGTACCACTGTATGTTGTTTTTAATGTATATGCAAGTCATATTCCAAACAAAGTTCGTGCATCAAATAGAATTTTTCGGTGGAACAGGACGTATATCAAATTGAACTTATTCTACGGCGGACGAGGTACCACTATATTTGTTTTTAATTTACATACCTTATGATACTTAACCAATTTCTCAACACAGTGTTAATTAAATTTTAAGGACTAATTATGACTGTCATGCTGAAGTAAATTTGAAGTGACAGGATTGGGTTCGAAATGATCGCCCCCCTCATCCCTCCCACAAAATAATGTCCATGTTAATTGCACATAGTGCTATGTTAGAACACGAGAATGCTTGTTACTTTTTTTTGTATGCGGACACGTCGGTCTCTTTCCCGCCCATGGCTATTTCTTTGGCAACATTGTATCTCGGGTATCTGCAACCCGATATGCGTGCGCTCATGAATTTTTCCCGGGCATTAATCGATCGAGCAGCTTATTAGCGGGGCAGATACAATGTGCGCGAAAAATAAGAAAGAGTCTTCTGACGTTGACGAAATCGGGCTCTGCGCCGATATGACAGTTCTGACGGCAGCTGACCGTGAAAGGAACGACGGCGGGGTAGGGTGTAGGGTGAATCCCCCCATTACCTCTGCCCATCTTGAACAGGAGTTTTGTTTGAAGTTGAATTCATTTTTTTTTTTTTTTTTGTATATTTTTTTTTCCTCCTGTAGGATTAATTTTGATTGAACGAGGGGGTTAGCTCTCATCTACTACTAGGATTAAGTTTGAAGTGGTTCATATTTATTGTGTGCTGATGTATCGACGAAGATTTTTTACTGTGCAGCCATTTAAATTGGAAAATAATTCCATGGGTTTTTTTTTTTTTTTTTTTTTTTTTTTTTTTTTTTTTACTCCTATCTCTATGTGTGTTGTTAAACATCCTTTTGCTTGGATGTTTCTTAACTAGAGACATTAAAAAGTAACGACTTGTTTGCTGTTATTCCTTCGCTCTTTACGAAGAATTTGCGAATTAAAATTTGATGTAGGAAAATAAAATAAGGATAATGATAAATAAAAATAAATGGCAATAGCAAGAACTGAAACTGTTTGAATTAATTAGATAAAATTTAGCGTCTTAGAAAAATGGTTGCATTTTTAGCAAGATTTCTAATAAGCGAACAGGAATTGCAATCATTTATGTAAAATACATTCACCTTTCTGAATTTTACTGTCTTTTTATCATCTTCATCATCATGATTGGCGCAACAGCCCCATGGTGGCCAAGGCCGTCTGCCTATTGGCAAATTTCGAAACATGAGATGTCTTCTTTTTACGGGATAGGGACGCCTAACGCTCTACAGTCATGCTAAACTGGGACCTACAGTTTAAAGTGGATTCCGAACTACTACAAGCAACCATGGCACTACCGGGACTCGAACCCGAAACTTGTGGTACCGAGCGCCAGACCTGTCTTTTGATACAGCCGTCATTTTAACGTGCAACATATTACCAGTGATGAGGTATAGTTTACATAAGTATCTTAAAATAATTTGTAAAGTGTATGGGAAAAACTGGAATACTTTTAATTAAATTAGGGTGAAGATTCTCTTTTTATACCAAATTTGGAACAGAAAGATTGAATCCGTTAACTTCACCAATTAAATTCAAAAGACTTCAATATAGTTTTTAAAAGTCAACTGGGTCATCTTGTATAAAGACTTTCTCTTCTTCTTGTACCTGTTAAAGGAAGTTATTTTTATGGGTGCTTCATCGTAATATCTATATAAGTATTTATTCAACCCATCTGGTAAATTTTAAATAGAGTTGTTCTTGTATTTATTGTAAATTTTATAATTATAGCGAAATTCCCCAATTTGTAAGGTGTTACTTACTTTTCATGTTCTTCTTCTCTTTTGTCAACTCCTCAAATTAAATATGCCAATTGTGTTTGCTCTGTTAATTAAGCGAATACACAGTGAATGTTAAGTTTTAAAATTTAGATTTAGTGTCATTGTAACTATACGCAAAAATAATAACTGTAGACAAACTTCCTGAAGATTCAAATAAAGCATGGCGTTTTAAACAATAACAGTTTAATAAGACGTTAACGATTGAATACAGATAGTTCGGCCATTCATCCACGACTGCAACAATGATTATTTCCGTTGCCAGCATAAAAAGTAGAAGAGTGATACAGTTACAGTTGAAGACAATTAATCAACTAGGGGGTATTTTAAACATGATCAACTTTGAAAAAGTATTGGATAAAAGATTAAAGTAATTTACCGTGTCCTTCAATAATCTGTTATTAAAAATAATAATAATAATAAAGATTTTTTTTTTTTTTGCACTAAAATCTTAAAATGCGTTTACTTGATATTAATAATGGGGATATACAGAGCCCAATCAGACTTCTCACCTGCATTACTCTCAAAACTATAAAGGGGCAACTCAACTCTAGGCACGGTGATGTGGTGTGGTGTACTAGTAGTGGTAGTCATATTAGACCGGGATTCCTACAAAAATTATTTCAGCCTTAATTTATTAAACGACTAAAATTCCATTGTATTAAAAAAAAAAAAAAAAAAAAAAGACTGCATTAAAAGTTTTAAAAAATTAATTAATTAATCTTGTGAATTTTGATTTGAGTCTGACAGTTGAAAAACGGCAGTCTGAATTTTCTTATAAAAACTTCCCTTTCTATGTAAAAAAAAAAATAAATAAATAAAAACCACGGTGTCCCTATCTATTTACTTAACAGTTCCTCATCTATTTATAGGTCTGGTGGTTCTGCTGTGCATAATAATTCCAACCTCTCTTCCTTTATTTAACTAGGGATCATCCCATTTAACAAGACGTTTCTGAGTAAACAGCCCTCTTTTCGTATTGGAGTTTATCAATTAATTGTGGTTGTCCACTTGCAAGTGAGGATGCGCCACGTAGCGGTCGGCGATTATCGATTTTTGTGTAATCATGCAATTAGGCAGCCCGACACCTTGTGGCCGTCTGTTTATCTGCCACTGCTGAGGACGGGGTAGGGGGTAGGGGTAGACACACGATAAGCTGAGAATCGTGACTGCTGCCACCGGTAAAAAAAAAGTAAAGGCGTTCGCTCAGGAAGACGGTGGAAGAATTTTTTCGAGCTTAGTCACATACTCTGCAACAGATGGTAAAAAAAAACTAAAAATTAAAAAGAAAAGTTACCGAATGAATATCGTGTTGCATTGAAAGAAAATAGCGGTAGTGGCTTTAAGCCTAATACAACACGTGATTCCAATTGTTCGAAACTGCCCGATCGCGGTTTTTTTTTCTCTTCCACTCTTTCTTATCTGTTGAGACATTTCAGGATGAGGATCTTGAATATTATTTTCCTTATTATCTACGTTTCTTCCTATACTTGAGATGAGGAAGTTATAAAAAGTTTTTTTTGGATATGCATATATCTATCTAATTAAAGGGGTTGGGGGAAAACATGCTTTTTCTGTTTATTAGATCATCTTCGTTACAGCTTAGAATGTTTTCCTTAAACAGCATAGAAAAATGAGTAATTACTTCCCGAAAAAGTATTAAAATGAAGGATCTTAAAATATATTTCGTAATTTAAAATTTTTAACTGTCTATATCAAGCATTCGCAAATCGCAATCTCTGTCCAATTTATAATGAGACATTTTACTAGTTTACAGCCTTTTGTAAACTACGTGTTTTGGCTGATTTGAATAGCGTAAAATTAAATTAAATTAAATTATTTAGCACTATATTCATCATCATCAATAGCACGACAGCCCGGAGTGGGCCAAGGCTTTCCTCTGAAGACATTACCATGCATTCCTCTGGGTGACAATTGTCTTTGCTATTCTTAATCCCCAGTACGGCAAAATCCTTCTGAACTGTGTGTGTATCCATCGCAACCTGGGCAACCTCTTCCTCTTTGTCCCTGTGGCTTTGCCAAAACGAGCCTTTTTACAGGGTTTAAATTATTCATTCTAAATATATGAACAGCCCAGTTCAATCTATTGATCTTAATAAATTTTAATAATATCTGGGTATTTATAACATTTATATATTTCTGCATTTAGCAGCTATATTAATGTCATGAAAATTGCAGGAAAAAATGCAAAATAAATTCCTTAACCTTACTTCAGTAAGATGGGGAATTTTGGTTGAGGTTTTACATTGTAGATTTACTGGTGTTTGATTTTTCTGTCTAAAATTATATTTTTTTCTTAAGTTGTAGTATTTACAAGTATAAAACCAAATATATGAAGCCTCATGTTTAATTTTATATGCATACAAAACTGAACATGATCAGACCATTGTTGCTTGGGATGTAAAAATGGCGCAAAAAAGAAAAAAAAATTCAATTAGTGAATATTTCATACTTGCGTAATATTATTAAAATTAAGTAATATTTAAATACGTTATAAAATTTTTTTTCATTCATTCAATTTATAGATGGAAGAGCCATACTTTCTGACTACTGTTTGACAAGAAATGTTGAATCTAATCCCTGACAGCCTTCTATAAACTAAATTTCGCCCTTGTGTTGCATTCAATTGCTCAATTCTGTTGATCTATTATCTATTTGCAATTGAATCTTTGACTTATCAATAGATACAACAATTAATTTAATGCGATACTTACAAATTCAACTTTAACTCACATAATTACATCTTCTAAAATTAACTTAACCATGGGATAGTCAATTAAAACTGATTTAACTATATTTTTGCATATCGAAAGCTTTGTTAAATCAATATCAAGTACAAGTTATTTCCTCAAGAGCCAACAAAATCTTTTTAACTATGAAAAAATGCAACTAACTTTTAACACAGGTTTAGTTTGTCGCTCTACGGTCATTTTGTGCACACTTTA
The DNA here is from genome assembly GCA_021605075.1 of Caerostris darwini. Lineage (NCBI taxonomy): Eukaryota > Metazoa > Arthropoda > Arachnida > Araneae > Araneidae > Caerostris > Caerostris darwini. The sequence continues at coordinate 352,458 of BPLQ01014930.1, forward strand.
GGCTAATTAGACCGGGACCTACAGTTTAATGTAGATTCTGAACCACTCACAAACATCCATGAACTGTTGATACAGAACAGTCAGATAAATACAACTTTAACTATGCAATAACCAATGGAATTTAACCTCATCTTGTTAGAGCTAACTGAATACTATAACTTTAACGCCAACACTATTTAAATTTCTCATATGAGAGTCTAATAAATGATTTGATGTGCGAAATCCAACTAATTCTACCAGAGCTATTGAAGTTTAACTTGACGAGAATCCACAGAAGATATCTTGAAGTCCGCTGCATTTATTTTTGCCAAGCAATTACCAGCCGAAGATTACATTTTCTTCACCTCCGAGCAGGTATCCATTTCGTAATTTCGACGCTGTAGGCTACAAATATTTGCCGAACTTCCCTTTGGTTGCGACTCTTTGTGCGAAGTTAATACGGTAATTAAGAAACGAAAGGGCACGGTGGAAGAGATAAAAGAAAGAAGGGGGGAAAAAAACTTCTCAGGAAGGGGGAGGTCACCGCAAGGTCATGTCAATCATGCAGCGAGTTCCGACATAATATCCAGTTAATTGTAACATTTCCTTCGTGATATTTAACACGTGGCCTCTCCATTGTGGGCCGTTCGCACTCTTTTCGCAAGCGAACAAAGGTACCCCCGATCACAAATAAGGGACCTCCTATAGGGGACCTCTTTCACTCCTCTGAAATAATAGTCCCTCCCCGCACACCTGGTGGGGCAGTGGTATGCCACGTGCACGAAGAATGCTTGTGATTGTGAATGGGTGCTGTTAAAAAGGACTGGTAGACTTTCAATTTCGAATGGTCTTGACATTCTTTGATTCGAAAAGGGTGGACTTCTTTTTGACTCGATATGAATTCTAAGATTTACCTTTACTTTTCGGCTGCTAACTTACGTTTTAACAATAAATCTAGATTGACAAGTAAAGTGTTCTTTTTTCTTTTGCATCACGGAACGTTCTACTACTTTTTAGTGTGGTACGAACAGTTGTTCTAATGCAGCTGGCAATACAGAGACAGCTAATCTTTACGCCATAAGCAAGGGCTGCACTGCTGTTACTCATTTAGAACTACCCAGGAGGCACCTGTAGCTTGAAGATAGGCTACGGACGCGAGTAACACTACCTTCACAACGCTCTACGATCATACTAGACCGGGGCGTACGGGTTTAAAGTGGATTCCGAACCATTAGACATATCCAAGACATCGTCGGAATTATAACCTGAAATCTCTGGTACTAAGCGTCAGAGCGCTAGTCACTCGGCCAGCAGGCTGTAGTGTGGTACGAACAGTCCAGCAATGAAAAAATGAGACCACTGCAATGAAAATATGTGAAATATTCATCCAAGTAGCCTGGGAAAATGCGAGGCTTATGCAGTAATACCAAGAAAACGCAGTTCTTTATTGACAGTTATTATTGTCCAGGTATTTGTAGAACAAACACTTTTTTCTCTGGCACTGTCAATATCATCTTCCAGACCCTCTCGGATGTCTGGTTATCGTAAGCTCCAATACATTTTAAAGGATAAACTTCATTAAATAGATCATAAAACAGGAAAACAAAACGATGGATAACAATTCAAATGAAACAGCAATGAAAAGAAAGATATTTACAAAGCTGCCTTTACAGATTCAGAACCTGGATCTGTGACAGCATACAGTAAAAAAATATATAAATGACATTGAGATTATCTCATGATAATGAGCAAATGGATATGGTTGACATCCTTTAAGCATGCATTTTGAGTTTGATAGTGATTGTGCTTATTTTATCCAAGTCATTGTCTAATGTTTTTTCTTAAAAATCATTGAAAAATTTAATTTGAACAACTTTTGATATCGTTTTAGATCTACAATGTACATAATATTAAAACTTACTTAATATTAGCAATTTAATTGCCTTTACTTAATACACATTTTGATTCGCCTTTTGCTTCAAAAATTTCAACTTAACTAAGTATATAACCCATTCATGGCAATACAACATGGGCAATACTGACCCTTGTGTCAATATTGATCATGCTGTCACTGGTGTGTAAAATCTATCTCTAAAATCTCTAATCCAATCTCTAAAATATAATATAATCTCTATATCAACCAACCAACCTTACCTAAATACGTGATGCTCATACATGTTATTAAGAAAGCAGTAATTGAAAGGCAACATTGTAAACGGGAGGGAATAAAAAGAACGATTTCAATACATAACATTATTCTTATAAACAAATATTAATAAAAGGTCTGTATATAAATATGTACGAAGAGATATTTTTTTAAATACAAAACGTTTCTAAAAGTGGAGATCTTCAATCTTAAAATTTTTTAAATCTTCATCCGTAAATGATGGATGTTAGGAAAATGAATTATACTGCTGTTACATTTTGAAGACGATTTAAAAAATTTCAGGGACAATATTCTTTCCTATTTGCGCTTAATGTAAAACTGCCTAGACCATCAAATTACTTTGTTTGAAATGTTTCTATGGCAAATTTCCTCAAGGAGAGTACCTTGTTATTAATTTTTTTTTCATGATTCGTGCACCTATTAATTCTGAAACTAGGCATGGCCGTAAAATCAAAAACAGCCATATTTGGCAAAGAGAGAAAAAGTAACAAAATCCCCCCCAAAGTCAAATTTGGTTCTTATCATTTATAAATCACTTCCAGTCGAAACAATTCCCATGAGAGAAATCAATGTCGAATAATTTCAATATACCCCAAAGTTTGTTACTGTATTTCAGCAGTTTATTGTTGTAGTAACTCTCCGTTATATGCATGCCATATTTCGAGCGACACTTTGCAACAGAAAACATCATCATCGACGAGGCAAATAATATAGTTATTTTTTTATAACTATAGCTGTGAAAAATGTCGCACTTATATTCGTGGTAACGGAATTCTCCATTATGTATATTGGCCGCTATTTTTAATGGGGGTTCGTTTGAGATCATTTATTAGTGAATGGGCAGCAGATTCAACGCTGCAGAAGATGCAACATGCAGCGGCTTTTCTATTGCAATCACACTACGCTATCTCAATTTAGAATGAATATTTCTAGAGCAGGGGTGGCCCGCCTTGAATATTTTTCCGGCCTTTTACTATCACAATTTTACAAAATATAAATTTTATAATGGCCAAAGTAATAAAAACCAACGCATTAAAAAAAAAATATATATGTGCATCCCTATATTCATAAATGAACTGTCGCAATTATGAGAAAAAATGAACTTTGATTTTGAAATATTATTCTTGCGTAAATATGACAGACATTGAATATTATCTTTATAGTTATGAATTTGCAGAATAATTATATTATAGTCTGCGAACTCATGATGCGCGCCTATCTTGGAACATCTAATATAACAGGATCTATGTTTCACTTTAAGTGACCATCCCTAGATACGCACAGTTAATTGTTGATAGCAGAGCAATCCAGATTCTTAGTTGAAGTTGTTAATGGTTTTGGCTCAACTTCCATCTGCGAAACGTCATTTTTTTAAAATTTTATTTATTTTTTATTATTTTTTTTTTTATAGACCAAACAAAATGGATGCTAACCTGCAACACCCATTACGATGTCCAAATACCCAAATTGAGATCGATTTGCAAAAGCTCAGTGAAAGAGTGGAGTAACCAATATCGCACTAGTAAAATAAGCATTTTTTAATGATTTCGTTTTTTTTTTTTTTATTTCATTTATATTTTTTTATAATAGTAAAACTCGTTAATTTTTCATTTCAAAAAATGTCTGTAGTGGATCTCAATCTAATGTAAGCATATATAACTTTATATGCGGCCCGTGGAGTTTTGATGCATTTCCAAAGTGGCCCGCAAGATCATTTGGGTTGGCCAGCCCTGCTCTAATACGAGACAGTTATCCCTTAAAGTCCTCTCCTCAACATCCGTCGGTGGTCTCTGGGGGCAACGGGCGTACCGGTTACGGAGTTCCTATGTGGTTTTAAGTCGGTGGTCTGTTCATGGTGTACCACGGGGCCCACCAATCATTCACCCTTACTTTACTGACTGATAGGGGGCTGCATAGCCTTAGGTGCGGGGGTAAGTTATGAAGAAAAGTAAAAATTTTAACTGCTGCGAAATGTTCATACACACTATTTAAATAAATCGCCATCGGATCTCCTCGTTTCTGAAAGCAGTGTCTGTTTACCGTTGGTCACGAATAAGACCATGACTTCTTTTTGATAATAACAATAGTAAAAATTCCGCAAAATATCCGAATGCTTATTATAATCGTATTGTTAAAAAAATATTCGAAATTCCTCAGAACAAGAATTATTATGGAAACGTTTTTTATTTAATTCTTAACAAAAAATAAATAAATAGATGGATAGATGAAAATAAAATAAAGAAGAAAACATATCAAATTATTTCTTGAATCCGGTATGTCTATTTTTTTATTTTTTTTTTTTATTTATTTATGTTCTGTCTTTTGTTTTTCTATATCCTTAAACACGTTTAAGGATTCGAAGTTTATCATTACTGTTATTCCAATAAACAAAGTGCCCAGAAAACTGCTTTTAAGGTTCTTTTATCAGATTGAAGGTAACTTTAGCGTAAATTTAGTAATTGAAAAAGAAACGAAAATGTAGTATGCAAGATAAAAAAAATAAGTGCACAATGCAATTATATTATTCTTTTCGGGGTTGGGGAAGAGGGAGGGGGGGGGTAATATTATTTTTTCGATCTGCTCTCAGTACCTGGTGTTTATGTTTACGGGTGAGGGCAGATTCGGCGTGTTTTGTTCTGAGCTCAATGTTTTCAGTTTCGTCTCCACATCCAAACCGAGCAGCGAGTCTGTTATTATTATTTTTGGCGAATAAGAATGGGGTGTTTATTCATTCCTCTTTGCAGGAGTACGGACGATACGTTCTGCAGTTTGCGGAATCAAAAAAATTTAAAAAAAATTATTAAATAAAACAAAGGAGGGGCAGCTATTCGCAAGAGAGCACCGCGTGGTTTTCAACAAGCGTTTGCTCGGATACAAAGCGTAATGACTTCTGTCGTAGCCAAAACAAAATTCAAAGAGCGAGGATAAAATTTTTCCAAGTTGTTTTCCAACCATCTCTTTTATTTTGTTGGACTGCCAAATAATTCTGGAGTTCTAAAAAAAAAGGATATTTATAATATATATATTTAAGAAACTGATTTCTCCCCCCTTTTTATGATTCGTGAAATATTTTTGAAATTGTGGTAGTGTTGTGAAATGGCGTGGATTTTATTTTAAAAATATTGTTCTGTTGCCCTGCATCGCTATGAAAGCAGACTTTTTCTTCTGTAATGGCAACTCTGTCTACGTCATTTGTTTAATTATTTATTTATTTATTACGTTAATACAACAATTGTTGTATACAGTTGTCGATACAACTGTTGACTGTGAAGACATCAGATAGACACAGTATTGTTCAAAGAATTAATTACACATTTTTTATGGAGATTGTCAAACAATGGGTATTTTAACATTAAATTAATTATTTCGGGCAAATTTTCAATGACTCCATTTTAAAGTTGGGGTTAATAAATTGCTATGGATGTTGCTGGACAATGCATTAACATACGCAGTACTTTTTGAATCACCATATATATATATTTATAAACAAAAAAATTTTTAGAACAAGTAATAAAAAATGAAAAAAAAAATTGATAGAAGGAAACTATATGACATCCACTTTTGCGCTTGGTAACTCTAAAATTCAAACCTCAAGATACTTCAATAAGTTAATATAACGTTAAGTGTCACTTTATTTATTATTTTTTTTTATATTAAAACCAAGTGTAACTCAAGCACTAATGAATATTTTGACGTCAAATTTCACACAGATGTCAAGGACACTGCCAACAACCTAAAAAAAAAAAAATAAATAAATAAAAAAATTGAAATAACATATGCCATAGAAATTTAAATTGAAGACTGGTCTTTCTTTTAGGACACAGTAGTATAGCAAATACAGTTGAGACTTTTGTTGTTCAAAAGGGTCATTTTTTCAGTTCGTCTTTTGATTTTTGTATTGATATGTTGTGTTCTTTATATATATATATATTCCAGTTTCAATGTTCTATTCTTGTGCTTTCCCGGGTTGGTCTACATATACGAATGCATTCCATGCTGAAAATTCTAATGGATGAAAAATGGTAAAAGCATTCATGATGATTCAGAAAGAGACTTGCTTCCCCGCTAATCGTCTTTGCAAACCAATTAATCAGGCAGTGGTAGTTATGTCCCATTTGCAGCGCTGCCCTCCCCTTTACGTCACGTGACTCTCATAATTCATCGGGATTCGCTCTTCCCGGGAATGGTCCGTGATCAATCAGAAATGATACCAACGTCCCACCGAACCCAGAGTTCACTTGCAAAATGCCTGTCCATTTCTCACAGAAATGTGTTCTCCGCTGAGTTTGTCGTTAAATTAATCTCATAAAGGCGATAGTGCGTTTGAATTTGTTGAATTTGTTTTATAAATGCGTCAACAGGTCGAGAGATGAGACACAATTCTCGTGAGTTCTTTGATGGTGCTGTTTTATAATGACGACACAAAGCAGCCAAATGATTCGTCTTTTGAGGTTTGTCGCACTACGGTCATCTTGTGCACACTTTAGGCTAAACAGACCGGGATCTACAGTTTAATGTAGATTCCGAACCACTCACAAACATCCATGCCGCCGTCAGGATTCGAGCCTGTGGTACCGAAGGCTAGAGAGCTAGCCAATTGGCCACTCGCCTCTTGAGGAGTAGCTGATTGAACTTCAACCAGGGTGCACCACAAGAGAGCCTCTTACACTGCACCCACTTTTTTAAGTCACAGTTTTGAACCAAATTTTCCAGTCTTAGCCTCCCCACCGCTCCAGGTTCGAATCATGGCAGTGGCAGAGATGTTTGTGAGTGGTTCAGTATCCACGTTAAACTGTAGGTCCCGGTCTGTTTAGCCCCCGTGTGCACAAGATGACCGTTGAGCGACAAACCAAATCAATGCTCCGGTCTTTGCGTTTAACTTTATCGTTACATTAACGTTATGTCTAAAATCGTTGATTCTTATCATGTAACTTGTACGGGATTGTTCTTAGTCGGAATTCCATGTAAAATATATAATAATTATATACAACGTGATTCAATGGTCATGGCACAAACTTTGAAGGGTGATGCAGCTTACATTTTTTTTCTGTAGGAATGTTTGATCGGAAATGATTCATTAAGGAAGAACATGCTTTCAAAATAATTTCTTGCAACATTCCAGGCACAATACCCGTCACGTGACGAGTTTCAAATCCTCTGATTAGCAATCGCGATGCGTATTCTTACTTTGTGTTTGCAGCTGGATTTTCATTCATGAAAACTCCAATTGACGCGATCGTTGCTCGACTCTGCATTTCAGCTGCAAAATACCTGGCATCTTCGGAAAACTGTTCGACAATAGAGAGTTTTTGCATACCGTACGTTAGTTACCGTAGGACGTCCGTTAGCTTTTTCTCCCAGCGCGCATGCTCATAGGAAACTGAGCATGCGCATTAGGGAGAAAAAGCTAACGGACGTCCTACGGTAACTAACGTACGGTATGCAAAAACTCTCTATTTATTCCTGCGATGCCACCCGGTATATGTTACTGTTGATGGTCGCAATTTTGAGCATTTATTGTTAGCATTGAATCAAAGGAGCACTTTCAGTAATGTTGTAAATAAATTACTCTAAAACTAATAAGTTTTGGTGGAAAATTTGTTTGAGAATAAAAACATTGCATTGAATTCAAATGCTGCAACAACGAAACCTGAGAATGTTTTTCTTTTTGCGCATATTAAATTATTTCCCACACTTCTCACTATCGGAAATTGGTTTCTTAAGTCCTGCCCGAACCGTACCGGTTTGATGGACAATAGCTCACTCACTGTGCTGCGAGCGCGATCTGTTTTCGGTTTTCTTTCTGTCATTTTCTCCCTAAAACCGGCTTTTTTCAAATCATATAAAAAAAACTTTTTCTTTTCGCCAGACGCACGACTTCGTGCCATCACGTCCGTTTGCGAGGCTGTCTGGTCTGCCGGGGTGTTCCTCCGTTTGTCCGAAATTCTAATTTCTCGCCTTCTTAAATCAATTAGGGTCAAATCTCTCTCTCTTAGGCGTCATCCTTTTATAAAAAAAAAAAAAATTCTCATACGTCATTTTTCAGCGTGAGAAGTCGGCCACAAAATATCCGACTCCTGAGTCTGATGTTTTTTATACCGATTCCCGATTCCTCCGTAATTTTATGTACTGTGAACTTTACTAATGGATTTTGAAGAACGGGTGAATGATGAAGTTCTTTTAAGAACAAGCGAATGAAGTTCTTTTAAGAACAAGCGAATGAAGTTCTTTTAAGAACAAGAGAATGAAGTTCTTTTACAGAACTAGTGACAAAAGTTCTTAAAAGAACGAGTGCATGAAGTTCTTTTACAGAACTAGTGAATGAAGTTCTTTTACAGAACGAGTGAAAGAAGTTCTTTTAAGAACTAGTGAATGAAGCTCTTTTACAGAACGAGTGATTGAAGTTCTTTTACAGAACGAGTGATTGAAGTTCTTTTACGGAACGAGTGAATGAAGTTCTTTTACAGAACTAGTGAATGAAGTTCTTTTACAGAACTAGTGAATGAAGTTCTTTTACAGAACTAGTGAATGAAGCTCTTTTACAGAACGAGTGATTGAAACACTTTTACAGAACGAGTGAATGAAGCACTTTTACAGAACGAGTGAATGAAGTTTTTAAAAGAACGAGTGCATGAAGTTCTTTTACAGAACGAGTGAATGAAGTTCTTTTACAGAACGAGTGAATGAAGTTCTTTTACAGAACTTGTAATGAACTCATAAAATCATCTGTAAAATAACTGTTTTCATGACACTGTATTTTTTACATATATACTTTTAGCACTAACTTAAAAGAGATACTTTTATCCTAAATCTGTTTACAAAAAATGCATATAGGCTATAGAACAGGGGTAGCCGAAACAAACAAATGAATTTACGTAGTTTTTGGAAAGGCTGAACATGTTCCTGCCCAAATTAATTATAACTTAATTAACTTTAAAATGTTGTGTTTAAACAGTCCCTTGGCAGTTCTGACTGTGCTCATTCGTACACGCTGGTCCTCGCCGGGATGCACCTCAGAGATTTGTCCTAAAGATCAAGTGGTTGGTGGAGGATTAACAATTGTTTTATGACCAACTTCTAGAGCGGCCTGATGGCCAATTGTTTGGCACACAGGCTTCAGGTTCGATTTCCGTCGATGGACGTTTTTAATGGTTCGGAATTCACTTTAAACTGTAGGTCCCGGTCTGTTTAGCCCTCGTGTGCACAAGAAGACCGTAGAGTGACGAACCAAACCTATTCTTTCCAGAGATGCTATTGAAGTAATACCCAGTTACAAAGCAAACAATGCAACTATCAAGGTTGTATAAGTACGTGGGCTTTTTAAAAAAAATTCTTATTGGTTTATTTATTCAACATGTCGTGATGCTGAATTTGTAGTTGAGTTCATACCAAATAATAAGAATTATTTTCTTTCTTTATTCTTTTCTTTTATCTCTAGACTCCATAATTTTCTTTTTGGTTCTAATGCAGCTGGCAAGTACTTAACAATTGTCTTCGATGCCTTAAGACAAGCGCCGCACCGACGATACTCACTTAGTACTACCCAGGAGGGGCGTGTAGCTTGAAGATAAACTTACGGACGCGGAGGGACAATACCTAATCGTTATCATATATATCGTCATATACCTAACCGATCATGTTAGACAGGGACCTACGGTTTAAAGTCGATTCCGAACCCGAAACCTGTGGCACCGAGCGCTAGAGCGCTAGCCACTCGGCCATTCAGGTCCCTCCATAAACTTAAATAAAAAGTGTAAATACGTCTTCCATTTTTTTAATATTTTTTCTGAGTGTAGTTTATACTATTGAACATTTCTTCACTATAACCGAGACGTACCTACAGACGTCTTAAACAAATATTTTCGAAAATAACTTGGTTCTGAGTATGCATGAATCGCGTCTGTTTGTAGTAGGGAAACCTTTCAGCTATAAAAGAGATCTCTTCGGATGCCTCTACCATCCAGTAACGGATTTACTAAACCCCGTCGTTGTTGAAGAACTCCCAAAATAATTCTTTTGCGGAGAATATGGTTTTGTCACCCCCTCCCCATCATTTGCGTGTGTGTTCCAGGTTCTTCTTTCGTAACATCGTAGGAGTGAGGAACTGTGAGGATTACGTTTCCTTTTTTCACTCACTTTCTACTATGTGGGGACTTTTTTGGCAGAAAGGTTACATTATCCCTTTATTCTGGTGAATGGCTACATTATCCTCATCTATTGTAGGTTAACCTATTGATCTTGCAATCCTTATGGGAAACAGTAATGCACAGAATTTTGCAGGAAATATTTCAGCACTCCTCAGCGAGCTTTTTATTCCCATGGTAAATCTATGAATGTGTGCGTTTTCGAGCGAAATATTTGATACAAAATATTTTTTAGTACTCGCATATAAAAATAAATATGGAACAACTTATAAAATAGGTACTAACTTATTGAATAGATTTATAATCAGAATTTTTATAAATCTATTTACTGTAACAGCAAAAAGTAACAGCCCTTGCTTATGGCATAAAGATTAACTGTCTGTATTGCCAGCTGCATTAGAACAACAACATAATCAGATTTTAATACTTGGACCATCTTATGATTAACATTTTCATGTATTATAAGACATTTTTAAAACTGACAAAAGTAGAAGCGGTCTACGAATTCTTACAAAATTTCCCAGAGATTTAGCTCTACGATTACCTAATCATTATTCCTATAATTACCATATGAGTTTCAAGTAATTCAAGTTGCTCTTTATAATTGAGGTTATTTCACTAATAGAATCTTCAAAAAATTATTGATCCCAAAATTCATGCATAGTAATTATGTGTCACATTGAACACTGATCCGACACATTGAAATCGTGTTTGAACGTGAACAATAGTGAATTTAATACTTGAATCATCTTATGATTAACATTTTGTGTATTATAAGGCATTTTTAAAATTGACAAAGCAGAAGCGCAGTCTACGAATTTTTACAAAATTTCCCAGAGATTTAGCTCGATAAAGCTGATGGAACAATTCCTATGATTACATATGAGTTTGAAGTAATTCTAGCAACTTGTGCACCGATTACGGAGTATCAATGAGGATAGATCCTTTAACCTCCTCATCTTTATTCATATATATATATATATATATATATATATATATATATATATATATATATATATAACAGATAGACTGAAAAGTTCGTAGGCTGATACATAGATGGCGCTACTAGTATTCAATCCATATGATTTTTAGTTAGCTCTAACCTTCAAAAGACACGTGTATAAATTTGACAGCTGTTGCACTATTAGTATGTGAGTTATAGCATTTTTAGTGAAGCAACTTTTGTTAGTTTGAAAAAATGGATAAAAAGGAATTTTCGTGTGTTAATTAAAGCATTGCTTTTTGGCAAAAAAAAAAATACTATTGAAGCCAAGGCTTGGCGTGATAAACATTATTCGGACTTTGCACCAGGATAATCAACCGTAGAGAAGTGGTTGCTAAATTTAAACGAGGCGAAATGAGCACCGAGGACGATGCACGCAGTGGACGCCCCAAAGAGACTGTTACCGACGAAAACATCAAAAAAGTCCACAAAATAAATAAATATATAATTACAATTATAATGATTGCTGTTATAAGTGATGAAAAATAAAGTTTCTAAAAATTAAAAGGGGTAGGGGTACTCTAAAAAATTAAAAGATACTAAAAATAAATAAAAGTAAGATAAAAAAGTTAAATTTAAAATTAAAAGAATTTAAGTTAAAATTCGGTACAGTTAGGGACAAATTGTCGATGCCATAAAATTATTGAATATTGAAAATTGCTGAACGTGTGTTTAATTTTAAAGATATCGTGCACAGATATTGGACATGACTCATCCAAAGCAGGGGACCACTGATTGAAGTAATTCATGTTGCTCTTTCTAATTGAGGTTATTTCAATAATATAATCTTCAAAAAAATTATTAATCATAAAATTCCTGCATAGTAATTATGTGTCACATTGAACACTCCCTTTCACATTGCCCTTTGAACGTGAACACTAGTGAATTTAAACCCCAGATGTTGAACAAAATTATTGATAATATCTATTATATGTTGAACAAGATTGTGAATAATATCTTGATAATATTGTTATTGATATGGCGTGTTTTTTCTTTTTGTGAATAATATAGTTGCTAGATGTTGAAAATAAATTTAAATCTCGTTAGACAAAGGTAAAAAATGTCCAATTAGCTGTCGAAGGCTTTTAACTTTTTACACCGTAATGCTGATCAATCTTTTAGATCCAAGATCAAGTTGCAAGCTATTTGAAGATCATTCGTGCATCCATTGATACCATAGAGTAATTAATAAATTGTTATTACTCTTTACGTATTATTATCTATTTAAATTTTTTATTATTTTTTTTCCAATGCAGCTGGCAAACACTTAGACAGCTCGGTCTTGGATGCCTTAAGGCAAGCGCTGCACAGACATTACTAGGGGCGCGCGTAACTTGAAGATACGGACGCGGAGTAGCAAGGCCCCCGCAATGCTCTACGATCCTATTAGGACCGGGACCTACGGCTTAAAGTGGATTCCGAACCCCTACAAACATCCATGGCACCGCCGGAACTCGAAACGTGTGATACCGAGCGCCAGAGCGCTAGCCACTCGGCCATTCAGGCCCTATCTATTTAAACTATCACCCATAAAATATGGGTATTGTCTTGCGGAGAGTGGGTCAGCGGAATCTTGGACCACTTTCAATGTTTCTTATTGGTTTATTATTTTTTTTAAAATTTCATTCATGAGCTAATAATTATATAATTAACTATTTTTCTTATTAGTTTAAATAATAATATCCAAATTGAATAAAAATAATAATAATCGAATAAAATTAAATATATAATACCCAAATTGAGATCGATTTGCAAAAGCTAAGTGAAAGAGTGGAGAAACACATATTGCGCTAGTCAAATAAATATTTTTGAAGGATTTCATTTTTCTTTTATTTCGTTTATATTCATATTTCATTTTTACTGTTATATATTTCTTTCAAATGTGTGTTCAGATTCATTATTATTATACTATCTATGTTTCCATGTAAGAATACTAGTAGACACAAAAATAATAATTCATTACGTTTCAGTTCTTCACTCTAAAAAAATTGTCTAGAGTGAGGCTAAATCTAATATGGAGATATATATTGTTGTATGCGGCCCGCGGGGTTAGGATGCATTTCCAAAGTGGCCCGCAAGATCATTTGGGTTGGTCATCCCTGTTTTAGGAGGCCTGAATGGCCGAGTGGCTAGCGTTCTGGCGCTCGGTACCACAGGCTTCAAGTTCGAATCCTGGCGAATGCATGGATATTTGTAGTGATTCGGAATCCACTCTAAACTGTAGGTCCCGGTCTATTTAGCGTAAAGCGTGCAAAAGATGACCGTAGAGCGCAAACCAAACCATCCCTGTTTTAAATTTAAAATACTACTCAATGATGGATTGAAACCACTTTCGCTTTTTATTAAAAAATGAATTTCAAGGTCACGTTGCCAGACGATTATTGAAATTTTTTGATCTGAAAACATCCATCCTTAAACATGTTATTCTTTTTAGAAGTTGTAAATATTATAAATATATCGGATGAGTATCCATTCTTGGAAAAAGTAAAAATAAAAAAACGGCCGTTCTGAGAAGTTGAAGTTTTTCTTGGAAATTTATATCAAATTTTCTTTAAAAAAAGAAAGAGAAATCAACTGAAAGGGAAAAGAAAAGAAAAAAAAGAAAAAGTGCATCGTTGCGATCGGCCGAGAACAATGGCCACTCCGAAATGCATGTTCTTGGTGAAAAACGAGAGCATTAAATGCCCCGTCGCGCTCCAACGAGTGTCCGAGAAACAAAAAGAAGCGGTAATTGCCTTCTTCTTTCTGCTTTCTTTTCTTTTTCTTTTCTTTCTCTGTCCCGATGGCTCAGCGAGAAGATTCCCTTTTCTCTGTAACGGTGCACACCGTGTCATTAGGGAGCGAGAACTTGTTACATCTTTCTTTGGGGGAACCAGGTAAAGCACACGCCCCCTTCCGCGCCTCGATTATGGGTTTCATGGGCACAAAAAGCACACAAAGAGATCCATTAGCCATTGAGCAGTGTCCATCGCATGATTCGCTTCTCGGTGATTGAGTCGATGCTTGTTTAATGTCAGGGTGTCGTCTAGTAGGGCTGGACCTTGTCGAAAGTTCTAAAATCGATACATCATAAAACTGATATCGCTGTATTACAATATATCGATTTCTAATACGGAACTTCTTTCACAGTCGTAAACAACAAATGAGTCGCCTTGTAGTACGCTGCTTTTTAATGCTATGGTGAAATCTAGTTGAGTTGGACGTCGTTGAAAGTTCTAAAGTTGATACATCATAAAAACTGATATCGATATATTGCGATATATCGCTTGTATATAGTTTGAAAATTTCGAATAGGGAACTTCTTTCTCTGTCGTAAACAACGAAATGTGAATCTCTGAGTTAATGAGTCGTCTTGTAGCACGCTGCTTTTTAATGCTATGGTGCCATCTAGTAGGGCTGGACCTTGTCGAAAGTTCTAAAATCGATACATCATAAAACTGATATCGCTATATTACGATATATCGATTTTGAAAATTTCGAATATGGAACTTTTTTCTCAGTCGTAAGCAACGAAATGTGAATGTCTGAGTCCTCTCGACTATCAAGTTTTCTAAAAACTGTTTTAAAGGATTATTTTCTAGTTTGAAATAGGTTTGGTTTGTGACTACTTGACCTTTTAGTGTGTTGTTTTCAACACAAAATTATTGACTTTTTCAAAATAAACTACCACCTTTTTCCTATTTGATTAGGCATATTTCATTGTAACATATGGCTTTATTGGAAATCAGTCCATTACAATAAGGATCACACACAAAGAAGGAACAAGCAGAACAAAGCAAACATACAGTAAGACAGCAATCGACACTAAGTCAGTCTCACATGCCACAAAAAGTCAATGGGGGAGAGAGCAAATAAAGGGAGTAGACACTTTATTTTAGTTCATGAGGACCCTGTCCTCCCAATACCAATGCGAGACGCTGCCGTGGCACTGAGCCTCCCTGTTCAGTCCTGGACATTTCAGAAGATGTTCTGAATTCATTGCTCCAGCTATACATATTGGGCAAGTGTTCGATGCGAGGACACCTATCGTGTTAAAGTGTTCCGCAAGACAATCGTGTCCAGTTCTTAATCGAAAGTTGGCAACAGTCTCTTTACGTGGTTTAGTGTTCAAGATTTTCCAGCTGTCTTGAATAGTGTGCCACCTTTTGCATTCAGATTTAGTTATGAGATTGTCTTTCAGTTTCTTAAAAATTTATTTGGTGCTAAATAACCAGTTGCTAATGGTGCTAAATAATGATGCTAATTTGTTTAAGTGTCCTTGGACAACTTCAAAGTGGCCTAATAACATTTCTTACTCATTAAATAGGCAAAATATACATCACTCAATTTATTAAATTCGACGGTATGAAGGAGATGACTACATTTGACACCTGTTGGGGATGGGTAGAGTGAGCTTATTAGGGGAAAGGGAGGAGAAGAATACAGGCTATCTACACTCAAGAGCCAAAACATTATGACCACCCCTACATTTTGCAATGAACTCGCCTGGATGACGTGGAAGGCACGTGATCAGGTGGAAGTGGTATTTAACTGGTATTAAGTGGTGCTATTAATCCATGCCAAGGCGGGTTGAAGCTGTGTTGCTCGCCAAAGGTGGGCCAACTCGTTATTGACAGGTGGTCATAATGTTTCGGCTCTTGAGTGTATATAACAGGCATTTAAAAAGTTAACGGATTTATGTTTCTACAAAATAAGCAGATAATTTTCATTCAGAAACAGGAATGTGTGTAAAATCTGAATAACTTTTGAATGATTTTTACTTAGGTTTATTATGGCAAAATAAAAAAAAAAAGGCCTTTTCGTTCCTAAACTTAAAATAGTTTATAAAGAGGATGTACCAAAGTAACCTACCAAAAAGGTTTGGATATCGCTGTCTTAGATTGCTAGCTATATATCTGGCAATTTATCAATAGCTGTCATCGACCACCCAACGCGATGTCCACTGTGGTTGCATTGCTTCTTTGGTGCCTGATTGTTTTGAAACCGTACTGCATTTACCTGAGATGGGTGCAGTTGCTTCCAGATAGACTCACTGTGGCTTTTTATTGATGCAACAACTGAACTTTGGAATTATACGCTAAGTCATTCAAATGCAGCCGACTGATATACAAACGTATGGCGTGCCAAATACTCTTGAACCTGCTCTTTTTTTCAATTCCTTCTATTAGCTCACACTCTCCCTATATATATCTTGTTAAAATTTACAATCGTTATTAAAATACATTTTATTCATCCACTCAAGTTCAAATACATTTCTTTTTGAACTTGTAGTGCATGACACTGGATGTTAATACAGTTTTTTCAAATATTAATTAAGCAATTAAATTTAATTCATTAATTTTAGTTTTATTTAGATTTAAGTTGAATGTATCTACCAATAGATGAAATTTAAAAAAATGCATGAAGAGGTACATGTGGAAATTTGTATAGAAGTATACCTATATTTGTACAAACTGATGTTGATCCAAATCCAAGATGGATTTGTCCAACGAAAATGTTAATGAGAATGAAATGTTATGTGAATTTCACATTTAAAAATAGATGTCGTGGTTATTCTTAATAAACCAACTAATGATGTTATTGATAACTAATGGCAAAATTTGTCATTAAGACAAACTTCTAATCCTTTGTGGAATGTACCAAGTTATTTTATTTTCCTATTTCATCATTGCTTTCGAAAATCGTTTTTGTTCTTAGTTGGTAGCATTAAATGCATTAAAGGCAACGAGATTGGAGAAAATAAAATTTTAGCTTAAAGTATAATTTCTATTAACAAAAATGTGTGCATTTTATATGCACTTATCATTATTTAGTATGTTGTTCTAATGCATCTGGCAATACAGAGACGGTTAATCTTTATGCCATAAGCAAAGGCTGCACCGCGGCTACTCATTTAGCACTATCCAGGGGACACTATTTGAAGATATGCTAAGGATGCGAGTAACACTACCCCCACAACGCTCTACGATCCTATTAGACCGGAACCTACGGTTTAAAGTGGATTCCGAACCACTACAAACATCCATGGCACCAACGGGATTTGAACCCCGAAACCTGTGGTATCGAGTGCCAGAGGTTTTGGGGCCAAAGGCCACTCGGCCATCATGCTCATTATTTATTTTAAATGCTATTGCGATTAGACGAGATGTTTGATGTTGATTATGCTACGTGTAGAAAAGTAATAATTTGATTTTATCGTTGCCTTACTTTTAATCAAAAGGCTGTTCTTGAATTTCAAAGCTTATTCTGTGGCAGTTTCCCCCTAGATTTCATATATTTAATCACAAATTATTTACCTTTTTTTTTTTTCTGTCACCTGTATTTTAGGATTTTATGTCATTAATTAAAAGTAATGTTTTTGTTCTTAGTTAGTATTATGTATAGCATTAAATGTAACAAGATTGGAGAAAATAGAATTTTAGCTTAAAGTATAATTTCTATTAACGAAAATGTGTGCTTTTTTTAAACCAATTATTCATTATTATATATTTGAAATGCTATTATAATAAGACGGACTTTTGATGTTGATTGAGTTACGTGTAATTTTGCTATATTTCGATTTTATCGTTGCCTTACTTTTAATCAAAAAGCTGTTCTTAAATTTCAAAGCATATTCTGTGGCTGGTTTTTTTTCCCCTAGATTCCATATATTTAATCACAATTTATTTTCCGTGTTTTTTTTTTTTTTTTTTTTTTTTTTCTGTCTGCTTTTATTATGATTTAAAAGTATATTACTAGAAAGATGTTATGAATTTATTTTAATGTCATGAATTACTGTTAATGTTATTTTATGTTATGAATTATTGTTAATTTAAAATGCTATTATAGTAAGACGCAGATATTTGAAGTTAATTAAGTTACAATGAGTTAATTTGATTTTATCGTTGCCTTACTTTTAATCAAATAGCAGTTCATAAATTTCAAAGCATATTCTGAGTTTATTTTATTTTTTTATTATTATTATTATTTTATTTTAGTTTATTTATTATTATTTTTTTTATTTTTTATTATTATTGTTACTCTCCCTAGATTCCATATATTTAACCACAATTTATTTCCTTTTTATTTATGTTCCTTTTTCATAAAATGCTATTATTATGAATTGAAGGTATGTTACTGGAAAGATGCTATGAATTACTGTTAATGTTATTTTATGCTATGAATCAAAAGTAATGTTACTGCTACGAGAAAGCAGCCTGACAAAAGGGGTGCGCAAACAAAAAGGGAGGTGAAGAACCTCCAATGGAGTCGGTTTCGGTGCTTCATTTGCGGACACCGTGTATCTCGTCGCTGAAACATGGAGGCATTCTTCCATAGAACTCGTCCCAGAAGAATCGCTGCAGGGGCGGTGAAAGAGTTGGCAGCCGCCTGGATGGGCGAGGCGATGGAAAAAGAAGTAAACAAACAAAGCCAAATATTTGAGGGAGGGGAACACGGTCCTTCCCCCCCCTTCCCGAGTCGTATCTTTTCAACTCGCCCAGCTATCTGCAATCTCGTTATCTGCGGCATGCGGTCGGTGCGGCTGCTCTCTCTCTCTCGAGGAAGGGGGGGAGGCTCTCTCCATCCCCCCTCTCACCCTGTCAGAAGACGACAAGAAGGACTTTTTTGCTGCCTGTGTGCCGCTCAAAGAAAGAAAGAAGAAAAAGAAAAAAAAAACTTGCGGATTAATCTCAAAATTCGGTCTTGCTGTAAAAAAAGAACTCAGGTACATCGCACTTTTCAAGCTTGTCTTCCGATTACGACTGCTGTGAACGTTTTTTTTTTTTTTTTTTTTATAACTTTCTTTTCTTGAATTATAGCGATTCTCTCATTTTTTGAACTTCTGTTTTGAATTGAACCGCGTTTTTCAATGACTCGTCTTGCGACTGCGAATGCCAATCCTAATTTCATTATTAAGCATAATAATTCGTACTTTTGTGTACTAATATCAAAATGTATGCGAATTGGGAACGTGCTTCTTGATTTTTCGTTCAATTTTTTATAGTTTCAACATCAGTTTTTTGAACTTCTGTTTCGAAATGAACGCGTTTTTCAATGCTACTACAAATTGAAACGACTCGTTCTTGCGACTGCAAATGTCGATCCGAATTTCATTGTTAAGTTTACTAATTCGTACTTTTGAGACTTGTTTTAATATACAATAGTATCAAAATGTACGCGAATGGGGAATGTGCTTCTTGGTTCAATTTTTTCAATGGTTATTTCTAGTTTCAACATCAGTTTTTTTGAACTTCTGTTTCGAATTGAACATGTTTTTTAATTTTAAACTGAAATGACTCGTTCTTCCGACAGCGAATGCCAATCAGAATTTCATTGTTAAGTTTACTAATTCGTACTTTTGAGACTTGTTTTAATGTAAATTAATATCAAAATGCCTGCGGATTGGGAACTTGCTTCTTGATTTTTTTGGTTCAATTTTTCAATGGCTATTTGTAGTTTTATCATTTTTTTTAACTTCTGTTTCGAATTGAACGTGTTTTTAGTTGCAAAACTGAAATGACTCGTTCTTGCGACTGTGAATGTCAATCCGAATTTCATTGTTAAGTTTACTAATTCATACTTTTGAGACTTGTTTTAATATACACAGCAATATCAAAATGCATGCGAATTGTAAACGTGCTTCTTGATTGTTTGTTCAATTTTTCGATGGCTATTTGTAGTTTCAACATCAGTTTTTTGAACTTCTGTTTCGAATTGAACGCGTTTTTCAATTACTGCCTTGCAAATGTGAATGTCAATCCGAATTTTATTCTTAAGTATAATGATTCGTACTTTTTTTGAAACTTGTTTTAATACACAACAATATCAAAATGTATGCGAATTGGGAACGTGCTTCTTGATTTCTCGTTCAATTTTTTCAATGGCTATTTGTAGTTACAACATTAGTTTCTTGAACTTCTGTTTCGAATTGAACGAGTTTTTCAATGCTAAACTGAAATGACTCGTTTTGCGAATGCCAATCCGAATGTCATTGTAAAGTATAATTATTCGTACTTGTTTTAATATACAACAATAACAAAATGTATGCGAATTGGGAACGTGCTTCTTAATTTTTCGTTCAATTTTTTCAATGGCTATTATATGGCTATGAAATACCATAGCCATTGATAATGTAGCTTCAACATCAGTTTTTTGAACTTCTGTTTCGAATTGAACGCGTTTTTCAATGCTAAACTGAAATGACTCGTCTTGCGACTGTGGATGTCAATCCGAATTTCATTGTTAAGTATACTAATTCGTACTTTTGAGATTTGTTTTAATATACAATAATATCAAAATTTATGTCTGGATTCTCTTGATTAATAATCGTGTAGAAAAATTTAATAGAGATGTGTCTAAGAAAATCTTTTAAAGAAGGAATGTTAATAGCTTTATAGACATCAGAATTCGCATGAACCCTTTTTCAGAGGTCATTTGGCGGATAGTGATATTGTGTAAAGTTTCAAGAGTTTTTAAACTAGATTTAGCTGCATAGGACCAGACCGGGTAAGCGTACGTGAGAATCGGGCGAAGCATAGCAGTATTAAGAAGAATTTTACTATCCCTGGCCATGGTAGAATTTCTATTAACAAGTGGGTAGAGTTTTCTGAAGGCAATACGAAATTTAGTTTTGGTGTACAGAAAATGTTGTTTCCAAGTTAAATGCTGATCCAGAGTAACTCCTAAATATTTGACTATTAAAAGGGATAATATTATTGTTGATCATAATGACAACTTTTTTCCGTTTATTTCCAATAGCGAAGAAAACAGTTTCTGTCTTATCTACATTTAAAGAAATTTTCCATTTATTATAAAGTTGCAATGAAACCAGTTAAAATCCGTCATTCCTTAGCTTGTTAGAAACCTGAGCATGCTATGCCGTTGTGATTCCTCATCAAAATTTAATATATATATATATATATATATAACATTCGCTCCATTCGTTCTCTGATGTGATATATTTAAAATTGATCTTTAGTCCATTAATTAACTGTACAAAAATAAATAATTAAATAAAAAATAGATTTTTATGGCAACTATATCTAATATCTATCTTGGAAATGAAAATGAAAGTAGCCATTATATCTTTTAGTTTGGTTGAAAAACGAAATATACTAATTTTTAAATTTTGAATAATATTAAAAACTGTTAAATTAACAATAATACTTTTTATACAATACTTCTTCCTATCATAAACATTTCAAAATACATAATAAGTACAATGACGTTCATATTTCTGCAAATAGTCGTCATTTGAAATGAAATATATATATATACACACATATATATATATATATATATATATAAAATGTAACTTAAATTTTTCTCGTTTTTCGTTGATATCCTATTGAGAAAAATTTTCGTGTTTAAAATTATTCTGAAATGTGTTTAATAATAAATTTAAAATAATTTTATTTTTAATATTCTAGCCGTTAAAAAGGAATTCATTTTACAAAAAAAAAAAAAAAAAAAAAAAATCACAGTTTTTCAATTATCTATTTGAAATCAATCTAGAGCTGCATTGCAATGGGTTTCTGGACATTAAATTGCAGTACTTCCTAAACTTTGGAACTTATCATCTTTCTCTATGGCTATTTTTTTAGTAACTAGTCTATGTAACGTCTAGACGAAAATTTACATTCATAAAAGTTCATCACTATGGTTTACGTTATGAGTGGACCAGCTAAAAGGAAAAAGCATAGATAAAAATAATGGGGATTTCCACTTAATGTTTAAGTGACACTGCTAGTTATTATGCGGCGCATGCGCTACTGATAGCTGATGAAGAATATTTATCTAAAATACGTGAAAACTGGTAAAAGCTGTACGGCATGTGTAGCTGATGTAGGAAGAGAAATTATTTTTCAGTGTCGGAAATGAATGACGAAAAATTCTAATTCAAAATGCTCATTCGAAATTTTATCACATAGTTATTCTTAACCCTTCAACTATTTTGTCTTTTTTATCCCACTTTTGTACAATGATAATACCCATGATTTTGCTCATAATAATTCGAAAAACAAGTAGACTCGGTGGAAATTGTGACAGAGTATGACACATCCTCAGTCATACTGTCGAATCAGAATGTTCAATTTTTTTTTTTTTAAGTTCATGGTGCCCAAATGTGAAGTAAATATCTTTTCCGGAAAGTATTATGATCCTAAGGAATGACATTGACCCTCACAAAATGTGGTATTGCCCGATACATGTTGGCTACCAAAAAGGATGATTTGTCTCTCTCTACGGTCATCTTGTGCACAATCAGCTTTTACCGATTTTGATATTCTTAATAGATTCCATTTTACATGGAATTCCAACTAAGAACAATTCCATGTAATTTACATGAAGAGAATCAACGATTTTATCCGACATAACGTTAAACGCAAAGACCAGAGATTTTTTTTTCAGAGTTTGTCTCTCTACGGTCATCTTGTGACGTTTTAGGCTAATTAGACCGGGACATACAGTTTAACGTGGATTCCGAACCATTCACAAACATCCATGCTACCGCCAGGATTCGAACCTGAAGCCTGAGATATCAAAGGCGAGAGCGCTAGCCACTTGGCCACCGGGCCGCCAAGAAAGGATGAGCTCGTGAACCAAATGCAGAAAAAATGAAATAGGAAATTTGGTCACTACTTGCTATTCAAATAAATAAACTTTTGTGGTTTTCAATGCATGATCGTTGGATGTGGCCATGGACATGAAATACTTTAATCCATCCAGATCTTTAAACTTATAACCAAATGAATTATTCACTTAAGAAATAAAATGAAAATTATTAATCTTCATACATATTTTTTCCTATTGTTATGGGCATGGATGGATGTATATAATTACAAAAGCAGTTAGATTAAATATATACATAAATGATAAATTACTAATTTAAAGGTTTATGTTTTTTGTCTCTTTCCCCTTCTTGGATCCAGTTGAGGATCCCTACATTGGATGTTTACTAAAATCTGTCCCAAAGTGTCTGCCCATGTCCGATATACTTTTAAAAAATATTGGTCTGTGATTTAAATTTATTCCAAAGCAAATACACTCAAGAGCCAAAACATTATGACCACTTGTCAATAACGAGTTGGCCCACCTTTGACGCGCAACACAGCTTCAACCCGCCTTGTCATGGATTAATACCACCACTTAATACCAGTTAAATACCACGTCCACCTGATCACGTGCCTTCCACGTCATCCAGGCGAGTTCATTGCAAAATGTAGGGGTGGTCATAATGTTTTGGCTCTTGAGTGTATATTCCTCTGTATATAACAGGAATATTTGACAGATGAATAATCAAATATTTGGAAATATTGGTCTGCAATTTAAATTTATAAAATATAATTAATATTCACTAAAATAAAATATTTTGGATGAAATGAAAAGCAGTGAGCCAAAAGTGTACTCAGAATCAGTGTAATTCCGCTTAAGATAGTGTTTTTTTTTAATACAATCATTAATAAAATAAAAATAAACCTAAATTTTAAATAAAAATAATGACACATTCATCTGATTATCAACCAGAGGAAATAGTGTGTGATTTCGAAGCATTATTTCTTGCATTTATGAAAATGATGGGGTTTATGGCTTGAAATCAATTGCAAATGTGCTTGCATCTATGAAAATGATAGGGGTTATAACTTAAAATCCATTGTAAATGTACTTTATTAATTTCAGCTGTTACTTTTTATCTCACTGTTTAAATCTTACATTATTTCTAAATTATTTAAAGTTGCCATTCTCAAACTATATAAATAAAGTAGAAAATTAAAAGTAATTAAATATGAAAAAAATTTAGGATTTAGATGCATTGTAAACTAACTTCCTCCAAAGATGACACTTATCTTTTTTTTTTTTTTTTCCCCCAATTATGGAATTAAATCTTTATGAAATAGTAAAAATTGAGGAAGAATTATTATTTGATTTTAATACATATACTGATTAGTTGTAATTTTTTTTAATTAGTTTTAGGCCTAATAGTATAAATGCATTAAATAGTGATTAATAGTGATCAAAATAAAATCTGATTAATTTGTTACAATTATTAATTTGATGAAGAAAAGTGGGGCAGATAAGAGGCTTGACTTTTAAAAGAAAGGGAGGAGCACGACGATATTCTCCCTTGTAAAGGGAAAGGTGAGGTTTAAAAATTAGAAGTTTGAGATAAAAAGTAGTGTAAATCATTTTGACAATGAAAAAAAATAGTATTGTATTAAATATATTATTGAAAGACTGTGAAGTGGTATATTGCACGATAAAATAAAGGGATCACATAAATATATATTTTTTAAATATATTCAGCTGTGGTTTGCTCCAATTATAGTTTTATGGCAAGATAAGCTCATTTTCAGCGTTCTTGTTGAACGGGTTTCAATTTATAGAAACAATGTAGTTACTTGACCACATTTCATTTCAAGATGATATGTGACTATAATAGTTCTACACTATTTACAAAAAGCGCCTTTTTAATATTATACTCCAAAGTATTTCATAACATAAGACTGGTTTCAGCTGATGCTAACCGATGGGTATGATTCTCATTTACAATAAATTCTAAACAGAAATAGAAGACAACTAAAAAATAAATGATAAATAAATAAAAATCGTAGATTTGTTAATAAGTTGAACTTTTTTTTTTCCTACATATATATATTTTTTTTCTATAGCGATATCCGCCATAAGAACTCTAGCAGTCCATTAAAATCAAGTGCAGTGCATGTCATCAAATGTAAAAAGTCCATGGCTTCACCTGACGATCACACAACGGGTAGGCATCGTTAGTAGCTACACTCCTGCGGTACGAGTGTTTATTACGAAAATCATGTCCTGTCGAGAGTCGGAAATGTGCTGTAAGAACTGCGCGGGGCAAGTCCATTGGGATGGGTGATGAAACGAGTACATTCCACGTTTTATCAGTTGGAAGGAGTTTGTTTTAAGGGTCCGTCTATTTTCTTCTTTACCTCAGACACTAAATGGATGAAAGGATAACGGAAATTGTGGCTGTGGTAACTTACGACCCTTTTTGGCCAAGATGTCGGTCTTTTCATTTCTACCCCACAATGGCTGGGAATCCACTTAATAAGTTGAACTTAAGTATGCCTTCATTGGAATATTGTAACGCGGAAAGAAGTTATTTTAAAGAAAAGTAATGTTTAAAGATGGATACTTCGTAAAACGCCAGCCAATCAGAAGCCTCAGTGGATAGGAGATTATGCATTTTAATTGTCCTGCGTTGTATGGTGTGAAATTTAAATATCCAGTTAAAATGTGCCTAAGACTGGTTTCAGCACCTATCAACAATTGTATATGTGTCTCCTTTTGAATGATCCATGCGGACGACGATCGTTACAATGGAAACAACAATTTTTAAAGTCAATTCCTACTTTTTTTTTCACTCTATTGCAGAAAGTCCTTTATAAAAATAATTTTCATTCATTTTTTTATGTTTATCTGGCGCCATCTATCGGTAGATATATGCAACTTAAATCTAAAAAAAAAACTAAAATTAATTAATTAAATTTAATGAATGAATTAACATTTGAAAAAACTGTATTAACATCAAGTGTCATCCACTACAAGTTCAAAAAAAATGTATTTGAACTTGAGTGGATGAATAAAAAGTATTTTATGAACGATTGAAAATTTGAACAAGATAGGGAGAGTGTGAGCTAATAGAAGGAATTGAAAAAAAAAAAACCCTGGATTCTCCAGTAGGTTCCAACTAGTTTATCTGATTATAATATTATAACAGCGTTAAGAGCATTTTCAATGTCGTACTTGTGTATTTGACGGGTTTGAGCATGTGCCGACCTAGGTGTGCGTGCGTTTCATTTCCAGTAGAGTCAAATCAGAGACGGAAGAAGAAGACCGCAAAAAGGTAAAAAAAAAAAGAAAGAATAATAAAATAAGAAAGAAATAAGAAAAAGAGGCGATCTCTTGAAGAGAGAAGATAAAGAGACGCGGCCCAATCCGGTTTGGCGGAGGGGGGGGGGGTGCAGTCGATGCGTATCTTTAGTATTCCGCTGGCGGCCCGGGGAGTGGAGCCGGTCCGGCAGCCCCTATTTAGGGAGGGGACAATGGAATGCCGGGAACTAGGTGCGTCTCAGCGCCGCGCGCATTAATCACGACAATGCACCGCTCTCGTTCGGGGCTCCCTCGCTGCGTTATCGGGGAATAATTAGAGAGCCTCCCGAATACAAATGAAGGAGCACTCCCTCTGGACGTGAGCAGAAAGAGTTGCTCTCATGCGTCGCCCCCGGTCAGGGCCACCATGGACACTGGACCCGCGGATCTGTAGCATATCATATGAGAAATAAACATTGGCCTCTCCAATGATACCCTTGATTCTCATGGGCACCTCCACTGTCTAGAAACATGCAGTGAGCAATGGATGGCTCTAAACCAAAAATTTGAACAACAACAAAAAAAAAAAAAAAAAAAAAAAATACAACAAAACAACCCAACGCGTATTCTTCATAGGCATAACATTATCTAGAAACATGCAGCGAGCATTTGATGGTAACATATGGGTTACCCAAAGCGTATCCTTCATAGGCATGACCACTATCTAGAAATATGCAGTGAGCATCAGGTGGTTCTGCATCAGAAATTTGAAAAAGTAACTGGTTACCCAAAGTGTATTCTTCATAGACATAACCACTATCTAGAAACATGCAGTGAGCATTTAATGATTCTAAGCCATCAACAACTTGATTACCCAAAGTGTATTCTTCATAGGCATAACCACTACCTAGAAACATGCAGTGAACATCAGGTGGTTTTAAACTAAAAATTTGAAAAACAAATTGGTTACCCAAAGCGTATCCTTCATAGGCATAACCACTATCTAGAAACATGCAATGAGCATTGGATGGTTCTAAACCAAAAATTGGTTACCCAAAACGTATCCTTCATAAGTATATCTACTATCTAGAAACATGCAGTAAACATCAGGTAGTTCTGAATCAGTATTTGAGGGGGGGCGGGAGAATTTAGCTTTCAAATAATATCTATATCGTAGATATAGAAAATACAACTACCAACTTTTTGAAACTTGCAGTATGCATGCAACGGTTCGAAATCAGAAGGTTAAAAAACAAATAATTGTTGGAATTGTAACACCCATGTTTGTATTTATCATATGTATATGTATATATAACAACAACAAAAACTTATAGTGGCATAAGACAGGTTTTCTAAATGATAGATTTGAAAAGTATTGGTTACGGTAAATCCATGATCGTTTCGCGCATGATATATAACACCATTATTGTAACAGATCTGAAAGAGTTGCCTCATACATCGCCCCAGGGCCGTTGTTGGGACCACGGATCTGTATCATACGTGGGCTTGGGACATAAACATTGGCCTCTCAAAGAGTACCCTCGATTCTCATGGGCACCTGTACTGCCTAGAATAGCATAGCATATCCACTATCTAGAAACATGCAGTCAGCATTTGAGGGTTTTGAACAAAAAATTGGTCACTCAAAGCGTATCCTTCATAAGTATAACCACTATCTAGAAATATACAGTGAACATCAGGTGGTTCTGAATCACAAATCTGAGAAGGAACTTTAGCTTTCAAATAGTATTTACGATATAGTATTGTGACAAACAACTACCACCTTGTAGAAACATGCAGCATGCATAAGATGGACAGTTGTTCGAAAGCAGAAGATTTAAAAACAAATGACTGTTGGAATTTTAAGGGAGTAATTTTCGACCGATTTCGCTGAAATTTGGCATGGGAGTCCCACAGATGATTACATTTTGATTCCATGTTTGTTGTGATCATATATATATATATATATATAAATAACAACAAAAACTTCTTGTGACATGAGACAGGTTTTCTAAATGATAGATTTGAAAAATGAGTATTGGTTTCAGTAAATTCATGATAGTTTTGCGCATTATATATGTTATATAAGACATGTTTTTTTTTATTGTTATTTAATAGTTAAATAATCACCTAAATATAAAAATCATGTATAAAGTGTTATGGAACGTTTTTACTTTTTGGAAGTAGAACTTATTTATCATTACATTTGTAAACAATAACAAAAAACAATAGCAAACCCCAACAAGCAACATTAATTCTTATTGATCATTGTAATTAATCATTCTTGATTTAATCGCTGTTAGACCATCAGGCGCTTAAAGACTGACATGTATTCGTTAGAGCTTTGCTTAGGCTGCATGACGAGGAGGTTTGCTGAACTGACCTCATTTTATGCCACCATAATTTGGAATGACATCCCCCATTTATGTTTGGTGGGGGGAGGGGCTCCGCGACCCTCTTCCCTCCTCTTTGAGTCCAATGTATTCACTGTGAATGAAATGCCCTTAATTTTAATTCAAACAATCCAATTTTTATATAATATTATTTTTAAAAATTATCAATCAAAATCAAATTTTTAAAGTATTTTCTGTCGACCGAACTAAAATAACGGTGAAAAAGACCGTTTCATTTGTCTTGTTGGGCAATTTTGGATTTTCCCTACTTTTCCCTTTAACCTCAACCTCAGTCTGACAAGAAAGGTTACCTCCCTGAAGATTGGGTCCCTCCTACTAGCGAATCATAAGGTTAGCATTTCCGTTTAAGTCATGAACTGGAAGATTTGTTTTAAAAAAATAAAAACTTTTTTACCATAACTTGCCAATTTCTCTATATATATATTTAATGTGCTTATGCTGAGACCAGCTCAATGGAATTCCTGAGAGAATAAGAAGTCCAATATTCGTCATTCATTAGTAGCATGATAAAAGTATGTTAGTACTGATTGTTTGGATTTAATAAGAAAGCCAATATTCGTCATTCATTAGTAGCATGATAAAAGTATGTTAGTACTGATTGTTTGGATTTAATAAGAAGACCAATATTCGTCATTCATTAGTAGCATGTTAAAAGTATTTTAGTACTGATTGTTTGGATTTTATAAGAAAGCCAATATTCATCATTCATTAGTCCCATGATAAAAGTATGTTAGTACTGATTATTTGGATTTAATAAGAAAGCCATTATTCGCCATTCATTAGTAGCATGTTAAAAGTATGTTAGTACTGATTGTTTAGATTTATTAAGAAGACCTCGACATTCATTAGTAGCATGTTAAAAGTATTTTAGTACTGATTGTTTGGATTTTATCTATTTCATTTATATATATATATACATATATATATATATATATCGTAACTTTTTTAAAATTATTTTTTGATATACTTGATTTAATGTGTAGATTTATAGTGGAAAGAGTTATGGTTTTTTTTTATGTGTGTTTAATAAAACTTAATATGGATATTTTAATAAATTTTTTTTTGCAAACATGGTGGTTTTAGTAGCGTAAAGATACGAAATTATCCACCTCTTTGAATTATAGAATGTATTAAATATTTTTCTCGTTGACATTTTTGTATAATAATTTTGCAAACTTCATTGTTACCATACAATACTTATTAAAGCAAAATATATTTTGGTATTGCACTGAAGCAGTGCAATATTTGTCCTGTCTGCGAAGGCATAATTAAGAGTTTAATGCATAATTTAGATTTGTTAGCAGTGCATCCTTAGAAATAAAAATAAAAAAACTTTTAACTCGAATGAAATATTTATTTAATGATTAGAATTTACTTTTTAAATAAGGGTCGGAAATGTATGTCACATTTTGCCCTTTCATGAATTTTTAAAATTTTTACTTAATTTTTCAGCAACTGAGATCCGCTATATACCTCATTAAAATTGTTTTATTCTACAGTTAACTCAATATGTTATTTAAAAGAAAAAAGATATTGTTTTAATTGGGGGAAAAAATGCTTATGAAAGACAATTGCAGGAGATGATAGCAAATGATGAATGCCCCCTCTTCCCCCTCCCCCACCCAAAATACAGACAATTTTTTCACACTCTCCTTATATATATCTTGTTCAAATTTTCAATCGTTCATAAAATATTTTTTAGTCATCCACTAAACTTCGAATTCATTTGTTTTCGAACTTGTAGTGGATGACACTGGATGTTAATGCAGTTTATTCAAATATTAATTCATCGATTAAATTTAATTAATTAATTTTAGTTTTATACGGGAGAATAAAATTTTTCTTTGTTGACCTAAGTGGGAATTGACTTTAAAATTTTTTTTAGTTATGTTACTTGTTTCTATTACGATGTGCACCTTAATTCTTTTTGCCGAATGGGACACAGTTAGATTTTATTTTACTTTTTTACCCCTTTTTTTTGCGTAAAATAAAGGATAGGAAAAATTATCAAAAAATGTGAAAATAAAAAATAAAATACCAGAACTTTGGTTCTGAGATCGGCCTTTTTTTGTGTGTGTGCGGGGGGGAAGGTTAATTATTAATGTTTTATTTTTTCAGATTCTTCGTTACGGTTCCCACACGTTCAGCAATTTAAATTTTAAATCACATGCAATAGTTTTATGGCAACGACAACTGGTCCCTAATTGTATCGAATTTTAATTTAAATTCTTGTAATCTTAATTTTAACTTTTTATTTTTGTATCTTAGTTTTATTTATTTTTAGTATTTTTTTAATTTTTGTTGTTAGAGTACCATTTTTAATTTTTAGAAACTTTATTTTTTATCACCGTTACCAACCTAAAGCATATTATAATTTTATATATATATATATTTAAAATTATAATTGGCTAATTATATAATGTGTGTGTGTGTATCTATGAATTATATAATGTGTGTGTGTGTGTGTGTATCTATGAATTATATAATGTGTGTGTGTGTATCTATGAATTAAGCTGAGAAGGTTAAGGGGTCTATTCCCCTTGGCACTCCGTAATCGGTACGCCAGTTGCCAACATAGGCGATTTCATTTACCCAACACTATTCCATGTTTACAATGGAAAGAAACAAATCCTATCGTAGAAGGATTTTAGGTGCATCACAGCCATCATTATATAGAAAATGTGAATGAGATGCTTTTTATTTGATTCAAATGATTCGAAATTTTTTTGGTAATCTATGTTCTTTAAAAAAATCTGTAGTACGAAAAATATTCCAGCTAAAATTTTTGGCATGGAAAAAAAGTACATAAGAAACTTAAAAATTGATTTCTAAAACATGAAGAATTGAAGAGAGTGTTAGTTGTGGGAAGTATTAAATTAATAATCATATTCCTATATTTGATACATAAAATAAAACAGATATAAACTCTGTTCTACGTGGATGCTTTTTAAAGGGTGCTATGATAATATCAGTCATAATGAGTCAACCATTTCAATAGGTTCGTTATCATTGTTCATAACATTTAAAATATTGGAAAGCAGTCAAAAATGAGATCTTTTTCTAAATAGTTAATCTGCTTTCCCTAATTTATTTTTAATGGATGTAATTTTTCATGCAATGTCAAATAAAAACAATTTATAAGCAAGTTTGATAAGAGCACATTTTCTAAGATGCTTCAACGATTTTTTATCATCTTTAACATTGAAAAAAAAACCGCTTGACAGAAATTTAGTAAATACGTATGGATTCGTTATTAAATATTTTATTTCATTATATTTTGAATTAATAAAGAATCATTACTTTATTTATATTTTTCATTCAATTTAAATTTGTCGGTGTAAAAACTCCAATAAGAGTGCACAGTGATATGCAAATATAGATATTTCTAAAGTTTTTTTTTTTTTTTTTTTTCAAACCTCTTTTAAATGGCATTTTGTTAATGGCTATTATTAATGCTTATTGTCCATTGAATTAAATCTGTACATTGTTATTTTGTGTTCATTAGACTTTGTGATATGCAAATATGGATATTATTTCTGATATTAGTGCACAATGATATGCAAATATAAATATTATTTCTGATACTAATGCACAGTGATACGCAAATATAGATATTATTTCTAAAATTCTTTTTTTTCTTCAAATCTCTTTTAAAGGGCATTTTATTAGCGGCACTATTCATCATCTGAAAAAGACATTTTTTGTCCAGTGATTTACACGCTTCGCCACTGACGGTATTTATTCCTAAATTTATATCCTGCTAAATATCGTATATAAGACAAATTTTTTTTTTCCCATATAGAACTAAAATTAATTAATTAAATTTAATAAATGAATGAATATTTGAAAAAAAAAACTGCATTAACATCACGTGCCATCCACTACAAGTTCGAAAAAAAAAATGTACTTGAACATGAGTGGATGAATAAAAAGTACTTTATGAACGATTCGAAATTTGAACAAGATATATATATAGGAAGAGTGTGAACTAATAGAAGGAATTGAAAAAAAATGCGACATGTTTCATTCCCGTGTTAAAGCTATTTAATAGGATACTACTTGCGGGGTTTTTTCTTCTGAAGAATGCACTGCAAAAGAAGAAGGAAGAAAAAAAAAGGCGCAGATGGGAATCGATTGCGCAGCTATCGAAACCACCATCTTCCTCGCAGTTGCTTTGTTTACAGAGACCATCCAATCCTCTCCTTCCAAATTACCGGCATTGTCTGGGGTCGGCGAGACAGGGCGGCACCCCCTCCGCAGCGACAATGCCGGCGTGGGAGGGGGGCTTTCCTCGCAGGGCTGTGATTAGGCCCCGCTCTGTTTGCAGGCCGGCCGTATATTTAGATCTTCTTTGTGAATCCAGTTCCTGTTTTTTTCTCGCCCCCATCAAAAGGCCGCGGGGGCGTTTTCGTCCTGAGCTTCGCCACGGAATGAGAACTCTTATTATTATGAGTACATCAAAACCGAAATTGGACAGCCAGACTTGAAGCAAGGCTTTCATTTCTTTCTTCTTTTTTTCTTTCTTCTTCTGCACTATTCATCTCTACTTACTCTACAGATTCGAAGATGGTATGTGACCTTCAAGGATAGCATCATACGGAAGATGCACCGCTTCCAGACATTTGGACTTTGAGATTAATATGTCTGTGGCAGAATGCCTTTCTAATAACAATGATAGTTGGAATTCGTAATAATCAAGAGTTTTAAAGTCTCGGAAAATTCTTTGTCTTTCTCGGTGTTTTGTAGGTATTAAAATTTGACCATCAGACATTTCATTTTTCAGTGCTATTCATTCAAGTTTGCATATGAACGCCATGAATGGCATCATACGGAAGACACAAATTGCAGACAAATATGCCAGTAGCAGAATGCCTTTCTAATAACAACTCATTTCTAATTAGTTGGAATTCCTAATAATCAAGAGTTTTAAAGTTTTGGAAAGTCTCCTTTGTCTTTTTCAGTGTTTTGTAGGATGAGAAGGTATTAGAATTTGACCATCAGACACTGCAGTAGATATTTCGTTTTTCAGCGCTATTCATTCAAGTTTGCATAGGAACTCCATGGATGGCATCATACGGAAGATGCAAGTTACAGATAAATATGTCTGTGACATAATGCCTTTCTGATAACAATAATAGTTGGAATTCGTAATAATCAAGAGTTTTAAAGTCTCGGAAAATTTTTTGTCTTCGTCAGTATTTTGTAGGATGAGAAGGTATTAAAATTTGACTATCAGACTTGCAGTAGACCTTTCATTTTTCAATGCTGTTCATTCAAGTTTGCATATAAACTCCATGAATTGCATCATACGGAAGATATAAATTACAGATAAATATCTGTACAAAAGTAAATTGGCGAATTCTTCTAATAATTTGATCTGGATTGCAGGTGCATAAAACGTACTTTTTTCTGTCACTATTTCGAAATCAATGTGAACTGATTTTCAGTACTATACCATCCTAAAGCAGATCGTATTCTGTAGTAAATCAGTATCGAAGAATTCTTATTTCTCTGAATTAAATTGTGCTAATTTTAAAGGTTTACATGCTAATCTAAGTCATTTTTTTCCTTACAATATTGCCGTATTCCAATTTAAATTTATTGTTTAAAGCCAGATTATTTATTACTCACCACGTTATTAATGCGGATCGTGTACTGACCCGCTGTTCTCATTTCTATGTAATTTAATGGTCCTGTACACAAGGCTCAAAAGAATTTAGATTCAAAGTATTAATTTTAGATTTAAAATACAAAAACTCAATTTTAAATCTTACTCAATATTTTTGTGGCATTGGCAACTGGTCCCTAACTGTACCGAATTTTAACTTAAATTCTTTTAATTTTAATTTTAACTTTTTTTATTTTTTATCTTACTTTTATTTATTTTTAGTATTTTTTTAATTTTTACGAGTACCATTTTTAATTTTTAGAAACTTTATTTTTTATCACATACTAGCATTAAGCAGCCAATCATTAATTGTAAATTTATATATGAATTAGATGAGGTGGTTAAGGAATTTATTCCCATGGATACTCCGTAATCGGTACGCCAGTTGCCAGTATTAATTTAATTCATGCCAAGAGTATCCAACATTATCATTAAAGGGTTCATACACGAAGAATTATTGCAGAATCAATGTTAAATTTCCACACAAAAAAATAATAATAAATAAATAAATAAAATCCACATTCAACGTCAAGGTAGAAGAAAATCTATCATACATATTACTATTTAATATAACGGTTTCTTAGTGAAGCAGGTTTGAAAAATTTATTCGTATATTTACATATATTTTACTACGTTTTTTTTATCAGAAATTGTGTACAAACGTTTTTCTTTATTTTTTTTTATGGAAACTAAAGTTTTCGTATAGGAAAATTTTAGACTTTCTGTATTGTTTTCAACATATCAAAATCATTTTTGACTTTCCTTTGTCTTATTAACAAAATAAGGAAGAGTCGCGAAGAGAAACTCTGTTGAAAACATTTAAACAAATTATTAATAGCTTCAAATTATTAAGCAATAATGTACTAGGTGATTACCATCATTCATGTAGCTTGTATATTAGTCTTTTATTGGTTTGTACTTCCAAATGTACTATACTACTACTACGTCGATAGACGTCAATGCAATATATATATATATATTTTCCAGTATAATCAAATTTTTTGTAAAAGCAAATACTCCATGAAATACTTGTAAAGGCGTTAATTTTCAACATTTTTTGAATATTCAAGTAGACGCAGGGATCAGTTCGAAACTGCGGACAATTTAGTGTGCTACAGACAAATGTAATAAATTTTATTCTCAAAAAATAAATAAATAAATAAATATTTCGAGTAGACTGTGTGTTATTAAAAAATAATAATAATAATTGGATTCAAATTCATCATCATAAACTTTGAAACACATTTTTACTACAAATTAAGCATTAGTAAAAATATTAACCTTAAAATTATATAAATAAGTTAATATGAAATTTGTAATAAAGGTATATAATCATCCTAAATTGGATGCGTTTATTATAAACATTTTTTTTTATCAAACTGAACCAATTGTAATTTATACTGATTTTGTTCTTTTCTTTTTTAGGTAAGTCCATTCCAAATTGTATGTTGAAATTAAGAGATAATTTGGTAAGCATACTCATTTATCTGTACAGTGATATTTCTTAGTCTTTGTTATATAACATATATTTATTGGATAATAATTTTAAATATTACATTAGAAATATTACTCATTTTTTGTCATCAAGTATTGCAATTAAAATTAACATAAACAAAGACAAGGATTGGATTCTAAGGACTAAGATTCGACTGTGCTTATTGTATTTTGTCTTTTAGCATTCATACAAATTCTTCCATGAAGAATAAATTCCCTTCAGTTTCCATGCAGTTGAAAGATAAGAAATAAAATCGTAATCTTTATATTAAAAGTGATAATTTTTGGTTTTGGTCTCCCTGTATTAGGAGATGGATCCATTGGTACAGAATGTAAACAAAAGCTGTCAAGTGACCTTGAAGGGACGAGATTCATAAAAAGCGATTGATAATTAATTTTTAATGGATAAAAAATCATTGTTTGTTGGAAATGTGAGATTTGTTTGTTTATTTATGTGAGTTGTTTGTTCGTTGTTTAAGTCAAATGTGAGTTTTATACCCGTCGCATCGCTTGCTGTTGGTTGATTTGGATGTCATCAAATATTGCAATTAAAATTAACATGAACAAAGATATGGACGTTCGACTAAGTTTGAATTCTAAGGACTAAGATTCGACTGGGCTTATTGTATTTTCTCCTTTAGCATTCATACAAACTCTTCCATGGTGAATAAACGCGCCTTCCTTTCAATATAACAATGATGCAATTCAAAGATAAGATTCAAGATCTTTATATTAAAAGCGATAATTTTTTGGACTTGATGGATCCATGGGTACAAAATGTAAATAAAATCTGTAAGGTGACCTTGATGCGATGTGATTCATGAAAAGTGCTTTATAATTCATTTTTAATTGATAAAAATCATTGTTTAAGTAAAATGTGAGTTTTATATTCGTCTCTTCGCTTGCTGTTGGTTGATTTTGATGTCATCATGTTTTTTTCACGGATTCTTCAAAGTTGTATTGTAATTCATTTATTTTGAGAATACAACTGCAATTTATAGTTAATTCAAAGTGTCACTCTTTTTTAAGTGGTAGATTTCTTCCTAGTCATTCCATTGAGGTTGCATTTCGCTGACTGTCAAGCTGGATTTCTAACGTTTTGTAAATTCGTGGTTTCACAGTACTGTTTGTATTTTACAGACGAATTACCAGGAATTTTACTCTTTTTTGTTGTTGTTGTTTTAAAAATCTGAACATCCATTTTTAAAGCTTAAATTCGCTGTAGCACAGTAATGAGAAATAAAGGAACAAGGAATTAGGCTTTCATATGTATTATTATTCCCATCTTGTAAGCACATATTGGTGTGAAAAATTGTGGTAAATGTTTCAATATAAATATTGATGCACTTACTAAATAGATAGTATTACCATTGTGTATTTAAGCACAAGCTAAGTAAATTTCTGTTTTTGCATTACATATTTTAAGATAAAATTTGAATGTTTTCAGTCCAATTTTACTTCCTCATAATAAGCATTTTTTACATTTCCTAGTTCCACGCATGAAAAAAAATTTCCTTAGCATACGTATTTAGTTTTTATTATATAAATGTTTTTTTAATATTTTGGAAAATAAAGTAGACCTTAATTTAGACTGATTTTTATGTATTTTGTATTTTAATAATCAGATTCATGTATAACTACTAAAACAAATGTTTTGTAACAGATGGGAAATTCGTAATGTTATAGTTAATTTTCATAGCATTCTTGTTTAATCTCTGCTAATAAATTAGTATATAAAAACTTCCTTATTAACTTTACCACAAATGGTTTTCAGATAATGTAGAGACCACTCATTCAGGAATCTGTATGTTGAGAACAATATGTATTCGACAAAATAAGCTTATTTTTGATAAACCTAAATGGTATACAGATAATAAAAACTTATACATAAATCATGAAAATAAAAATTCATACATATATTTATAATCACCCCTTCTGAAATTCTAAATGACCCTAAGAAGTAACTGGTAACGCTATTTATTCATTTAGACCAGTATTTTGCTAGTTTAAAAAGAAGGAAAAATTCTATGAAATCACTGTTTTTCAAATCGTGCTACTTATTACTTCGTGATGCAATAAGTCAAAATTCCATTCTGTCATTTGTATATTTCACTTTTTATTTCTCCCCTTTTAATTCATATATTATTTTTAAAAAAAAAATGAGTTTCATTAAAAGAGGAGTAATAAAAACGATAAAAAAATTGAAGGGGGAAAAAAACTGATAGAGGAATTTCTAATTAAATAATAAGCATTAATTTATTATGCTTCATAAGTATTTTTATGATGTTAATTTACGTCCATTTAATGATATTTTGTAACATTCTTTGATGTAATATTAATTTAACGATGTTTGTACATCGATAATATTCGTTTTATCATCATCAGCATTTGTAAGTTTCATTTCTATTACGTCTTATCCATTTTTCAAGGTACAATTAAGGTATAATTAGTACTCCCACGATCCGCTGGCAAAATACAGGTCCGCGATAGGACGCTTTGAAGTCAAGTCAAGTCAAGGTCATCCGCCAAAATTTAAATGTTCCGATATTGAGTAAAATGTCGAATAAAAAAAGGTTAACCGATGTTGCCTCCGTAACACTTAGAGCTTTTTTTTTTTTTTTTTTTTTATCGTTATTATTATTAGAATTGTTTATTTTAACTTTTTATTTATTATATAACTCTTATTTAACTTTTTATAACTTTTTTGTTTTTTGCATGATGTACGCGAATGTTTTACGGTAATCTGCTTTTAAAATAAAGATTAAATGAAAATTATAAAATGTATATACATAAATACAGGGGCCTGATGGCCGAGTGACTAGAGCTCTGGCGCTCGGTACCACAGATTTTTGGTTCAAATCCAGGTGATGCCATGGATGTTTGTAGGGGTTTGGAATCTACGTTAAACCGTAGGTACCGGTCTAATAGGCTCGTAGAGCGTTGCGGGGGTATTGTTACTCCGCGTTACTTCAAATTACACGCGCCCCCTGGGTACTGCTGAGTGAGTAACGTCGGTGCAGCCCTTATGGCATAACAGATTACGGACTAAGTATTTGCCAGCTGTATTAGAAAATATACATACACTTTATTTTCCTTACTAAAGTTTTTAAGTATAGGCTTTCTGTTGCCATAATCCAAAGAGGCCTTTTTTTTTTAATGTCGTTTATCAATACCATTAAAAATGTAATGTTTTTTAGAGTGCAATAAAAATGAGATTGATTAAATAAGTTCAGACTACAATTGTGGGATTTATTATAAAAATATTGTAAATAAATATTTTTATATTCAACTAATACGTAATTAAATTGCTATGTTCAATTGTTAGTTAAAGAAATAATTAATTAATAAATACAATTAGATAATAATGTATTAAATAACGATAATTATAAAGTCTATCTAACTTCAGGAAAAACTAAAATCTTAGTATGGAAAATAAGAGGTATATGTAATTAGTGAGAGTATATCTTTATACTTATATAAGTATACATATATATAAGTAATTAAGAGTATACCTCTTATTTTCCATAAAAAAATAAAGACTATAAACTGAACTCAAAATCTATAGTTCAGTTTTGAACATAGTTTGATGAACAGTTTGGATAAATGCACTAACATCAAATTTTTTTAATTTTATGTATATATTTGTCAAGTTATTCCCTTTTTAATGACATCTTTTCGTTTCTTTAATTATTCTTTCTCTGCATACATTTCAAAAGTATTTTGGGTTTTCTTCTTCTAAAATGTTTTATTTACTTATTTATTATTATTTTTTACATTCAAAGCTTTTTATTTTTTTTTTAGAACATCTCAGAATTCATAACTTCTAAACCTTTTGTGAGATCAAAGTGAAACGATATTTATTTCATTTTTTCATTCCTTATTATTTTCGCAATTTTAACTCCTCATGAAGCTTACGTATATAACTTTAGCTTACTTTATTTATCTTTTACATTTTGTATCTTATTGATTTTTATTATTACTATTATTTTTATAGTTAAATAACTTCTCACGAATATTTCTGCCACACTTTTTTGTGAGAAATGGATTGTACTTATTTAAATATTTCAAACATTAAACTTTTTTAATAGCACGTACAAATTTTCCTAAAATAACTCGCGATTTAACTTCCATGGCTTTGTCAACTTGCATGGTGCCTTTTCGTCACCCCCCACTCCTCCGAATAGCGAACAGTAAAAATGTGTTCTTTAAAACAGGTGTGGCCAACCTACGGCCGCCTTGAATATTTTTCCGGCCAATGAAATATATCACACTTTTACTAAATATATTTATTTCATAATGGCCAAAGGAATGAAAACCAATGTATTCAAAAAATACATTATGTGTGCATCCTTATATTCAAAAATTGACTGTCGAAATGATGAGAAAAAATAAACTTTGATTTTAAAATAATATTAATCTTGCGATATTGGCTGTTATATTTATGAGTTCACAATTATGCGTTCGCAGAATAACTAAATTATATTCTGCGAACTCATGAGGCGCGCGCATCTTGGAACATCTAATATAGCAGGTTCTATGTTTCACTTTAAGTGAACTCAATGACGCATCCTTAGATACGCGCAGTTGATTGTTGATAGCAGAGCAAACCAGATTCTTAGTTGAAGTTGTTAGCGCTTTGGGTTCAACTACAAAAATACAGATAAATGCAATACAATAAATAAAATAAAATTTTTTGCAGAGTTAAAATATAATAAATAGGTTATAATATAATAGGTTCTATATTGCACTTTAAATGACTTCAATGACCATCCCTAGATATGCACGGTTGATTGTTGCTAGCAAAGCAAACTAGACTCTTAGTTGAAGTTGTTAGCGTTTTTTATTCAACTTACATCTGTGGATCATTTTTTTCTAAAATGAAATTGGCCCAACACAAAATACGCTCAAACATAACGGACGCTCACTTGCAACATTCCATTACGATACTGATATACCAAAATTGAGTTAGATTTGCAATATCTAAGTGAAAGAGTGGAGAAACCAATATCGCACTAGTCAAATAAATATTTTTTTGATAATTTCATTTTTTCTTATTTCGTTTATATTTCTATATTTTTTACATTTCATTTTTAGTGTTATGTATTTCTTTACAATGTACGTTTAGTGTCATTATCATTATTTTATCTCTGTTTGCATGAAGGATAATAGTAAACACAAAAATAATAGCTCATTCTGTTTCAATTTTTTGCAGCAAAGGAATTTTTCGCACTATAATAAGACTAAATCTAATAGGGGGATATATAATTTTATATATGCAGCCCACGGAATTAGGATGCATTTCCAAAGTGGCCCGCAAGATCTTTTGGGTTGGCCACCCCTGTTTTAAAAGCTCCTGCACTCACGAAAGTCGGGCGGAGCGTTTCCCAAGAAGCGCTCGTTTCTCTAATTCCCTGTGACCGGCTGTCGGAATTCATTACGGATTGTTTCTGTTGCCAGGGGAGTTGCGTCATTGCATTCCTCTGAGATGTCTCTCTTAGCAGATCTCTTTCTCTCCCCCTTTCCCTTTATTTATGGTATCGCTGCGACGACGGGTTGTTGTGCCACATCCGCAGATGTCGCATCTGTGTCCATTTCTCGACGAAGGATCTTGTGGATGGAAAGGGAAGAGGGATGGGAGGAGTAAACCACAATCATTGACCCCGCGCGTGCTGGAATCACATAGAACAGTCATTTAATAGAGGCTCGTCCTCCTGTTCTAAAGGAACAGAAAGTTGGAGCAAATATATCCCGCCCTTTTCGTACTAGAGTTGGCGCTTCCTCGCCCCCTTTTTTTTTTTTTTTTTTTTTTTTTTTTTTTTTTTTTTTTGTCTGTGTATATTTATTTAGAAACTGTAAACATGCTACAGAGCGATTCGGAAAATTCCGAGAAATTCTTCTTCTCCAAGTCATGCATTTATTGAACTAGGTCAGAGGTGACCAACCCAAATGATCTTGCGGGCCGCATATAAAACTATATATATCCCCTTATTAGATTTAAACCCACTGTAGACATTTTTTTTTATTATTCATATCAACCTGTTATATTAGATGTCCCAAGATGCGCGAGCATCATGAGTTCGCAGAATATAATTTAATTATTCTGCGAACTCATCAATAAAGCAGGCAATATCTGTCCTATATTCACAAGAATATTATTTTTAAATCAAAGTTAATTTGATATTGATATTTGAATATAGGGATGCACACATAATGTATTTTTTTAATACGTTGGTTTTCACTACTTTCGTCATTATAAAATAAATATATTTTGTAAAAGTGTGATAAATTCCACGGGCCTTTTTTTTAAATTTCAATAAATAAATAAATAAATATATATATCAACTTTTTAGCTGTATCCAAATGATTCCATATGTAAGTTTATAATGTCTTCAAGATTTGTACATCATCATAAGGTGTCAAAAATTCTGTTTTAAATTAATTACTTAAAGTTTAAAAAGTTGTGTATAAAACGCATGTAATGAAATTCAAATGCAAATTTAAACAAATACTTTTTGAACGAGTAATCTGTTCAGATTCAAATTTTGCACTCGTTGTTAAAAATTAAAAAAACATGAAAGTCATGCTATTTTAAAATGCTTTCTTCATCTGCAAAGTTTGCCAAATTCAAAGATTTGAATGTAGCGATCTCCCATACATTGCAGTCGTTCTTTTACTCCAACTGACTTTAATTTAACTTTGTGAAAATTTATTTATTATTATTATTTTTATTTTTTTTTGTGAAACATTTACGTTTTTTGAAATAATATTTGTTAATTTAAAAGGATTTTCTTTCTTTCTTAAAAAAAAATCTTACTGAAACTCAATCCTATTTTTGAATTGCTCTCTTTTAATATTTGTTTAAATTTATGTTGTTAAAACTTTTCTGTAGATTTTTGTAAATTTCACGTTGTAGTATGAAACTATTAAGGAGAAAATATAAATATTTATTGATATATAAACAATATCAACAAGTTTTCATTTTAAATGGGGGTAGAAATTTTAAAAAAATATTGTGTGCTTTTCAGCAAGAAATCTCCCAATTTGTTAACACTCCCAAACCAAATCTCCCTATTTGAAACAATGAAGTAATCTCCCAATTTGGTAACGCTTCCAAACCAAATCTCCCAATTTGGTAACACTCCCAAACCAAATCTCCCAATTTGAAACAATAAAGTAATCTCCCAATTTGTTAACACTCCCAAACCAAATCTCGTAATTTGTTAACACTCCTAAACCAAATCTCCCAATTTGAAACAATGAATTGATTTCCCAATTTGTTAAATTAAAAATTACTAAAAATGAAATTGACAGCTAACAAGTTGACTAAGCGCCATTTTCTGTGTGATTATTGGAATCTTTATTGTGTATTAGATTCACGCAATAAAGATTGCCATAATCACACAGAAAACGGCGCTTCGTCATTTCGTTAGAACATACTTTTTGTGATAATTTTATTTTTTTAAAAATCAGAAAAATTATTCTTATAAGGTGATATAAAAATTTTGACATGCATATTTGAGAATCTGGAAACTAATGTTACTGTATATAGACGATCCTATTGCGAAGCTATCAAGAAAGTTGTTTTTAAATATCTAGAACCATGAAAATAAGTTAATTAAGCCTCAACTATTCTTCGTCCACAACGAAGGTAAATACCACTATCCATGTTACACAACAGGATTGAATCTTGACCTCCCTCATTTCTTCTATGACCCATCTGCAATATGACTCTCCAGTTCTAGGAAATCTCCCATCGTCCTCTCCTCTGCCTTGGCACTGAGTACTGCGGAACTATGTTAAAAAAGAAGAAAAATTCCATTTCTGAAAACATCAAACTCTACCCTGCATTAACAAATCTTACTTCAGTTTCAAATGTTGGTTTTCTGTTTCCTTAAAGCTTTTTATGTTTGTGCTTATATATCTATATTTTCTAATTATTTCCATTATATCTGTGTTTATATATATATCTGCTATGTATTTACGTATTTATATCCCTTCTGTTACGCATTTATCTATTTTTATAGTGCTCATATTTGCCACCTCCTAGTTAATTCCACTCCCCTTAACTTTTTTTTTAAAAAACTTCTTTCCTCCTATTAACTGTTTGCTTAATTTTTTTTTTAATTCCTGCTAATTCTGGGATATTTTGTTTTTATTATATTTGAGTTCTGAGCAGATTTACGCAGGTATTCGATTCTCCTATCCAATCTAGTAATAATGTAACTGTCGCGCGATTTGTTAAAATTGAATTAAGTAATTCTATAAGTAAGTGTCCACCCGGTGACAAAGCGCCACCGCCGTCTGTATGATTCTGTGAATCTTTATTACGTGAGTCAAAAAGACTCACTCAACTGCCTGCATCGATAGGATTGTCGGCAAAAAAAAAAAGGCAAAAACAATGCGCGCGCGTTTCTGCCCCAGTGGGCGTGGCCCGGGCCGTTCGGTCGCGTGTGACGTCCGCGGTAGGCGAATCGCAGTATTGTACGCGCCCCGCCCAGTGCGTGCATCGCCTCGCATTTGATTGTCTGGGGCGCGGAAGGGGCGGAGCGTGCTACGGTATTGCTCCAATGCCCGGGCGCCCGCTAATTACGGGTGATCATTAGAAGAGCATTCGCCGCGCCCTGTTTTTCCCCAAATTCCACTATCAGTGCTTATCCTTTTGAGTCTTGCGAGATCAGAATAGCAATGCGCCAACTTCGGAATAACAACAAGGTTCGAACGCTGTTCTTTTTTTTTTCCCCTTGGAGGGAAAAACAAAACTAAATGCTCAAGAACATGATAGTGAGATAAAATGTTGATATTCTTTTTTTAATACAGTCGACTGTTATAGTGAAAAAAAAAAAAAGGAAGAAAAGATATTCATTGTAAAGAACACAATCTTTTTTTTAAAAGTTGGTCGCTGAGTTTTTTTTTTTTTTTTCTTCTATATCAGGGTTCACATATAATCTTACTTAAAAAATTGAAAATAACTTTAAAATGTTGATAATTGTGCCCAATTAGAGTTACCTGAATTTTGAGAAATTATGTTTGTTGTTTCTTATCCCACTTGGTAGACACCAACATCTATACCAGGGAAGGGGGGCAGTTCGCGGCCCGTGAGATGTATCACATTTTTACAAAATATATTTATTTTGTAATGACCAAAGTGGTGAAAACCCAATATATTAAAACAATACATTATTTGGGCATCCATATATTCAAAAATTAACCGTCGAAATGATGAGAAAAAATGAACTTTGATTTTAAAATAATATTATTGAACAAACAAATATCGCACTAGT
This sequence comes from Caerostris darwini, assembly GCA_021605075.1. NCBI lineage: Eukaryota > Metazoa > Arthropoda > Arachnida > Araneae > Araneidae > Caerostris > Caerostris darwini. The sequence continues at coordinate 397,431 of BPLQ01014930.1, forward strand.
TAGTGAAATAAATATTTTTTTAGTGATTTAATTTTTTTTATTTCGTTTATATTTATATATTTTTTTATATTTCATTTTTTGTGTTACATATTTCTTTACAATATACGTACGTTTAGTATCATAATCATTATTATATTATCTATACTCACACGTAAGAATAATAGTAAACACAATAATAATAACTTATTATGTTTCAATTTTTCACTCCTAAAAAAAGTCTATATTGGATCTAAATCTAATAGGAGGATATATAATTTTAGATGCGGCCCGCGGAGTTAGGGTACATTTCTAATGTGGCCCTCTAGATCAGTTGGGTTGGCCACGCCTGTTCTATATCAACATTTTACTGTCATTATTATATTTACTCATGTTGGATTGGTGTAGTAACGGAACAAATATCTGTGTTTCATTGAATTTTTTCCTTATAATTAATAAAAATGTTTAAAGATTATACTATTTTTTTTATTTCTTTTTGAATTATTTATTTTATTACTGCTAAATTATGACAAAGTGTCCTCATTTGGATATTTCTCAAACCATGTGAAAAGTTTTAAAAATATTTCCTTGTTAGTATAAGATTTTCTCCCTATTTTCCAATTTTTAGGGAACTTTTTCCCCCATCCATGTGTTTAAAAAATAGTCAATAATTTTTATGGAAAGGACACATACTTAGAACAATAAATAATATGGTTTCTAGGACTAGTGAATCCTGTTCCTATATAAGATAACATGGTTTCTAGGACTAGTGGATTCTGTTATATAAAATAACATGGTTTCGAAGACTTGTGCATCCCGTTCCTATATAAAATAACATGGTTTCTAGGACTAGTGGATCCTGTTCCTACATAAAATAATATGGTTTCTAGGACTTGTGGATCCTGTTCCAATATCAAAATAATATGGTTTCTAGGACTAGTGGATCCTGTTACCATATAAAATAACATGGTTTCTAGAACTAGTGGATCCTATTCCTACATAAAATATCATGGTTTCAAGGACTAGTGGATCCTGTTCCTATATAAAATAACATGGTTTCTAGGACTATTTGATCTTGTTCTTATGTAAGTGGTTTCCTCTGTAGTAGTAGTAGTAGTAGTATTCATATTAAATTAGGGTTCAAGTCATTTAGTTATTTAAGCATTTTTCTGTTTTGTGTTTTTCAAATTTTTTCGCCATAGGCTTAAGATCCTAATTAGCTAAATAATAACATTAATCAATCAGATATGTTGATATTGAAATTTTGAGGTCATATTATTTTTTTAAGCATATTTACTGTTCCATAAAAATATCGAACTGATGTAGATAATCAAGTTCCAATACTTTTAAGTACCACAGGTTTGGGGTTCGAATCCCGACGGTGCCATGGATGTCTGTAGTGGTTCGGAATCCACTTTAAGCCGTACGTCCTGGTCTCCTATGACCGTAGAGCGTCACAGAGCCCAATCAGACTTCTCCTCACCCACATCATTCCCAAACAATAAAGTGACAATTCAGCTCTAGGCACAGTGGTATGGTGTGGTGTAGCAGTGGTTCGGAATCCACGATAAAATTGTAGGTCCCGGTCTAATTAGCCTAATTACCACAAAATGACCAATTGGGCGTCAAACCCAACCTTGTTTCCTTTATGTACTGTCATTATTGATAGGATTGTTTGGTTGCTTTGGCTATTATAAAAAATATTTTTAAAAGTCTGATAAATCTCACGGACCGGAAAAATGTACAAGACGAGCCACCTCTGAGCTAGTGCATTTAGCGGGAATCGAATGCTTGTCCTTTAGCATGCTTATTTAGCTCGTGATATCAGCCTTCGTGTGACTAAAGTCCTCACGCTAGGAATGGGAATTTTTACATATATATATATATATATATATATATATATAATTATTTAAAGTTGCATTTTTGTACAATGAAATGCAATACCTGATTACCATGATGTGATAATATATGATAATTATAGGTCACTTTTATCATCATTTTTTTTTTAAATTTTGTAATGCATACTTACTTCTCTCAAAATGAACCAGTTATATTTTAAAATAAAATTTGTATCTGTTATTAAATTGTATGCTGGTCATCGTTGTTGTCAGCACCTATGATTATTATTTGGTTAATTTTTTATGTTGGCTATTGGCAACCTCACATGGAAACATTACTGATATCTATCTGAACATTAGCCCCCCCCCCCCAGCTGATTCTTTAGTACAGGATTGGCAGCCTTAATATTTTTCCGGCCCGTGAGATGTATCACACTTTTACAAAATATATTTCTTCTATAATGGTCAAAGTAGTGAAAACCAATGTATTAAAAAAAAATACACTATGTGTGCATCCCCATTTTCAAAAATTAATTTTTTCTCAGTTTTTCGACAGTTAACTTTGATATTCTAATAGGGGGATATATTACTTTATACGCGGCCCGCGGAGTTAGGATGCATTTCCAAAGTGACCCGCAAAATCATTTGGGTTGGCCATCCCTGCTTTAGTATATGCAGTAGTTTATAGATGCACTGTAAGCCTGCAATCCTAGTTTGCAGAGATGCCACTTCCTCTGGTCGAGACTTCCTTTTTCGACAGCAGCAGTGCACCGAGGGTCGTAAAATTTTACGACGCTATCCTTGCACTTTTTATCGCCGTCTCCCATTGGCCCGCGTACGGAGGGCACTCACCTGCCGGAATGCCTGCCTCGTAAAAAAAAGAGAGTGCCCCACTTGCGAATCGGGGCTTCCATCGGGCAGACCTCGTCTCGGAATTTTCTTTGTCAGGGGACTGCCGGAAATACCAGGCCGTCGTTAAACTCCTCTTTTAAATCTGTGTGCTTTACTTTTCAGAGTTATAGGCATGTCTCATTTAAGCATTGAAAAGAAAACAAATTTTTTTTCTTTTTCTTTCTGTAATCTGTACTCTATTGAATTGATTTGAAAACTGACGGTTGTTGAGATCGTCTGAAGGTTTTTTTGTCCTGATATAGCTGACAAACACTTAGACAGTTGTCTTTTATGCCTTAAGGCAAACATTATTCACGTAGCACTACCCAGGGGGCACGTGTAGCTTGAAGATAAGCTACGGACTCGGAGTAACAATACCACCGCAACGCTCTGCAATCTTGTTAGACCGGCACCTACGGTTTAAAGTGGATTTCGGACCACTACAAACATCCATACCACCTCCGGGGCTCGAACCCGAAACCTGTGGTACCGAGTGCTAGCCACTCGGCCAATCAAGCCCGTGTAATTTGGGATTGGAGTTTTAGTGTGTAAATTTGCTATTGAGATAAAAATATTTAGAAAATCGGCTAAAGCCTTAGCATTAAAAAAACAAACAAACCTGTTATGAATGAAAAAACAAAACAAAATAACCTGTAAATGGAAAAGAAATGTTCTAAATGAAATTTAAAAAAAAAAAAAAAAAAAAAAATTATATTAGTTGTCTGTTAAAAATGTTGCTTACTGTAGTTCGAGGCCACATGAATACCATATTTTACTGTGTGTGTTGTGCATCTATGGTAGGTGTGCAAAGTTAGTTAGTAGAATTCGTGCCTCGTTTATGTATTCCTCGAATAGGACAATGAAAGTAGGACATTGTCTTCCGGAAGAATTTCTACTTGACGTATGCGAGAAAACTCCCACAAGGCAGTCTGATTGTTAACTCGACACGTCTTACACTTGCTGTCACACCAATTCTCTCATTTCTGAAAGCAGCGACTTCAATGGACGCCACTAGTAGCTTCGAACCTGAATCTTGTTGCTAAGCCTGCTCTTTGTCGAGTTTATACGTCATTTTACAATAGGTGAATGTAGGGGCCTGTCTCCGTATTGCCAGCTGCATTAGAGCAACAATTGATGAATGTTGGTTAGTGATGCCGCCGAAAATTTCAACGATCACATTCAAGGTGGTGGCTGGCCTTTGGTATCCCAGGCTTCAGGTTCGAATCCTGGTGATGGCATGGGTGTTTGTGAGTGGTTCGGAATCCACGTTAAACTGTAGGTCCCGGTCTGTTTAGCCCTCGTGTACACAAGATGAGCATAGAGCGACAAACCAAACCAATCAAGGTGGTGGAAAGTAATTGATTTTTTTAATCACTTCCGACCTGGCGGTTTGCTCACCTTCCACTGCATGTTTTTTCAATTCCTTCTATTAGCTCACACTCTCCCTATATATATCGTGTTCAAATTTTCAATCGTTCATAAAATACTTTTTATTCACCCACTCAAGTTCAAATACATTTCTTTTTTTGAACTTGTAGTGGATGACACTTGATGTTAATACAGTTTTTTCAAATATTAATTAATTCATTAAATTTAATTAAATTAATTTTAGTTTTTTCTAGATTTAAGTTGCATATATCTACCAATAGATGGCGGGGGACAAACTTAAAAAAATGAATGAAAATTATTTATAAAGGAGACTTTCTGCAATAGAGTGAAAAAAAAGTAGGAATTGACTTCACAAATTTTTTTTTTATATTTCTTGTTCATTCTCAACTGGGGATTTTCCCGCTACAGATTTAACGTGCCCATACTCGGTGTAGACTTGGGAAGTGTCGCTCCTGTCACGGTTTGAAACAAATGTCTACGAGTCTGTCAACGCGTTAGTTTAAGAAAGGAATTTGAAATATGAAAATCAATGTAGGAAAGATGAGGCGTTTTTAAATTTCATTCGTAAAGGAAATTTGTTTAAATTATTAATTACTGTTAAAATATAGTAGGTTAAACTTAACGTACTTTGTCTATCTTTAATCTAAGAACAGTTGAGATAAAATTTGGAGATACTTTGGTTGGCTTTCAGTTTCAGTTTGAAACCTTCTTTTGTGATGTGGAATCCACATGCTATGCTACTATTATTTTTTTAATCAGCAACAAAATACATTAAGGATATAGAATCATCCTATTTATTACTGCATTTAATTCCAATACAGAATTATAATTTTTGCAATTTCATAAACAATCATAATTTTGAAATAATGATTTAAAAAAAAAAAAGTTTTATGGGAAAAACAATAATCATATTAATTCTCACTTTTGTCCTATCGAAGTCAGGACTTTGTTTTACATTATTTCATGTTTTAATCAATTAATTAAACTTTAATTAATTGGATTTACCTAACAAATGCGACCCATCTGTATTACCCGAGTCCTTTAATTAATTGAACCGGCTGGCACTGTATGTAGTTGGAAGAAAACGAACAAAAAAAACAAGGCAAATAAAATTGAATACATATACGTATATGTACAATGTAACAAATCAGGAGATATTATTGCAGCAACTGCATAATAGTTTAATGGTAATTTAAATGTCATTAATGCTGCCAATCATTGTTGTGTCAAATGCAGGTTGAAGAGTCAATTTCATTTAAGACTAAAATGGATGCTCCTAATTATGCATCTACTCAACAACAGACTTTCGAAGACTGCAGGGAATAGAATGCTTTTCCTGACCTTGAGGTGAATCATTTATTGTTTAAAGATTGTGTTTGAGGCCATCTTATGTGATTGTCACTTTTTATTCATTTTGTGTTCTCATTGATGTGTATTTGATATTTACCTTCTAAAAGTTGATGTAAAAATTTAAATGCATAAAATAATTTACTCACACACATTCTTTTTTTTCAAATTATATATATATTCTAAAATTTACATTTAATATCATTTTTTTCTTTTGATACCTATAGTGATAGCAAAAATGTTGTTTTAATCTGTGCCTATAGTGATAGCAAAAATATTGTTTTAATCTGTGCCTACAGTGATAGCCAAAATATTGTTTTCCTCTGATACCTACAGTGATAGCCAAAATATTGTTTTCTTCTGATACCTACAGTGATAGCCAAAATATTGTTTTCCTCTGTACCTACAGTGATAGCCGAAATTTCATTGTTTTCCTCTGTATTTACAGTGATAGCAAAAATATCATTGTTTTCCTCTGATACCTACAATGATAGCATTAGAGTTAAACCTGTACCGATAAAAGAGAAAAAAACATAAATCACTTCACATTTAAGTTACAAATTTTAAACTTGCTGTAGTGGATGTAAGTTTTTTTTAATTCATTTTTTAAAATTTTAGTGATATATGCCAGTTTATTGACAGTCGAGCCATTAGACTACGTGATCTCCAATAGATGTAGAAATTTCAGTTTAAGTCTCCTATTACAGGAGGGTACTTGATTAAATGTTTACAAAATATTTATTGTTGCATAAGCAATAGTTCGGATTACTACTATTGGAGAACTAAATCTACTTACTACAATCTGTAATACTCTTGTAAATCATAGAATTAAATATAAATAAATATTACATCTCCAAATCTCAATTATATTCTTTTATTTTAATGATGTTCTAATGATGGAGAAAAAGATTAAAATTATTTTGGGAGAATTTTCAAAAGCAGCTGTATATTACGATGTGAATTGTTGTAAAGCTTATGTATTACATTGAGAAGACGTTTACACACATTGTCACAATCGCCATCAAGTCTGATAATAGTTACTGTATTGCTTCTGTAAATGGATTCGTATCTTTGCTAGCTACAATTTAATTTGAAAGTGCAATAGATTTGGTTTTACCCAAGAAATTAAAAATTAACCAGTTAGCCTGAGTTTTTATCATTAAATGATAATAGCATCTTTTAAAACTGTCAATACACTTGCAACCTATCCATGTCCGGTCTTATGTAATAATTGTCTTCTTTATCGAGATGGAGCTTTTTTCGCGTTGGGATTCAGTGTGGTCCGCATTCGGGAGATAAACTGGTAGGTGTTATCTCGTGTAACTTTTGAAACTACAAGACCTGTCAGACAACTTTCTCGATTAATGAGTTTAGGGTGATATCTGATGCTCCTTCGTCGCGTCCACAAAAATTCAGTTTCACAAGAGGAAGATACGGTTTGGTGTGTGTGTGATCCACTTAGATATCACAAACATCTTCAGCACTGTTGTAGTTTTAGTTGCGAAACACATTGCTGAGAAAATAATGAAATGGTTTTTATATAACTGTACATTCGATGGCCGATTTTGGTTTTAAAATCTTTCATTAATAAATCGAATAGGCGCATATGTTTTTGTTTTTTTAACATCGATCGGTTTGAAGCATTATTAGTGTGTGCGGCCTGATCGCTAGCGCTCTGGCTCTTGGTAACACAGGTTTCGGATTCGAGTCCCTTCTGTGCCATGGATGTTTGCAGTGATTCGGAATCCACTTTAAGCCGTAGGCCCCGGTTTCTTATGTCTGTAGAGTGTCATAGAGTCCAATCAGATTTCTCACCCACATCATTTCCAAACTGCAAAGGGGCAGCTCAGCTCTAGGGACAGTGATGTGGTGTGGTTAGTAGTAATTACTAGTGTGTACCACAAACAGTCCACTGACGGGTAATAAGGGTAGGTCAACGCATTCCGTAGGTGCAACTTCCCCACATTTACGTGCCATGTGAAAGAAAATATGGAAAATTCCAATAGGTAACATAACCGATGCGTGATTTATACACATTGTCACGATCGTCATCGAATCTTCTCGTTTCTGACAGCAGTGACTACAACACTACCGACTACTGAAATGTGCTAAAGTAAAGTCTAAACAATAAGGTTTTAGTTTCCTTACGGCCAAAGTAAATAAGCAACAGTTGCAAGGGAAATAAATATATATATTTGGATTTAAGAATAGGATATTATGATGGAAATTCTTTCCCTCTATATCTCGCTTTCTAATGATTAACGAGCTTCAATATTTTCCAGTCGTTGAAAATTTACATTTCTGTTGCTATTCACCGGTATGCAAATAGAGAAGATTCTGTGTAACGGTGGGGTGGCCAACCCAAATGATCTTGTGGGCCGCATATAAAATTATATATCCCCCTATTAGATTTAGACCGACTGTAGACATTTTCTTCAGAGTGAAAAATTAAAACATAATGAGTTATTATTAGTGTGTTTACTAGTATTCATACATGTAAACATAGATAATAGAATAATAATGATGCTAAACGCACATTGTAAGAGAATATATAACACCAAAAATGAAATATAAAAATTATATAAATATGAATGAAATAAAAGAAAGGAAATCATTAAAAAATATTTGTTTCTCCACTCCTTCAATTAACTTTTACAAATCGATCTCAATCTGAGTAGCGTCCGTTATGTTTGAGTTTGGCCAATTTCATTTTCGAAAAAAAAAAAAAATAAATAAAAATAATAAAAAAACGATTCGTAGGTGTAAGTTGAACCCAAAGCGCTAACAATTTTTTTGTGCCAGATTTCTCAAATTGGAAAATTTCTCTTTTGTGACGTAAGAGTTATAAAAATCTATTTTTGATTCTGATGTTTCCAAAATGAGTTGCAATTCAATACTGCATTGCAAGTCAATCAGTTCCTTTTGGAGATATTCTGAGGCCGACTGGATTTCAACATGAAATGGAGATTATTTCTAAAATTTTGTTGTGTTTCTCTATCTCTAAATTACTGAATAGGTTTTCAAAAGACTATATTCGCAAGAATATTAGTTTAAAATCATAACTAATTTTTTCTCATCATTTCGACAGTTCATTTTTGAATAGATGGATGCACACATAATGTAATTTTTTAATAGAGGGGTTTTTCACTACTTTGGCCATTATAAAATACTTATGTAAATGTGCGATAAATCTCACGGGCCAGAAATTTAATCACTGCGGTCCGAGGGCTGGCAACCCCTGGTGTAACGTATGACGTACTGCTTGTAATTTTTAAAACAATTTTTAAGCCTTTCCATCGTTTGGCGTTTATCGAATACCAGCTAGCTGTCCTATCAATTAACTACCGCACTCGTGTATTCTTGCAAAAGTTAAAAGATTCTAGTGATTTTAAAAGATGTCTCACTTTAATGTGGCGTTGTGGTTCACAGCTCTTATGCAGAAGGTGTCAGATCCAAGTGTGCTGTAAAGAGTCCCCCCTCCCTTTTTAAAAAAAAAAAAAAAAAAAAGAAAGAAAAAGTTTCGTTTGGCATTCGTGTGACCCTGGTGTGTACTGCAGGGGAATAAATGCAAGGTCGATCGTCTGAAGGAAATCTCAACCACCCTCTGAGATCATGGCAGGCCCCCCCTTTGCCTGTCACTCTCGGGGCCGGCGGGGCGTTGTTCAGGTGGAAGACTTCTCTTTATGAAAGTTTTCCCCATTCGTAGGGAATTTCACGATCGGTAGGGGTTTTGTTTATGCAAGCAGAATGCTTCGGCCGTTTTTTGCTTTTCTTTTTCTTTCTCAAAGCTCAAAGGAATAGTTTTAAGGCTGTCATTATTCAAATTGTTGTCATCGGGATTTTTGACCAAAACGCTGCCTGCTTTAAGCAGTTAGATTACCGGTTTGGATTCCCTTAAATACAAGCTTCATGTCTCGCATATGGTTTTTGAAGTCGGGTTGCCATCCTTCTTCTTCTTCTGACGGAAGATTTCGTAGATTGTGATTATATTTGTTGATTAGTTTTTCTATCTATGCATGCATAAGAGCGTGGCGCATGTTGGTTGGCCTTTGGATGCAAAATATTCATCCGCATTTCAAAATTTTCATTTTCAAAATTCTTTTTTTTTTCTTTCATTCTTTTGCAGTGGAAGAATTACTTTTACACTTTAAAATTTTTTACTCTACAATTACCGATTCTGGATATTTTTATATACGCTGACTGATATTAAAAATTCTTGCAAAGCGCTTCTTGAATAACATTTAGTAACCATGAATTCAATAAAATAAAATACCGTTTAGAATTAAAAGCATTTCTGTAAACAATTCATTTGATTAAAAAAAGACACGACCTAAAGTTTTTTTTTTTTTTTTTTTTTTTTTAAAAAAATGACAAATGTTGTCTTTGGATGCAAAATATTCATCCGCATTTCAAAAATTTTCATTTTCAAAAAGGCTTTCTTTTTTTGTTCTTTTGCATTTGAAGAATTGCTTTTGCACTTTTATCCCTACAATTACCGATTATGGCTATTTTTTATATACGCCGACTGATATTAAAAATTCTTGCTATGCGTTTCTTGAATAACATTTTAGTAACCATGAATTCAATAAAATAAAATACCTTTTGGAATTAAAAGCATTTCTGTAAACTATTCATTTGATTAAAAAAAAAGACACGTCTTAAAAGTACTTCTTTTCCTTATATATCCAGCAAAAAATTATAATAAATTAGCTTTTTAAATTATAAAATCGTTTTTTTTTTTTTTTAAATGGCTTATATTTCTTTAAAATAATAATGCTTTATTTTAATCAAACCTGCATACAGTTAGATGTTACATTTTCTTTAAAAAAAAAAATGGCTTATATTTCTTTAAAATAATAATGCTTTATTTTAATCAAACCTGCACATAGTTTGATGTTGCATTTGTTGTTTGAAGCACTCTTCCTGGCTGACTGTCATTAAAAATTCTTGCAATGCGTTACTTGAATAGCACTAATAATCATAAATTCAATTAAGTAAAACACCGTTTGCAAGCGCTTAGAATTAAAACAATTTCTGTAAACTATTCATTTGATTAAAAAAAAAAACACGACTTAAAAGTAGTTCTTTTTCTTACATATCGAACAAAAAATTATAATAAATTAGCTTTTTTAACCATTAGTTCTTGAATAGCATTTAGCAACCATAAATTCAATAAAATAAAACACCATTTGCAGGCACTCACAACTAAAAGCATTTCTGAAAACTGTTCATTTAATTAAAAATAAGTAATATAAAAAAAAAAAATGTTAAGTCAATTCCTACTTTTTTTTTCCTTCACTATATTGCAGAAAGTCCTTTATAAATAAAGTTGAAAGTTTCCTCTTATATCTGACGCCATCTATTGGTAGATACATGCAACTTAAATTAATGAATTAAATTTAATTAAAATTTGAAAAGACTGTATTAACATCCAGTGTCATCCACTACAAGTTAAAAAAATATGTTTTTGAACTTGAGTGGATGAATAAAAAGTATTTTATGAACGATTGAAAATTTGAACAAGATACAGACAGTTCAGTCACATTAATGTGACCACTTTTCAAAAGCCAGAATATACACTCTTGTATATTCGGGCTTTAAGTGGAGTGTGGTATTAAGTGGAATTCTTTATATACGCTCCACTGAAATGTGCTGCCACCTGCCTTTTGTGATGGGTTATTTCACGTTGACGTCGGAAGTAGGTGGTGGTCACATTAATGGGACTGGACTGTGTATATAGCGAGAGTGTGAGCTAACAGTAGGAATGGAAAAACAACTTAAAAATAATTCTTTCCCTTACATATCGAGAAAAAAATAATTATAATAAATTAGCTTTTTCAAACATGAAATCGTTTTTTTTATATTTCTTTAAAACAATAGTGCTTTATTTTAATCAAACCCTATCCCTCCCCGCCCCCTGCAATTACCGATTAGATATTTTTATGGACGCTGACTGATATTAAAAATTCTTGCGATGCGTTTTTTGAATAGCATTTAGTAACACTAAATTCAATAAAGTAAAACATCATTTGCAAGCGCTTGGAATTAAAAAGCGTGCCTGATGACCGAGTGGCTAGCGCTCTGGCGCTTGGTACCACAGGTTTCGGGTTCCTGGCGGTGCCATGGATGTTTGTAATGGTTCGGAATCCATTTTAAACCGTAGGTCCCGGTCTAATAGGAACGTAGAGTGTTGTGGGGGTTGTGTGACTCGCGTCCGTAGCATGTCTTCAAGCTACACGTACCTCCTGGGTAGTGCTAAGTGAGTAACATCAGTGCATGTCTTGCTTATGGCGCAAAGATTAACTGTCTCTATTGCTAGCTGCATTAGAACAACAATAGAATTAAAAAAAACTGTAACTAAAACTAACTTTCTGTAAACTATTCATTTAATCAAAAAAAAAAAAACACACGGCTTAAAAGTAGTTCTTTTCCTTACATATCGAGCAAAAAAATTACAATGAATTAATTTTTTCAAACATGAAATCGTTTTATTTTTTTATTTATTTATTTTTTTTTAAATGGCGTATGTTTCTTTAAAACAAATAGTGCTTTATTTTAATCAAACCTGCATACAGTTAGATGCTACACGTGTTTATTTAAAGCACTCTTCCTGAAAGACAGTTGTTGAATTAAAAAAGCAATCGGTTCTCGAAAAATGTGATTTATTTACGCCAAATCAGCGGAGAAGAACGCCAGATTTGCAAAATAATTTAAATATTCCCATGCTGAAAGTTTCGATTTTTACCCTTCACTTGGCGTGTTGCGATTCGTTTGCTGCTCGACCGATCGGAACACTAGAAGCAGAAAAGAAGCACATTTTTGTGATTCGGACATTGGAGGTTTATAAAAATTTACTACCAACATCTATGAAGGGACTATATTTTGTAGCGCTTCATTGAAGAAGAAAATTTTGATTCTTCCCCAATGGATAGTTTGCCAAAAGGGGATATTAATGTTTATTTGTCAAGTTGTTTTCAGTACATAGATTCAGATAGTTTGGTCTGGTGTCGTTCTCCACTAGAACGACGAAAATTTAGTCATTTCAGCGTTACCCAGGATGGTTTGGTTTGACGCTCTACGGTGATTGTGCGCACACTTTGGGCTAATTAGACCGGGACCTACAGTTTAAGGTGGATTCCGAACCACTCACAATCACCCATGTCACTGCCAGGATTCGAACCTGAAGCTTGTGGCACCAAAGGATAGAGCACTAGCTGATTGGATATCAGGCCACTACCCTGGATGGATCCTTCAGATTCTGTTACACTGCATCCACATTTTGTCATTACTGTTTTGTATGAAACTTGTTGACTGTTTTTGTCATTACTGTTTTGTATGTTTGGACGTTGAAATAGCATCTGCAATTTCAACGTCCCCCATCTCGAGCACAACGGCAATACTTCCCGGCTTATAGATTAATCATGCTCTTTCCTAATATAATCATGAAAGTTTTCTGTTCGGCATGATGTATCGAGTTTCGAACCGGGCTTATTTAGTTCGGACCTCCTCCCTCCTTTTTTAATACTGAAAATCGTTCAGTTGTCAGGAGCAATTTAAGAATTTATTTTAGAGCCTTTTTTTTTTGTGCCTCATGGTCAAGTGGCTAGCGCTCTGGCACTCTGTACCACAGGTTTTGGGTACAAGTCCCGGCGGTGCCATGGATGTTTTTAGTGGAATCCACTTTAAACCGTAATGACCAGTCTCATAGGTTCGTAAATCGTAGTGGGGGTAGTGTTATTCATGTCCGGGGCCTATTTTCAAGCTACACGTATGCTACACGTTACCAAATGAGTAACAGCGGTGCAGCCCTTGCTTATGGCATAAAAATTAAGTCTCTGTATTGCCAGCTGCATTAGAACAACAACATTTTACAGTTTTTTTATTTTTTTTATTTGTAGTAAGTAAATTGTTTTAAACTTGAAATCAAATCAAGCGCGCTGTCAAAACGTGAACAAATAAGAAATGAAAAATTGTTATTTTTAACTTTTATGTTAACGTCAAATATTAAACTCTTTAATTTTATTCTATTAATATTATTAGTTATTTAAAAAAAAAAATTTATATTGTTGTAAATATTACTGCCACATCCTTAAAATTTTTAGTACATGTAAATTATTTACGCATATTTTTCAAAAAAATAGTTTATTAAATTTATATAATAAAATATGGATTTTTTATATTACAATAGTTTAGTTAATTAGTCCAAGGGTGGCCAAACCAAATGGACTTGTGGGCCACTTTGGAAATGTATCCTAACTCCGCGGGCCGCATATAAAATTATGTATCCCCCTATTAGATTGAGACTCACTATAGACATTTTTTGGAGTGAAAAATTGAAACATAATGAGTTATTATTTTTGTGTTTACTATTATTCTTACGTGTCAACATAGATAATATAATAACAATAATACTAAGTGGACATTTTAAAGAAATATATAACACTAAATATGAAATATAAAAAAATATATAAATATAAACGAAACAAAAAAATGAAATCATTATTTTACTCTTGCGATATTTGTTTCTTTCCTCTTTCACTTAGCTTTTGCAAATCGATCTCAATTTGCATTGATTGATTTTGGGTATTTGCACATCGTAATGGGTGTCCCGTTATGTCTGAGTGTGTTTTGTGTTGGGTCAATTTCATTTTCGAAATAAAAACGATTCGTAGGTGTAAGTTGAACCCAAAGCGCTCACAACTTGCACTAAGAGTCTGGTTTGCCCTGCTATCAACAATCAACTGTGTGTATCTAGGGATGGTCACTGAGGTCATTTAAAGTGAAACATAGAACTTGTAATATTAGATGTTTCAAGATGGATCATGATGTTTAGATGTTTCAAGAATGAGTTCGCAGAATATAATTTAATTATTCTGCGAACTCATAACCGTTAAACTCATAAATAAAACAGGCAATATCTGTCCAATGTCCGCAAGACTATTATTTTAAAATCAAAGTTAATTTTTTCCCATCATTTCGACAGTTCATTTTGAATCTATAGATGCACACATAATGTATTTTTTTAATACGTTAGTTTTCTCTATTTTGGCCATTATGAAATAAAAATATTTTGTAAAAGTGTGATGCATCTCAAGGGCCGCAAAAATATTCAAGGCGGGCCGCCCCTGTTCTAAATGGATGGTGAATCCAACAACCACTGTTCTAAAGAGATGGTGAATCCAACAGCCACTGTTCT
>BPLQ01014930.1:417067-435794 GCA_021605075.1 Caerostris darwini
ATAAATCCCGCGATATGTAACAGCGCACGGTGATTCACGTTGAATCTCTTCAATCGACTCAAAAAGATATCCCCAGAGCTTTCTTTTGAGTTTAGGCAATAGCCAGACATTCTATACGTTTCCGCAAACAAAATTTTAATGCAACTTTGCTCAATTCATTCAGACATTTCAGAAATCGCCGAAATCAGTTTCAGCGTCTCACAAAGCCAAGCGTAACTCAAACACTAATGAATATTTTGAAGTGAAATTTCACACAGATGTCAAGGACAGTGCCAACAACCTAAAAATGAAAAAAAAAAAAAAATTGAAATACCATATGCCCGGGAAATTTAAATTGAAAACTAGTCTTACTTTTTGGACACAGTAGTACGTCTTGTTTGGTCGCTGTATACGACCTTTGGATTGCTGCTCAGGTGTCTCAAAATGCTTGCTAAATGCAAGGATACCAAAGATTTTGCAAGGACTCACCACCCCAACAAAGCCCAAACAAGCCGTAATAGCAGTGTCTGGAATGACCAGATAATACCAAATTTCTGAAACATCCTGAGAAATAGCTAGGTTTGGTTTGGTTTGTCGCTCTACGGTCATCTTGTGCACGCTTTGGGCTAAACAGACCGGGACCTACAGTTTAAAGTGGATTCCGAACCACTCACAAACATCCATGGCACCGCCGGGACTCGAACCCGAAACCTGCGGTACCGAGTGCCAGAGCGCTATCCACTCGGTCATACAGGCCCCGAGAAATAGCTAGGAGCAAAGTTCTTTGGCCACATTTTTAGTAAATGTCAGGGCCCTATTTGATATACTTCCTGTTTGGTATAAGATCCTATCGTGTATAGGTTCTGTTTGATATAAGGTATCCAAGTATACAGAAGAGAAAATTAAATTTGGTAAATTTTAATTTATATATATATTTGCTTTTGTACTTATGTATTTTAATACACAGCAACATTTCATTTTTTTTTTCAATTTAAGGTCACTATTAAGTTATACATCATATTTTATATAGGGAAAATATCTAACTTATTTAATGATTCATTATCCTTATTACACAACGTTTAACTTGTTTTTTTAGTGGTAACTCATGAAAAGCACAGTTTAATGAGCGGGTGATTACCCTTATTATGAGAATGTCTGACTTATTTACTTACCTTGTACGTTTGTACATGTACATGGGTACATGAATTCCACCTAAAAATATTAAAAATTCTGAAGCATTTTTTTTTTTTATTATTATTATTATTGGAAGAATTTTACTTACTTATGTCAGACATTGGCATGCAAGAATTATTCTTTAATATGATGTTGTAGAAATTTATTTTTAAAATTATTTAGTAAAAAAAAAAATAATAAATAAATAAAAAATAAAAGTTGACTCACATTATTTTATTTTACATTGTTAGATTTCTGATTGTCTTAATAATTCTTCAATGATGAATCAATAATTCATTCAAATTAAAATTAGGATTTATTTTATCTTACATCTCCGATTCTCTTAATAATTCTTCAATTATTGTATTCAAATTAAAGGATTTAGGATATTAGGATTTTAAGACATTCATGTATTCAAGAATATGTTCATCCATCAAATACTCTGTGAAATTAATTCTAATGAAGAGCAGAAAAGGATATCTCCCCCCCCCCCCTCTGGTAGGGGTCCGTGACGTTATCCGAAAATGATGGTCAAGCAAATAAAAATTCCATTGCAAATTTTTGGGGAAAATGATACTTTTCGTCCCCTTAACTCATGAAATGTTTTATGAATAACGTTAATCTTCAGGAATTTTCTGGAGAATTTGGCTTTTGCTTGAAGTGTTTTGTAGTATGGTTTTGGTTTGTTTCGGTTTTGAATCACTTTGTTTTGGATTGGAATTTTAAACATTTGTATTTCCAATGATTATAAGTACTCGTAGTGCATTGAACAATTCCTTCTTCTTGAAGTTTCATATTTATCACTTTTGGCATTTTCCGGTGCCTATGAACTGTATAGTGTTCTTATTGTATTTTGAATGCTTCATTCTTCAATTATGCCTAGAATTTTCAAACTTTCATATATTCTTGAATGTGATAACGTTTCTTGTAGAATTGGGAATACTTCGTTCTTCATTTAAGACTACATTTATCTTACTTTTGTATTTTTACAGATTCTTGAACAATTCATGCTTCATGAAGTTCTTGATCTGTTCAACATTGCTATATTCATGTGGCTATTGACTTTGACCATTCTTGTGGTATTCAAATCAATCGCTTCCAATATCTCGTGCATTAATAAACATTGGCATATTCCTGAGATTATTCATCCGTTCTCGAATGTTCACACATGATAAGTTGAAATTTGCCGAGCGGATATCAGCATTTTATATTATATATTATTTTCTTTTTGTACTTTCTTTTCTTTTCTTTTGTTTTCTGCTTATATTCTGCATTTTATCAAATCTAGATGGCGCCTTCTCATTCAAAGAATCAACTATTCTATGAAATGGAAAAAAAATAATAAAAAACATGGCGTCGATTTATTTCTGCGTTGGATTTTCCCTTCACAATTAACCTCCCAAGTCGCACAGCAGGTGACCCAACACAAAACTTAAATGAAAAATGGCAAAACATTCTCTTTTTTTTTTTTTTTTTTTTTTTTTTTCGTTCGAGTTATTTCTGTGGTGGAAGGGGGGAGAAGTCAACGTGTTTCTTTTTTTTCTATGAAATTTTTCTCTAAGCTCACGACATGCATATCTAACAATTGCTGTCTTTATGGAGAGCCTACAAAACGAATCCATGCTGCTTTCAAAGTCGTTTATTACGTACCTAATGCACCGACTGCTAGAAGTCATCTGGGTTTCTTAAGCTGCAAGTTCTTTTAATTCGCATTTTTGTAAATAGCCTATTCAAGAAACCTTCACTGTTCGCGAACAATGGCAACAGACGTACCAGTTTGAGAATACCTTTACATTTTTTAGCTCACATATACACTAAACAAAATTCTTATTTCAGTTAGAACAGGGTGGTTATAATTAAAGTGACCCTATTCAGACCCTTCTTTAAACACGTTCTACTCAACGGATTTTGAAGAAACTTGATATATATATGGTATTTGGACCATGGGGAAAAGATTTCTGTAATAATAATAATAATAATAAATAGTTCAAATTTTGACCACCAGTGGTAATTGTGGCGCCTAAAGAAGGTCAAAACCATCAACATTTACGCCAGAATATGCTCTATTGACATCAATTACATGTTGAAAGCGCATTATAGCGCTTTCGATTGTAGCGCAAAACAACTCTATAGGGATTTCAGCAACATGGCCTGTAATGCTGGATTTCAACTCGGGTAAAGTCCTACTTCCTTCTCCATAAACACGATCTTTCAGGAATCCCCACAACCTGAAATCACAGGGATTTAAGTCGGGTGAACGAGGAGGCACAGTATTCGGAAAAGCTCTGGATATTACACGATTCTCGCCAAAGTTAACACGAAGCAGTTCTTTGACTTGGCGCCCAATGTGAGGAATTGCTCCATCTTGCATGAAGACAGTGGTCTGCAAACATTGCAGTTCCTGTAAAGCAGGAATGGCTTCACTTAAAAAGTGCCAAACAGCGATAATGCGCCAAATAATGTTTCCGGGAAACTAGAAGCGTTTAGCATGTAAGTGATTTTCAATGTTAAAAAATTTTCCATTGCAGTCTATGAGACTCCACCATCTTAAGTAATAATCTGGGGAGTTGATAATCTAACATTAACTGAGGTTGAAAAAGAAGTAGCAGTTATATACACTGATCGTGTATTGAGGATTAAACATAAGGAATTGTCTCGTAAAACCCTTTCGCCTACTATAATTGAAGAATACGTGCCGATTTCTCAAAACACTTTGCAAAATTTTACTACAGATTTTCTACCCTCATCGCAATGGAGTGTAAAATCTTCAATGTATTTACGAGATAATGATAATGAGCCTTTCAAATATATTCTCAAACATTCAGACCAAGACATTCAGCTCAAGACCAGGCTCATGTTTCTCATAAACACATGAATAAATAAACTAGAGGTGCGTTTCATTTTATTTGTTTTCTCGAAATAGTTGACTTAACTATTAAAATATGTTTCTCAGAAATGTGTATAGGGTGCCCCTGCTTTTATTTGTAGAACGTTAAATGCGCCCCGACTCCAAAAAGTTTGAGAACCACTGGTCTAGAGAGTTGACAAAAATCACCAAACCAACATCGCATGTAAACAAAGTGACCCAGTTCCGTACAAATCAATGACAGAGTAACCACGCCGGTTGTAAAAATATCGTGACGGCTGCTTAAAGTCACGTGATGGTTATCTGTCACGTGATAGTTATGTTGATCTCAAACTGGCAACCCCTATGCCCATTCTATTTAATTACTTCTCTGTGGCTTGCATCCTTCACCTCAAAACCTAAACGGTCTGATGGCCAACTGGCTAGCGCTCTGGTCGTTGGTACCGTGGGCTTCACGTTCGAATCCTGGCGGTGGCATGGATGTTTGTTGGTGGTTCGGAATCCACTTTAAACTGTATGCCCCGCTCCAATTAGCCTAAAGTGGGCACAAGATGACCATTGAGCCACAAACCAAACCTCAAAACCTAATGGAATGAGTTTCTGGCCGACTGATTTATCGTATCCATCCACAGCAAGAACAGGAACAATTTCAGATTAGGTTTCTTCTTCCATAAAAAGCAAATTGAATGATAAAAATCTGATCTTGTTGCGACATAATGCTTCTAAATCAATTGATAAGTAAGTAACTGACAGCAGCGTCAATCTTAATACTTTCAGCTGGAAGTCCTGGTTTGAATCCTGTTTAAAACTTGCGAGAGTCTTTCGCATAAACTGCCTAACAAGTTTATACGGGAAAAAAAATCTCAGATAATTTTTTTTGAGGTCTATTCGTTTGATGTGAAGATATCACAATTTTAAAAATAAGGAAAAAAGAAGAAGATTTAAAATAACATTCATTGGAAGGGTCTAAAATTATTTACACTGACTTATATCATGTGAAAACTCTAATTATAGTACTCGACTATTTTAAAAGAAAAAATGTTATTTTTATTTATGAGATAATGACAATTCAAATTATAATGTTTCTTTTTCCCTGTGTGGTCTCCCATTTTCTACCACCACCGTACAAATACATAACATCATTATGTGTCAGAATATATCGTTAAAGAAATTGAACAACATTTGGGAAAACTTCTGAGGGTACATTGATTCATTTTTCGTGGGGTGATTTTTTTTTAAGATATAACGTTTCAAAGATTTTATATAATTATTTATATATAATGTAGGTTGTATTAACTGTTATACTGTTGTACTAACTGTTACTAAATCGATAAATAAGATGAAATTTTCTATAAGGAAATCTCTCCTTCTAATACAGCTGGAAAATACTTAGACAGTTATCTTTATGTCATAAGCAATGGCTGCAACAACGTTACTCACTTAGCACTAACCAGGGGCATGTGTAGCTTGAAGATAGGTTACTGACGCGAGTAGCACTACCCCCCTCTGATCCTGTTAGACCGGAACCTACGGTTTAAAGGGGATTCCGAACCACTACAAACATCCATGCCACCACCGGGACTCGAACCCGAAATCTGTGGTACCGAGAGCCAGAGCGCTGAAAACTCGGAAATCTTGCATGACCCCAGGTACAACGTGCCTCGTTAACGTGCAGGAAGCTAATCCCCTTGTGGTATTGTTGTCTTCACTGCTTTCAGAAACGAGGAGACTCAATGGAGATTGTGACAATGTGTGTAACACGCATCGATATTCTAAGGGCCTTGGGAGGGGGTGGGGTTCTGGATTTATCCCATACGATACTCACATATGAAGCAGTTATTCTTAAAAGTCCTCCCTAAACGTTCTATCATCTCCCGTCGGTGGGCTGTTTGTTGTACACATATATAGAACATGAGTCTCATCCGTGTTAAATAGCCAATGTATTACATAATTAGAGTTATAATTATAGTATTGTAAGTAAGGGGCTTGATGATTGGCTGGCGCTCGGTACCAGACGTCTCGGTTTCGAGTCCCGGCGATTCTATGAATGATTATAGTGGTTCGGAATCCACTTTAAACCGTAGCTCCCGTTCTAATAGGATTGTATAGCGTTGTGGGGGTAGTATTACTCACGTCTGTAGCATATCTTCAATCTACATGTGCCCCCTGGGTGATGCTAAATTAGCTGGATAAGAACAACAATAACATATATATATATATATATGAATACAAGATCCACACTTTAGTACAAATATCATCCCTGGGTAGTACTAAATGAATCATTGTGGTGCAGCCCTTGCTTATGGCATAAAGATGAACTGTCTCTGTATTGCCAGCTGCATTAGTGCAACTATTGTAAATAAACATTTTTTTAAAATTAAATTTGATTCTTTTGGCTTTTTCCATAAAATTTTAATCGATTTCTTGTGTGATAGTAGAGAAGTTTTGCATAACGTTTTTTTATCGTCCGATATTTTTCTGCCCAATGCGCATGCTCATAGGAATATCTCAGTAGTGCAGTATCACAGATACGCATGCGCAACAGGTACAATGTTTCCTATGAGCATGCGCACTAGGAAGAAAAAAATATCGGACGATAAAAAAACATTATGCAAAAACTGTCTATTAAAAAACACGTTATTGGTGGTTATAAAAAAAAAATGATTGTTGATTGGGTCGTATTAGAAAAAGTACTGGAAAACTTTTTTTTTTCCTCGAAGCCACTCTTTGTTTCAGGTGAGTTCTAGTTTCGCATTCTAGTGAACAGTATTTAATACCCGGAGCGTCCGCATCGCTCAAGAAGCGAGAGATGTCAGATCTCCTGACACGAGGCATTCCGTTTCACCTCTCAGCGCAACCTTATAAGGCTCGTCACAAGAATGAACTAGTTCTGGCCGCTGAGATATAATCGCGGAATCGGATACCTTTCGGTGCAGGCCTTTTGTTTCCGTTGTAGGAACAAAGCTCTCTTTTTTTTCTTCCTTTTTTGTGAGAGCGGCTTCTCTTTTTGCTGTCTAGTGTCTGTCTGTCGTTGCTGGGACACAAGGACAAAGATATAAATTTACATGCGTTGGAAACATCCAAGGACATCCGTCCATCCGTCGTCTTCGCATACTTTTAGGCATCATCCTGATAGGAAGCGGTTTCGTACTATCAATACTTGGAAATGTTCCTATCATTGTGCAGGATTTGTGATTGTCATTTGCGAAGAGTCACAAATGACTGGTAGGTGTAGGCGACTCAAGAAACCCATACCTTCCTCAAATAATAATAATAATAAATAAATAAAAATATTTTTAAAAATAGGGGTTCAAGAAATCGTTTTCATTTTATTTTATTCAACTGGGGGGTTTGGTTTGTCGCTCTACGGTCATCTTGTGCACACGGTAGGCTAAACAGACTAGGACCTACAGTTTAAAGTGGATTCCGAACCACCAGCAAACATCCATTGCACCGCCGAGATTTGAACCCGTAACCTGTTTTAACCTGCTAGCCACTCTCAACTGACGTCATTTCTTGCTAATAATTCTTTTCCAGATGAAGTTGAGCTAAATAATTTTTTTTCTTTTTTATCCCCCCTTTTTTTGTGTGTGTGTAAAATAAAAGGATGAACAAAAACTTACAAAAAAAAAAAAAATGAAAATAATAATATAATAAAATACCAGAACTTTTGTTCTAAGAGCGACCTTTGTTTTTAGGTGTTACTAATGTTTTCATTTACAGATTCATCGTTACGGCCCACACGTTCAGCAATCACAATTTTTTAATTTTATTCAATATTTTTGTGGCATCCCTAATTGTACCGAATTTTTAATTTAAATTCTTTTTAACATTAATTTTTATTTGAACTTTTTATTTTTTTATCTCATTTATTTTTAGTATTTTATAATTTTTAGAAGCTTGATTTTTTTTTTACCATATTGCTAACCTTGAACAGACAATTAAATATCTTAAATTTTATAAATGAATTAAGATGAGGAGGTTAAGAGGTCAATCCCCATGGGTACTCCGTAATCAGTACGCCAGTTGCCAAGAGAGAGAGAGATAATAGTTTCAAGTGAATAATAAAATGTAGTTGAGGTTTTTCCGTGAATAATATTTCACTTCGGAAAGTTAGAAAGAAAAAAAGAAATAGTTTTGATCGAAAATAAATTAACGTCTGTTAATCCAAAGAGACTAATAAACTTATTATTTACAAATAATATAAAAAAAAATTTTTGAAGTTATTTCCTATTTTTTTTTTTCACTCTATTGCAGAAAATCCTTTATAAATAATTTTCATTCATTTTAATTAAGCTAGAAAAAATTCTCTCACATACACACTTTCCATCTCTCTCACTCATTTATTCACATGTTTCATTTTCCATTTTGTTCCCTTCTTGACACAGACTAGAACCCAGAATGAAAAAAGAATCTGAAAAAGACAACTTTTTTTTTCCAGCGATCTACACGCTTCGCCACTGACGGTATTGATTCCTAAATTTATATCCTGCTAAATATATTATAGAAGAAAATTTTTTTTTTCTCCCGTGTAAAACTAAAATTACTGAATTAATATTTGCAAAAACTGTATTAACATAAAGTGTCATCCACTACAAGTTCAAAAAAAGAAATGTATTTGAACTTGAGTGGGTGAATAAAAAGTATTTTATGAACGATTGAAAATTTGAACACGATATATATAGGGAGAGTGTGAGCTAATAGTACGAATTGAAAAATTAACTTGCCAAAATAACTATACTGCACTCTAATAAAGACAGCCCCATACCCTCTAATGCGCCCTTGTGCGATGAAGACACGGCATCATAAAGCAATTAGTTAAAAGCAGTAGCTTCACAATCATCCGAGACTTTTCTCTGATCACGAACTTTTGCGAGGCATTCCATATTGAAATATCACGATCAAAATTCGATTCCCCCCCCTGCCCCACCCCCCTCTTATTTTGGTGGAGTAAAGATATCTGTCCAAACCATGTAATCCCATTGTGATTAATTACAAGTTTCTTGAACGAAAACCATATTCTTGCACAGAGGTTTTAATTTGAATTTTATCGGTGAGAAAAGCCTCATAAAGGTGCTTGTACCCGGGTGCCTCGTAATGTGTTGCCCCGGGTGGTAAAGGGGCCCCCATCAGGTCAGGCCCCTATTAATTCATCCCCCTTTTCGTGGGCCCCTGAAATGAGCCGAGGAAGCAGCTTCCAGCTGATAATGAGCATGTGGACTCGAAAGCGATTTTCGCGAGATTTATTGCGAAAGCTGCCGCTAGGATCCGACGAAGGAGACATTTTCAATGCCAGCAGGAATCGAGAATTAATTTGAGATCGACGTCTCAATCTCTGTCATTGTGACGCAGCTGTCGTCAGCCATTCTGCAAATAGCCGCAGCATGCTGTATAGTTGCCAATTTTGTAATAATCCATTATGGTCTTGTTTGTTACCTCATCATTTTAGTTATAGTATTTAGTTTATGTATTGATGAGTTTTTTTTTCTTTTGTCCAATGACTTGTATTGTCAGCCATGATGACTATGCGCAACCACGACAATTGTGACGCAGGTGATAAGAATGGTTCTTATAACGTCAGCGGTGTTCTTAGAATTGCTATCTGTCACCTTGTTTGTTGATTGACAGTTTTATCGTGATCATCTATCAGAATTATATTATATTCTGCAGTGAAGACCTCAATCTGTAACAGTTTAACAGCCAGCTAAGGATTCGATACTAAGGATCGATTTTACCATTATCAAAATGTGGGTTTTTGGTTCTCGTCAGTTATTGTTTAAGAATTGAACTCGAAATTTTCATCGTCAATGTCATAAGTGGTGTTAATACCTAAAGGACAAAAATATTCATTTTCAAACGATGGTATGCATATCATGCTAAACGAGTACCTCTAATTGTAAAAATAATATTAAACTGGGGGATTGTTTTGGCCTTTCCAGATGTATTGTACACGTGCAGTTTTGTAAATGAGTTGAGCCCCATCACAATTGAGTTCATCAACGCAATATAAAAACTGATGTATATAACCTGTTTAGTCCCATGCACATGCTTTACAACAACTCAATAATTGGCTACATTGATATACCTTGGTGTTTCCACCAAGAGACGCAAATGTGGATAAATTTTTCATGAGGAGTTTTCCATAAAAGAAATTATTCATTTTACTTTTAAAATGCATCTCGAATAAAGCATGGCATAAAATCAAATGTGGCTGGCTTAAGCGTCGTGGTTTCTCGATACATGCTTCACGGTGATCGATGGTCATTCATGTTTCACTTTCATACTCTCGACGCAGCGTCACTTATGCTTGATGCATGCATCCAGAACTGAACTGAACAACAGTCATTAATGCTTCACAACAACTGAAGCGGCCTTATGGCCAATTGGCTAGCTCTCTGGCCTTTGGTACCACAGGCTCCACAAGTTCGAATCCCGACTGTGGCACGGAAGTTTGTTAGCAGTTCGGAATCCACGTTAAACTGTAGATCCTCGTCTGTTTAGCCCTCGTATGCACAAGATGACCGTAGAGCGACAAACCAAACCAAATCACAACAACTGAATAATTAACTGCGTTGTTTTTACTCCGAGAAACGCAAATGTGGGTCACTTTTCCATAAAAAGTCTTCCAGAAAAGAAATGTTCTGTTTTAGCAGTCATTTCCACTACTTTCCAATAGATTTTACAAATGGGGGCGTGGCATAAAAAAATCAAGTGGGGGCTGACTGCTGAGGGACCTTAGCTTTTGAAAACCGCAAGTGCAAAGTGGAACAACAACAGAGAAAGGTTTCACACCAACAGCTTCAGCAGCGCAGCGATCACAAACTCCGCTGCTAGATTCTGCACAGAAAAGGCACCTGTGCCATGCTCCACCCCTTGATGGGGACGGATTTGCATACTGTCATGGAAGGGCCCCGGGCGCATTCTTGCCTGTCCTCTTGACAGGTGGCCTTGGCGGCTACCCCCTGCTGGGAGAGGGGGTCGTCCCCACATTAAAAGCCTCTGGTGCCGCAGATATGAAGGTACACCAATGAAAGAGAGGTATTTCGTGATCTGTCCCTTTTTACACATTATGAATCTAAATGATTCTGCTTTCGCTATCATCTGCATTATTTCAGTAACTGAAAGCATTGTGAGGAGATAAAACCTTGTTAACATTATTTTTTTTTTAAACTTAAAAATTAGGAATCTGTTTTTTTAACGCTGCTCTAGTGGCTATGTCGGAGTAATAAAGATATTTATATCGCTCTCTGCTGTTTTGTCAGCCAGAAAGGAGGATGAATTATGTTTCATCTGAAGTAGTAAATTATTATGATTATGTATTTTTTTTTTTGTAATGTATATACTGCTGTGCGTTATAAATCTTTTCGAATAAAAACAAATTAATTTAGAAAGTGGAAAAAATGTTTTCTTATGTGTCTTGCAATTTCGAAATTAAAGCAGTTGATTAAAGTGGACGACATCGAACTGATATAAGCATTGATTTTTAAAAAATCCCTTGCAGTAAAATCTTTTTAGTCATGTCAATAAATATAAACATATAAAAGAGTAAATATATATTTAACCATACATAAACATATCGGGCAAATCATACAAACATATAAACACATTGGGGCCTGATGGCCGAGTGGCTAGTTCTCTGGCGCTCTGTACCAAAGGTTTCTGGTTCAAATCCCGACGGTGGCATGGATGTTTGTAGTGGTTCGGAATCCACTTTAAACCGTTGGTCGTAAATATAGGACCATAGAGCGTTGTGGGGTTAGTCGTACTCACGTCCGTAGCATGTCTTCAAGCGTCATGTGCCCCCTGGATAGTGCTAAACGAGTAACAGTGGTGCAGTCCTTGCTTATGGCATAAAGATTAACTATCTCTGTAGTGCCAGCTGCATTAGAACAACAACATATAATAATATATAATTGGGAATGAAAATAAAATATACAAATAATAATATGCAATTGATGAACATTTGTAAGAAAAGTTGCCCGGAGAAAGAAATGAACATCGAAAAAAATACTAAAAGAAAAAAATGAACCTTTTTTATTTAGCCTATATAATATTTATCCTTTTTACCCATAAAAATATATGGGTATAATTTTAGGGGCAGTGATGCCCCTTTCAACGTTTCATATCGGATAACTTTATTTTTTTATAATTTTTTCTTCGAACTATTCTTATCGGTTTATTTAAAAATTTCTCTCATGTGTTTTTTATTTATTTATTTATTTTTTTTTTCATCATGTGTGAACATGATGCTGTCCTGGTTAAGGGTTCGTGACGTTATCCCACAATGAGGGTCAAGCAAATAAAACTCTATCTTAAATTTTGCGGGAAAATGGTACTTTGGGCGCCTTTACTCTTGAATTGATTCATGAATAACATTTATCTTCAGGATTTGATCTTATTATTTCAAACCATGGGAATTCTATAGACACTCATTAAAAGTGAAAATTAAAATTAAAATTTAAAATTGAATCAGAAAAACGAAAATTTATCTCGTTTCTGTAATATCTTTATTTACAAAAGGAATATTTAACTAAAAAAAAATATATATATATATGTATTTTCACCACTAAGGATTTTTTTTTTAAGTATGCTACCTATTTTTAAGTATAATTGACTCAATATTTTTAGCGAGTTTTTATGTAGCAAACAAAAAGTTTCCTTTTTTTGCTTTGCTGGTTACTTGCACTTGGTTGAATGCACTTTCTACAGAGTTTTTCAGAAATATCCTGTCAATTTATGAACAGTTAGTGAATAGACATAAGAATTGAAGTTGAAATCTAAAAGTATTATTATTCATCAGATTAAATCGGTGTTTGGATATGAATTCATATCCTGTTTTACAACCTTTGCTATTTTAAACTTCAAAAGGTTTATAAGAATGCATAGTCTTTTAAAAACCTCCGTGCGAATGTTTTCGGGTGAAAAAAACAACAACCAGTTTTGTTATGTAATTTGAGTTTATTCATCCTTCTTTTTTAAAAATAATGATTCGCTGTATAGTTAGGAATTTTAACAAGAAGTATAAACAATCAATATTAACATATGCTTCTGAAACATGGTCACTAACAGCAAGAAAAGAGAAATTGTTGACAATTTTTGAAAGAAAAGTGCCACGAACTATTTTTGGTGGTATCAATGACAATGGAAATTGGCGAAGAAGATACAATTTGAACTTTACAAACTTTTCAGAGATAGAGCTGCTTTGGAAGTTTTCGATGCAATCAATCCCTTTTGGACAACGGCCGAGGGGAAGACCGAAAAAGAGGTGGACTGTTTAGAATCTGATTTCAATGTTATTAAGATGAAAAACTGGAGGTCCACGGCCAAGAGGAGAACAGCCTGGCTGGATCTTTTAAAGCAGACCCCAAAACGGACTGTCGAGCCAGTTATGATGATGATGATAAACAATCAAAATAACATGCTAACTGAAACTGTTTACAATTGTTTAGAAACTTAATCGCCAACCACACAATAAGTGGAATTGGGTCAATTGGAAAATGAAAGTTTTTTTTTTTTTTTTTTTTTTTTTTTTTTTTGTATAGGTATTTTGACATTTTCTCACTCTAGCATCCAGAGGAAATTAAAAGATTTATTATAAAATTATCTTCGAATATCATTAAACCTTTTGTTAAAATAACCTTTGGCAATGATTGTTGATGCGTTATAACTGTGCATAGTGTTAAAAGAAATTTGCATATCAAAACAATATAGCAATTTAATCCATTTGTATGCAAGAAATATATTAGTATTTGATATTTTATTTTAAATACTATTCATTATTTAATTCTTTTTTTTATTGCTTCAAAAATCCATTTTTAACCAAAAATTTACCTGTGTTATTTTCTTTATTGGCTTGTAAATTTTCCGGATGGGTTTTATTCTTGAAACTAAACCTTCTCTATGACAGTTCTGAACTAATCAAAAATCAACACCAAACATCAAAACAATGTAACAATCTAATCCATTTTTATCCAGGAAATATATTATTAGTATTTGGTATTTTCTTTTAATTATTATTCATTATTTAGTTTTTTAAATTTTTTTATCGCTTCAAAAATCCATTTTTAATCAAAAAGTTACCTGCGTTATTATTTTTATTCTTTTATTAACTGGTAAATTTTCAGGATGGCTTTTATTCTAGAAATTGAGCATGCTCTATGGCAGTTCTACTCATCAAAAATAGTTTTCTTTTTCATTGCAATTGCTAGAATTTCACACATGATCGCAACGACAAATTTGAACTGTCAGCAATGACAACTTTAAATGAACCCTTTTGCTGACAATTTTACTAAAGGGACACTAATTTAAGTTGAGTTTCCACCGGATATTAAAATCTCACATCGTAAAAGGCCAGTCAAACGAAATCCTAAAATCCTGGCCTCTCATGCTTCCGAGTAATTGGCATTCTACGGCATTAGGTTTTAACATCTGAGAAATCCGTCTTTAGTCTAGTCCAGGGGTGGCCAACCCAAATGATTTTGAGGGCCACTTTGGAAATGCATCCGAACTCCGCGGGCTGCATGGAAAATTATATATTCCCATATTAGATTTAGACCCCATATTTATTCCCATTTTAGTTTACTATTATTCTTACACGTAAAATAGATAATATAATAATAAACATACTAAACGCACATTGTAAAGAAATATATAACATTAAAAAATATATAAACATAAACGAAATAAAAAAAAAGAAATCATTAAAAAATATTTATTGTACTAGTATGATATGTGTTTCTCCACTCTTTCACTTAGCTTTTACAAATCGATCTCAATGTGGGTATTGGTACATCGTAATGGGTGTTGTGTCCGTTATGTTAGATTGTGTCTTTTGTTTTGTCAAATTCATTTTAGAAAATAAAAACGATTCGCAGATGTTAGTTGAATCAAAAGCGCTAACAACTTGGACTAAGAGTCTGGTTTGCTCTGCTATCAACAATCCACTGTGAGTATCTAGGAATGGTCGCTGTGTCAATTAAAGTGAAACATAGACCCTCTGGTCTAATCCTTCCTGAAAGAATTATCCTCATCAGGATAAGTAGTGGTGTCTGGACAGGAATACTTTTTATGAAAGTGAAAAAATTAAAAAAAAAAAAATCCCGTTACGTAATCTGAGTGTTGTGTGAAGGACATTCTGTTCTCCTTTGACACCAAATTTTATTAATTTTTTCAAATTAGTTATTGCAATGCAGCCTACAAATGGACATCAAACTCAGATTGGCTACAAGTAACTGGAACACGAAACAGACATGGTTTAAAAAAAAATAAAACAATGAATTATGTCTTTTCTTTTCTTTTTTTATTTGCCCTCTGGTCAACCCTCAACTTCAACCGACGAAGCTCACGTCCCAAAAGAAAAAGATTGGGTGATTGCAAACCGACAATTTACAATTAGAGACCTGCTGATGATGTTGGGCTTTTAAAAGGATCGGTCCATTGCATGTTGGGCCTCAAACGCGTCAAATCTCGATTGGTACCGAAAACATTGAATGCGCCACCTCACACTGCATTGATTCTTCGTGATTTTTTCGCCAAAAATGAAACCCATATCGTTCCACAACCACCGTTTTACACAGTACGACTTCTGGCTATTCCCTAAACTCAAAAGACCATACCGGGGACACCATTTTGAGTCGACTGAAGAGAATCAACGTGGAACGGTCCACTTTGATTGCCATCCCTGCCGAGGACTTGTTAGCATGCATTGAGGATTGGAAAAAACGTTGGCTTAAGTGCATTGTGTCCGGAGGGGATTACTTTGAAGGCGATGAAATAAATTTGGAAGAATAAATAAAAGAGGTTTTGAAAAAAATAATAATTGGTCTTACTTTTTGGGCACAGTAGTAAATAACTTGAGTTTTTTTTGCTTA
The DNA here is from genome assembly GCA_021605075.1 of Caerostris darwini. Classification (NCBI taxonomy): domain Eukaryota; kingdom Metazoa; phylum Arthropoda; class Arachnida; order Araneae; family Araneidae; genus Caerostris; species Caerostris darwini. The sequence continues at coordinate 432,956 of BPLQ01014930.1, forward strand.
AATGTCAATTAAAATAAATATTATTATTATGATGGGTGAAATTGCTTTTTGATGCGCGAACTTGAATAGAGCTTTCTGCGTCCAGAACACAGGTGATATCTCCACGGCACCAGCCAAAGTTCACCCTGAAATTCAACTCCTTGCAATCTCCATGGGTGGAGCATTTCGTAGAGAAAAGGGGGAGGAGATATAAAAGTGGATTGTCGAATTTAAGTCCGTCTGTTCTGTTCGGTAATTACGCCTCTGTACATTCTGTGTGCACTTCTTTCCACCGCTTCTCTCTGACAGATCGGAGAAAGATTCCGCAATTAAAATTCATGCCCTCGGTTTGCCATCAATATTTTTGGGCACGTTTGTGGTGGAAAGGGGCGCCACAATAGTAGAAAGGGCGGTCACGGGAAAATCGCATCCATTACATCGCGTCAGGAACCCATTCTATCTTCCCCTCTCGTACTCGGTTTCCCTGCAAGTACTAGATGTAGTACTACAGAAGCTTGTATCTTAAAGAGTTGTTTTTGTTGAACATTAATTACAAACCATTTAAATGTTCAGCTGCAGAAAAAGAGTTTCCAAAATTAGATTACCATTCTGGGAGAAGGAGATTCATCATTCCTTCTTCTGATTATGGATGGCCCGAACCGTTCTGGCGACATTTCGGTGGAAAAAAAAGCTTTCATTTGTTGTTGATCGTTGTTGCCTCAAGTTTTTACTGTCTGCTTTTATTTGTCCAATGAGAACATGAATGCCAAATGAGTGTTAGGTTATTGTTTCTCGTGATTGTTCATGTTATTAGGTGAGGAAGAGAGAGTTTTTTTTAACTTTCCAAGAGCATTTGGAAATTGGATTACCATTTTTGAAGAGATTCGTCTTCTTTCACTTCTATTTTTTGAATGTTTAAAAAAAAATTTTTTTTTGCCCATCATTAACAATGCATTATTTATTGTTTAGCACCTCTATTTTTTATTGTTATCAATTTTTGTTATTAAACTAATTATAATTTAGTTATTGATTGTTATTGAGTTTTTAACTCTCGAGAAGTATTTGGACTTTAGATTACAACTTTTGAAGAGATTCGTCTTCTTTTCATTCTATTTTTTGAATGTTTAAAAAAACATTTTTTTTTTTTTTTTTTTTTTGGGCCATCATTACAATTCATTACTTATTGTTTAGTACCTCTATTTTTTTATTGTTATTAATTTTTGTTTTTTAACTAATTATAATTTAGTTATTAGTTTGTGAAAAAAATTCATGCATATGAATGTGAGGTAATATTCGAGATTTAAATTTCAAGTTTTGAAGAGATTAGTCTGCTTTCACTTCTATTTTTTTGAATGTATAATTTTTTTTTTCTTTTTGCCATCATTACAATGCATTACTTATTGTTTAGCACCTCTATTTCTTTACTACTATTGTTTAGCATCCTCTATCTTTTTTATTGTTATTAATTGTTGTTGTGAAACTAATTATAATTTAGTTATTGATTGTTATTAACTTGTGAGAAAAGTTATTACTGTTTTTGCATGTTCTAGTGTCTGCATATTTTGAAATATTTTGATGACATTCCATACAATAATTTCCATAAGACATTTCTATTTGGAAATAATTTTCCTTTATTGTTTATTATAAATTTTTGTTTCGGCACTACTTGTTTCTTAGCTGCTGGCTAAAAAGAAAAAGATTCTGCAAAAGAATTTTTAAGCAGATTTTCAAAGATTAGATTACGCTTTTATAAAACTTTCTATTTTAAAATGTTCCTGTATAATTTGAATGAATCTGTTATTATTTATCCAATATTGTATTTTGAATTAAAAAACATTTTTTTTTCCTACTTATACAACCGAGGAGAAAGAAACGTAACATTTTATGTATGTATTTTGTAGAAAGTCGTGATATTTTTTTTTCATGTAACTCATGATAAAAAAAAAAAAGACACTTATTATGATGATTTAACAATGACTTTAAGCATCTATCAGTTAACATATAGGAATGTAGAAATATATTATTATACTGCAAAATATTACATTTCTGTATTCATTTTCTTTATTGGATCATGATGATGTCTTTTTTTATTACATGAAAACAATTATAATTATTGTTATCCGTTCACAACATGAGATAAATCTGGCGTTGTAAAAATAATATAAATACATATTTTTTTTAAATTTGTTAAGTTAGTTTTATCTATTTTAATAACATCGCGCCATTTGATATTTTGTAATTGGTTTGTATGATATTTCGAAAAATTGTCCATAACTCGACATGGAAGGTACACGAAACTGCACTATGTCCGAGATAGAGGGTATCAGCTGTCGATGGCGATACGAAGAAGAATGAAGTCTGCATATTAAAGCGTCTCTGGGTAGGGCCAAAAAGAAAATGAATTAATGTTGTGCAGACGTCTACTTAACATGCTGTCGGCCGAGCCGGGGCAATGCATCACACACATTATAATGCATTCAGCAAGATAGGTATCGGGACGCGGCCATCTGATACAATCTTCCTCACCACCCCGCGTCCTCTGCGAATGTGCCACTCTTTAATGTGACTCCGATAAAAGAAAAATAATACATGCGTTTCCTTTTGGCTATAAGTTACATTCCTTTTTTCATTACTCGCTGGTTGTGTTTCTTTTCATTTTTACATTAATTAGCATAAAATTTCAGCATTGTGTCAAGCTTTACCAAACATTTCTTTGCAAGTTCTTCCGAATTACTGTGCTATTTTTTTTTTGTTTTTTTTTGTTTATAACCCATTTTTTATACATAAAACATTTTATCGGTGTGGATTATAGGCCGCGGTGTGTTTTCTGTGATGGGGGGGGGGGGGGGAAAATATTTAA